>VDFB02058242.1:649664106-650252508 GCA_007258455.2 Sequoia sempervirens | reverse complement strand
AATCAAGAAACTTGGAAGCAAATGAAGAAGAGATATTATTATTTATATCAACACTTTCCAAATACTAATTCTCCTAGGTAGCTACTTGCAATTGTAACACCATTCTTGTTGCTACTATCATCTATAGAAACAAACACAAATTCATGTAAATTCTTGCAATTACTTATGAGCAATGATCATTTTTTTATATTACATATATTGTATTTCTGCACATATAATTAAAAGGTGCATCCTACATTATCTTGGTAGGTTAAACCAAAACTGGTTCTAGTTTAGAACTAGACCCCACTATGCAAGATGACAAAACAAGCTATTTTAATAAGAAGTTGCATGGCTTTGAAGTGATATAGTCAAAATTTGTGATTTCCTTGATTCCTATCATGGACATGATAGTTATATCATAAGCATTAGCAAGCTCTTCAACAATATCAAATGTTCCAAGCCATTGATGTTGCCTAGACTTAGGGTCCCTAATATCAACAACATAATGACCCCATGGACGTCTCCTAACACCTCTATATCTCCTTGGCTATGTAGAATGTTTGAATTTCTTGGAATTCAACTTTAGGTGTTGAGTTATTTGGTTTTCCTCGCCAAAATCTTGAGAATTTGATTGTTTTAGCAATTTATCCATTCTCTTTGGCTTCTCTAGTTCAAGATGATAATTTCATTAGGGAATATTAAGGAGAAGTTTCTATAGCTAATAATTTCTTGAATTTACAATTAGAGGTTGGATATTCATATTTTATGAAAAAAGAGAGAGTTAACGATGATCTATGCAAAGAAGTAGAAGAAAACTACTACATTACATATCAATAATACAAGTGAAGATGAGTAGTAAAATGAGGATGAATATTTCAACTAATAAAAACACATATGTGAATAGCATGACATCATGATAAAAGGGGCAACCATTGTTTAGTAAGGTGGACTATTATATGATTTGTACCGAATCTGATCTAAAATAACCATTTGCAAGTGGCTAGCATTCATCCAACATCCAACTTGTTATGCACAATATGTGTATGTCTTATTATGATGTCTTGTACAAGATGTATTGCAACATATAAACTATTTTAGCACTTGCCTTCAAAATAATCAATTTAGCATAAAACAGTAATTGTAAAACACTAATCTAATTGATTATTGCTGGATTAATCTTGTGAACTATATCAAATATTATTCGCTTTTGTAACCAAGAGATTCACAAATGTGGAAGACTTAAGAACATATTAGATATCTATTATATTTTATTATAATAGATATTTGCTTTTCGAAACAAAATGATTTATTAGTAAGATTATGTCTATTATGCTAATTTAATTTATCAGAAAAGAGTGAAGATAACATTCAATTCTATAATGGGCCCATTAAGGAGCCTGGTTGGGCGAATCCAACTGCTTTGGAGTGCAAGGAAGTGTCTTGGGAAAGACCAATAAAAGGTTGGTGGAAAATAAATTTTAATGGGGCTTCAAAGGGAAATCTTGGACCCTCAGGGGTTGGTTTTATAATTCGAGATTGGAATGGAGATGTAGTAGCTCTGGGGGTGAAGAAATTTGCTGATGGAACAAATAACGTAGTTGAAGCTTTGGCAGCCTTTTAGTAGTCAAATGTGGAAAAATTTTAGGTGCAAAAAAAATACATTTAGAAGGAGACTTGATAATAGTTCAAGCAGTGATGAAGGGGATGATACACGCATGGCACCTCCAAAATGTCATTGAGCTAATTAGAGAAGAGTTAAACACTTGTGAAAATTTTATGGTGAGCCATATAAGAAGAGGTGGAAATATGGAAGCAGATGTTCTATCTAAATGGGTGCTAAAATTTAGTGAAGTTGGGAAGTTTAAAATGGAAGATTTCAGAGAGCTAAATTTAGCAGAGCTTTGGGGATAGAATTGCCGAGTACAAGGTTTTAAATGCGCAAGGTGGTGGACATAGTGAAGATGGTTGAAAAGACAAGTGAGATGCAGGGAACGCGAGTGGTGGCGGAGCAGTACAAGAAACATTTAATTTGATTAGTTATTAGGGGAGAGGGCCCAATAGTCGTGCGGGGTCCAATAGTCGTGCACCCAATCGTAAATATAATACCCAATACTCGTTTATATAATGTCCAATAGTTGTGATTTGACTACCCATAATTAAACAAAATGTATGCTTTTGATCTAAAAAGCAACCAATCATGTGATACCGCATCAGCGCTCAACTACTCATGATGTAATGCAGAGAATTGATCTCACTATTTTTTGGGGCCTTTTTGGACACCTTGACAAAAACACATGCTGATGTGGCATCATATTTGATGATGTGGCCCTGAAACCTTAGTTATAAGCATAGAACTTGCCATGTAAGCTGCTGTAAAAAATTGGGAGTGATTTGAAATTTCGACGTAGGATAATTAGAAGCGCGAAGTTAGGGTGCACGACTACTGGGCCCTCTCCCCTATTTCAGTTCCCTCGGTTAAGGTGTTGCATTCGTAGTTGGAAGCGGTCGGAATAGCTCTGCAAGTAATTTTTGGTGGTGGCGGCGCTGGATTGTGAAGTATGGAGGCTAACTTCACCTTTCTTTCGCGAAGGCAGTTAAGCCCATTTCATGGAGAGGCGTCTAGAAAGCGATTAATGGGCTTATTCCTCATCGAAGATGAGAGGCTGTGGCAGTGTGCAAGAATGATCTGTGTTAGGGATTTCGGCTCGTTGAAGCACTATTACAGAACCAACATGGACGTCTACTCCTTGATTGCGGCGTGGGGATTGGATTTAGGTGAACAGTGGAATTCGTGAAAAAAGTAATGAAGAAAATAGTGCATGAAGATTTTCTGGTGGATTTGAAGTCGATTTTTGAATGGCCAATTCTGGGTGTTGGCTTAGGTTATTCTAAGGGCTTAGTAGATAAGGAAATGGAGGAGTTTTTTGGGGTGCCGGGGCTCAAACCATTTATTCGCTGGCCAGGGAATTACAAAGCCCGTTGCCGAGAGGAAGCTCGTTTGGGTTAGAAAGCGCTCAAGCTTTTCATCGAACTCGTGGAGGTTGAAGAATTCATCGAGCGAGCAAAGGCGGAGATGCAGGGTAAGACAGTGAAAGGGAAACGCTAGAAGAAGAGGTCGGGGAGACGCTAGAAGAGGAAGCCTCTGCAATTAATAGCCAAGGAAGCGTCGGCTCCCAGTGGAGTGCTTTAAATTTGGTCTTGTCAGTTTGAACTGTTTTTGAAATTTCTTTTTGTGTCTGAAACGAAGAAGGGCGTTATGTTGAATTTAGAATGAATGGTTAAAACTTAGGTGCTCTGGTATCGGTGAATGGTACTGATGTAAGCTCTGTTTTGGTAGAATTCACAACTTTTAGCAGTAGTAGGGGTTAGGTGGTTGGTGTTTGTCTAAATCTGCACTTTAAGGTGCTTCTGGTTTCTGTTTGATGAATTTTTTTTGGGTGGGTGCTGAACTTAAAAAGATGATGTAATCTTGTTATTTAAAAGCAATACAAATCCTCGTGTTATCAACCAAAAAAAAACATTCAATTCTATAATAGATCTTGTTATATAGACAAGAAAAATCATTCTTAAACCATAAACCTGGGTAGTAATGAAATTTTCCAGCAGGGGATACAGGAATATCCACCGACACACCTAGGCTGGAAGGAAAGCAATCACTATGAGCTGGGGAAATTACCTAATCTTATTAGTAGGATCATTTGTCAATTCTTTTCCATCAAGTTGAATTAGGTCTCAATTTTCTTTGGACAGATATCAACATATTCAATGGTTTATGGCTTTTATTAGTGAAAAAGAAAACCCAAACGTTGGGTAATAGGAAACATCTGATAGGTTTGTTATTTCATCTGATTTATTTTCGGATGTATATGATGTTTTGGCTACCTTAGAAATTGCATATAATCAGTAGTCATAACGCTACATTTTTATGTCCTTGCCAGAGCTGTTCTGAGCAGTGAGCATTGGTTTTGTTTGTTTGATTGCTTTTATATCACCCATAGTCTACCCTATTGCTTTAAGATAAATGCTAAGTTTCATTCATCGATGAAAAACACTACAATTATGGACTGCACAGATCTGATGGTTGCATTCGTATCCATAGCTAGTCTGCATAACCATAGCCCGGGAGGTTTTGTTACTAGTCTTTGAGTTTGGAGGACCTTGCCAATGATAAAGGTCCATTAGTCTCTCAAGTGATCTGTGGTTAACTGGTGAAAATGTTTAAACCATAAACCACCAAGGTTCCATTTTTTCCAAATGCAAATCCACCTTGGCAGATTAGCTAAAGGAAACTAGAAATTTGAGACTAGAAATTTGTGCAACCTATAAGTTATTGATTGTTTCAACTCCATTGAGAAAATCCAATAGTCTCTCATCAGTCATCTACATAGCCAACAAAAGTGTTTGTTCTGATTCACCCTACTTAACCCTACTTTCAATGGATTGATGGGTTTTAGTTTATACCATCGAGCAGCTGGCTGATGTTTATTTTGGATATTAACCTATGCAAACAGGAAATTGTTTCTGGTAACTTTGTACCCTGTTTCCAGATTGTTGAAATGTTCCCCTATCCTGGAAACTTTTTGAAACCCCTAGAGAGGGGCCAGAAACTTCTAAAGATGTCTTTGGGAAATTTGGAAAGATTTTCACAGTTTCAAGCTCTCTCAAGATACATTCTGCTCTAGTTTTGGCTGTACCAAATATTTCTTAAAGTTCCAATATCGTTCACAAGAGTTTCTAAGTTTTCAATAGTTTCCAGAGGTTTCTACTAATTATAATTTTAGTACCAAATCATGTCGAAATCATTTCCTTAAGTCCACACCACAGTTTTCGTCGATTCATGACCTTGTCAATCACTGCTTCCAATACTCCATTTCCTGTCATTGTTAATAACTTAGGTATCAACAAGGTTTTGGTGTTTCTAGATGATGTGAATTTTAGTTAATAAGGGGGGAAAAAAGTGAAATATGGGATATTCTGTATGTCCTGCGATTGCATATTTGGGTTCATAATCTATATCATATGCTATTATGGTGATTTGCTTGCAACTTGTGATAATTGTATGCCTGTTATTAGAATTTATATTTTGTATCTACATATATTCTCATAAAATACAAGGAATAACAGGCAAGGTTTACGCTAAGCTGTTTCTCCCATTTTCTACAGGAAAACTGAATTTGAGGAGATCTATTCTTACATAGCTTCCATAGGCTTGTCTCTGCAGGTGAAGTATCCAGCCTTGATGGGATAATCCAATGGGAGAAGGCCTCTTGCATTGTTCATTGAAAACCTTATGCATATCCAACGTTTTCCTAGAAAATTCCATCTACAGTAGGAAGTCACGACATTTGGTACCGAGATTAAATCCACACCAGACTCAAATCTCTGATCAATACTTTATGTGTGGGTGGGAAGATATAATTGTTAACTGATGGGCCTAAGTTCATGTTTGTAGGGCCTAAGAAAAATTCATAGATTGCAGTGATTGAATGCAGGAAGACGGATTTAGTATACAATTCTTTATTCAACATCACAACAAATATGAGTTTTGTAGCAAACAACAAATTCATTACGTGTGTTTCAACCAAACTAGAACCAGCATGGAATAAAGATTACAGCTTTCTGTGTCCAATTACTTATCTATATTCTGTGAAAATCTATCCACACATTTCCTGGTGCTCAAAATGGGAAATTAAAAACTGTATCGATTGAGTTGTTTTTTCAAGATAAAACAAAAGGGTAGTGTAGACTCACTTAAGAGATGAATCTGACCGCGAGTTACACAACGCCCTTTATAAATTCATCTCCTGCAATTCAAAACAGATCCACATGCAATTTGTAATGTTCAAAACTGACTCGATCGCAACTTGAATGAAAGATTATTAAAGAACTGAAATCATACACTTTTAATGCAGTATACAATAAGGTCAAAATCTATGACATACAATAGTGGTTATGGGATTCAAGTCGTGGCACGTGGTCAAAATCTATCATGTATACTCCTGCAATTCAAAACAGATGCATATGAAATTTGTAATGTTCAAAATTGAGTTGATCACAACTTGAATGAAAGATTATTGAAGAACAATAAGGTTAAAATCTATGATGTATTCAATAGTGGTCATGGGATTCAAGTCATTAACGTAGTTGGTATTTGGTCAAAATTTATGACATATACAACAGTGGTCATGACATTCAAGTCATTAATATAATTGACATTCGATCAAATTCTATGACCTATACAATAGTGGACATTTGATTCAATAAGACATGTAATTTAAAAAATAAAATAAAAATTTGTACAAACTATTTTCAATACGAATCAATTTAAAAAAAGATAAATGACAAATTTATAACTATTTAAATCAATTTTGACTGATTTAATAAAAAAGAAATAGAATGCACGAGATGCATAAATGTTCTGCCCAGACAGGAACTAATAAAATATCATCCACCACAACAACAAAAAAATCAGGGAACCAATGTGGTTCACACCGTCTACCTTGCCTCCAAATCCCTATTCTGGTGTGTCCTGTAGAGTTGTTACAGAAGAGATGTCTGTTGAAGGGACTGCAGACGAGATTTGTCTGGTTTCTTCTAGCTGCTACGGGCCTGTGGTTGACTGCCCCACTGGGCAGGTGGTGGTTGTTTTCGGCTCCCCTATTACCCCTATGTTGGACGGTGGCCACAATGAAATTCATGCTCCTATTGAGGGGTCCTCTGTTCTAGGTTGTTTCCATTGATGGCCTCGAGGATGGCCAGTGTTCCTAAGATGATATTCTCAGAGGTAAGAGCAATTTTACTCATACTCTCTCTGTAGACACTATTTTGGCTAAGGATGGTTGGCACTCTAGGGTCCCTAATTCAGTCTGCATCGTTCCACTCTAAGGTTTGATAACTCTCTCATTGGTAAATTTTTTTGGATTCAGACTTAAAATTGATGCGGTTAGAATGTGAGTCTTGTCATTAGATTGAGAATTAGACTATAAATCAAAAATTAAATATCTCATTTTAGTGGGCTTATTTCATTAGATGATATAGTTAAAGTACATAAAATCAGTGCAAGAAATTGCATAATGAATTGTGAAAAGGATATAGTGTTTTTTATCAAGGTATTTTTTTCATAGACTTAAGATTTGTAAGACAAATGTTTTTAAGAAAAACATAAGCTAGAAAATGTCGATGTTATAGCGGCGGGAGATATCTCTCTCAAAATTTAAATAATAAATAATTAATAAGGCAAGTCGGCCTTAATTATAAATTATATTTTTTATTTTTTATTCCTTAAAAGAGGCCAATCTAAATGAAGAGATGCCTTGTTTTGTATATATACAAGGTGAAGTTGATTCATCAAATCATCAATTCATTCTTCATTTCAATTCGCACTTTCAAGGAGAAGTTCGCGTCCTAGCAGTAGATCATAATTTTGTAGTAGTAGTTCGACTTCAAGGAGATTAATATTCAATTGTATCAAGAAGAGATTCTCATCATTCTTTGTGTCAAGTTCTCCCTTGAGAAGGGTCTGATTGTAAAGCAGATTTTTGCTCTTATTTTTTCTATATATAAGAGATATATTTTGTTGGGTTTTTCTCCCTCGAGAAGGAGGGTTCAGGGTAAACTGTTGTGCTCATTTGTCTTATGTGTTGCATTATTTATTGCTTACATTTCTAATCTAAAACTAACATGGTATCAAAGCGGGTCTAAGAAAAGATCTGATCAAATTTGCTTAAGTAGTCAAGTCAACTTTTCATATAGGGTAGATCTTGAAGTACTGCAGATCTAAGGTTGTAAATTATTACAGACCTAAGGGAAAATCTTTGAAGGTGAATTTGTGTGGAAAAAGAAGATGGTGAGTGGTGTCAAGGTAGAAGATAGGCTTGATGGAGCTTCAAACTTCAACTCTTGGAAAACCAGGGTACTCATTGCATTAGAGGAGAATGATCTTCTTGATTTCATGGAAAGTGATATGCCTGAGCCTTTCGATGATCCTGAGAAAATCCAGTGGAAGAAAAATGGCACAAAGACTAGAAAGATCATGATAGACTCTGTGATGAATCACCTAGTACTAATCATCTCCAAGTTGAAGACAACTAAAGAAATGTTTGACACTTTAAAAGGATTGTATGAGATCAACAACACTAGCAGAGCCCTTGCTTTGAGACAACAACTTCACCATGTAAAAATGGCTAAAGATGATTCAGTCATCTCATTCTTTATGAAGATTGCTAATTTGAGAGATCAGTTGAGCGTTATTGGCGATATAATTGCAAACATAGATCTTTTTATGCTGGCACTAAATGGTCTTCCTCAATCTTGGGAACCCTTTATTCAAAGCATCAATGGGAGATCCAAGTTTCCCAAGTTTGATCGTCTTCGAGCTGATTGTATTCAAGAAGAGTCCAGGTTGGCAGCAAGAAGAATTGGGCGAATCTATCATGATGTAGAAAATCAAGTTCTTGCTACACATACTTCTAGAGAAAGAGGCAAATGAAGAAAGAGGAATAGAGACAGAGAATCATATTCTACCCCAAAACCGAAGAAGAAGGATCTCTCTCACATTCATGTTTCAGGTGTGACAAGTACAGTCACTTTGCTTGAGATTGCAAATTAAGGTCTACACAACATGTTTCTTCTGCAGAAATTGACATAGGGACAACTCAGAAGGGGCCAAGCTCTAAAGTCAATTCAGAAGCGCTCTTATTCTAAAGTTGATCAAAAGGAGGAATTAACATTCATAGGGAGTCTAACAAACCAACAAAGGCAACCTTGGACGAGGAGGTCAGGAGGTTGATGTCGTACTTGGAGCTTCAGAGGGAGTCACATCATCATGAAGACTTGTTGTAATGTATATTTCTCTAAGATGGAGAAATATGAGGTGAAAGCCCTTGTAGTGTATATTTCTCTGAGACGGAGAAATATAAGGTGAAAGCCTTTATAGCGTATATTTCTCTGAGACGAAGAAATGTGAGGTGAAATCCCTTGTAGCGTATATTTCTCTGAGATGGAGAAATATGAGGTGAAAGCCCTTATAGCGTATATTTCTCTGAGATGGAGAAATATGAGGTGAAAGCCCTTGTAGCGTATATTTATTTGAGATAGAGAAATATGAGGTGAAATCCCTTGAAGTGTATAATTCTCTAAGACGGAGAAATATGAGGTGAAGGCCCTTGTAGTGTATATTTCTTTGAGACGGAGAAATATGAGGTGCGAGCTCTTGTTCATCTCTGAGACTGAGATGAGACGTCATGTTGAGAGACTCCATGACGACATCAAGTTGAGAGATTCTGTGATGAACTCTTTTCCACAAATGGGTGTAGGCATTGTGGGTGCCATGTTGAGAGACTCCATGACATGGATATTTGGAAAGATACCTCCCTAGCTAAGAGGGAGTGTTGATGTTATAGCGGTGGGAGATATCTTTTTCTCAAAATTTAAATAATAAATAATTAATAAGGCAAGTCGGCCTTAATTATAAATTATATTTTTTATTTTTTATTCCTTAAAAGAGGCTAACCTAAATGAAGAGACGCCTTGTTTTGTATATATACAAGGTGAAGTTGACGTCCTAGTAGTAGATCATAATTTTGTAGTAGCAGTTCGACTTCAAGGAGATTAATATTTGATTGTATCAAGAAGAGATTAACATCATTCTTTGTGTCAAGTTTGCCCTTGAGAAGGGTATAAATGTAAAGCTGATTTCTACTCTTATTTTTTCTATATATAAGAGATATATTTAGTTGGGTTTTTCTCCCTCAAGAAGGAGGGTTTTCCAAGGGTAAATTGTTGTGTTCATTTGTCTTATGTGTTGCATTATTTATTGCTTACATTTCTGATCTAAAACTAACAAAAAAAAACAAAAATTAAAACATAAACATGTTAGCACGTGCCATATTTAATCAAACATACATGTAGTAACTAGGAAATAAAGCAATACATCTGTTAAGAGAAAGATCTATGGGTGTTGTCATAATAGTGGTTTACAATTCCTGAGAGGAACGAATTTTAGCTGAAATCACATATTTTTAGAAAATATAATGATTTCAGCCTTAAAAAGTTCCATTTTAAGGATTCCAATTGAAGAGGGTTTGATCAAATCACCTTAGATCAAAACCCCTTGGATAGAACCTCGCTAGTTTTAAACCATACCTATAAATGCGTCTCCTTTACACCTATCAAAATACTGATAAAAAATCACTTTTGATTATATTTTGGGGATCAAATGAATTCATTTAAAATTTATTTCAAATGATTATGGTGTTCCTCATAACAAGCTATCAATGAATATAATTTTAATATGGTTTGGTTTTGTTATGTATTTGTTTTTTAAGTTTTATTAAATATAGGTTTTCATCGAAAATGAATTTCTTTGTTCCTCATGTGGAAAAATAGAAGATTATCAAAAAATTAGAAAAATATGAGTGCACCATATATTGAAGTCTTGATCCAACAAAAAATTAAATTAAATTTTGACATATAAAAAAGTTCGTTATCTCGCGTTGTTAATTGTAATTAGTTTGACTTTGAAGCTTGATTAAGGAAAAAATATTCAATAAAAACTATCTAACCAAATTGGCACTAGATATCAGAGTTACAAATCTAAATTTGAAAGAATTAGAATTTTATCCTTCATGGAAAAAGCGTTATGCGTTATCAGGTGTGCATCACTTTTTAAAAATGTTGTTTTCGAAAAAATCAATTTTAAATTGAGAGATGGAAAAGAAGTGAAATTTGATTCCAAAAATTTTGAAAAAAATATTTTTAGAATATACAAACAAAATTTGATGAGACTCTAGTTTGCACCATCTTCGAATTCCTCACAGTTTAGCCGCTATAGGTGCCCGAATGTGAAGATTTAGTTAAAAATAATAATTTCAGTGTCTAGTTTGGCCAAAAATTGTAAACCATTATTATGGGATCACCCCTATATATATGTAAGAGGACTTTTATATTCATAAGAGAGAGAAATAAGAATGTAGAGGCAAAGAGAAGATATGATTCTAGTTCTAGTAGGTTTGGTTGTTATGAATGATAAAGAATGACATGTGGGGACCATAAGCAAGATTGGCTTAGGCTCCATAAAATAGGATTTGTTTGAGCTTCATAAACTAAGATTGGCTCAAAGGCCATATAGTCATAGCTTAAGGGACAAAATAAAATGGGAAATGCTATGAAAGCATGTTCAAGATAAGAATGTATATTTTATGACTATCATTAAAATGATTGAGTAGGATTTGATGTAATCATTTCAAGGAGAAATGGGAGAAAGAGAGAAAATATGTACATTACGTGCTAAAAATAGGGGACATGCAAATAAGACATATGCCCTTAGGGACTAGGCAATAAGAAACCACTTTTACCCCCAAAATAAGGACAAAAGAGGTTGCTACCATAGAGAAAATAAAATGGTGAACTAGAAATTAGGCCCAACAGATGAATTAAAAGATGAAATATTGTCACATAAGGATGAGAAACCATCATGTAATACACAAGAGATCTATATATTTTAGGGTCAATATGTGTTTTGACTAAATTTATAGAGGAATTGTCATCATCCCCCTAATGCATAGAATTACAAGTACAAAGGAAAGAGTATAAAAAATAGAGATTGAAATTTTAAAAAACAAGTTTCTATTTAGGTGAACATAATTTTGTAGAGAAGACAAAGTACTTTGCATCATCCCTAGGGAAATAAGGAAGGAAACACATAAAAATAAAGCATGTTTCTCTCTTTTTTTAAATGGGTTAGCTTGAAGGATGATTTGACACTTCAATGCTTGCATCAAACCCAAAATGTGTTAGGGTAGAGAGAAATTCTCATTGGAAGAAGAGTAAGTACAAATAGAAGAAAGACACAAAATGGTGCTCTACCTATAACCATGCACTTATGGGAGTAAAACATGTCATCCAAGTTAAGCTAATAAACACATAATGACTATTGAGCCTTAATGCTCAACTAATAAATTATCTTGTCTCCACAACCAAAAGTAAAATTGTCCAATGATATTAAGAGATGACGGGGTTTTAAAGGAGTAAATAAAGGAGGTCAAGAAAGAATATATATTATGCCTTAATAACATTATAAGGAGAATGAGGATTCCCATATTTGTTGGAATCATTAACAAGATTAGTGGTATTGATGATCTTAGATAAAGGAATAGTAGGAGTGGGATTAAATAGCATAGAAAAGGATGGAAGATCTTTCATTTAGGAAAATGGAGCCTCACTAAGAATGTGAGGTGTCAATTCAAGTGTCGAAGAAACAACAAATTTGTGATCCTTCATATTCTTGATAAACATGGACACTCCATTATCTAGATGTCATTAGTAGGCTACCACCACATTTAAATGAGAATGGGATGTGGGTGGTGCTAGAGTGTTAGAAGTAGTGTCAATCTTGGCCTTTGGTTTGTAGAAAGGAGGGATGTATTAGGGATCAAATTTATATTTATGCTTAGGAAGGGGATGGAAAAGGTCAACCCTAGAGGATGAAAAATATCTAGGAAGGAAGAGTGGCATGGCTCAATGGGAAATATAGGCTAGGGTTTAGGTAAGGAGGTGGGGTTATAGAAGAAGGTAGTGTGGGTTAGGAATCAAGAATGCAAGGGATAGGTGGATGGTTGAGAGATTAGAGAAAGGGTGGAATGGTAGAGGTTGATATTAAATGTGATGGATAAGTAGAGGAGAGAAGGGGAGGGTAAAATAATTCAACTACTCTCAACCATTGTTTTGGTCTTCTAGTAGGAGGATGGCTCTCAAGTGGTGGCTAAGGAGTAGATTAGGTTTGGGAGGGAGATGAGGGATGATGTGTAGAGGAGATTGGGGTAGGCTTGGTTTGGGTTTCAGTGAAGGTTTTTCTTTAGGTTTATTTTTATGGTTCAGAGAGGGTAGAAACTAGAATAGGTTGCAAGTATTAAGGAGAAGGGAAGAAAGCTAAAGAAAAGAGGGGTGAGGATGGAATACTGTGGCACATTTACATATTTTGGTCCCACATGGATGGTGAAGATTAGGCATGAAGAGTGTTAATGAATGTATCACTGACACATCTCAATGATGCTCCTAAAACAACATAGGACTCATAATTTAATAACACACTTACAAAGTAATCCTATGAAATTATACAAAAGGTACAATTGGGGCCCACAAAAACACTAGTAACATTTCTAAGGTATAAATTTTCCTTTATATATAGCAAGCCTTGGTAGTTGTCATGAGGGATCTCATTGAGATGGGAGGTGATAAGAAAGGGAGGAGAGGATAGCTACTAATACACTAGGAACTAGAGGGACCAAACTCTAAAACATTTACAATATTTGAGAAAGAGAATATGTCTAAAGAATAGGACATGACAAGCATAGAAATGTTGGTGGAGGAAACAAGAGTGGCTACAAAAGAGGATGGTACCACAAGATCTACATGATTTGTTGTTATGTTTTGGGAAGGGTTTGGAAAATACTTGTAATTTAGCATTACGATGTGCTCTAACTTATTTCCTTTATCATTAACCCATTGCACTTGTATTTTCTTATTATCAATAAGATTGTATAGAAGGTGTCATAGTTGTATGCATCAATAAATGTTGTAACCATTAGCTCAATGGTACTAGAAGAAAGCCTTAGGATCATATATATTGGGAAGGGTAAGGGATGTATCCAAAAGTCAAAAGGAAGATAGATGACATGGAGAGGATTGAATAGCTTAGTCAACCAATATTTGGCTTTACCTAGGGAAAGGGACACAACCAAAATAGAAGGAGAATAGGAGCTAATAGATCTACTTGGATGATAGAAGGTTTGGAATTGAATTTGAGAGCAAAGAAAGTATTATATCATTCTTTGTAGGGTACTTGTTACATTGGGAAGGGAACAAGGATGATGATGTGATGGGGATAACTAGGGCCAAACAAGAGGAGAGAGTATCAAAGTGACCCATTATCTATTCATAATCACATAATTCAATACAAAGGTGGGGAAAGAAAGGATTTAAGCAAGATAATATTGTCACAAATTTACATGACAAGGCTTATAGTGAATAACTACACATATTTGAATCAGGAAGAGTATTAAGATGTCTAAAAAATAATGGATTGATAAAATTGAAGGGTAAAAGTATAGAATTGTGTCATGCTTTTGACCAACAAAATAGTTTTGGATTAAACATTTTTTCCCAAAGCTACTTAGCACCTACATGACACAAAATATTTTCAACGAAATCCATTCACTCGAAACCATTAAATAGATATAATTTAATTTGAAAGCTCAAAGTAGGTTAAATTTGCATGTAATTTTTGATTGAAACCTTTTCAAGTGAAAGCATTCTAGTCAAAATACTTTCACTCAAAATTGTTTGTGGTAGCTTAACCCCTCTTTTGAGGAAAATTCAATAAAAAATCAACTTCAAATCAAAATTTCTCCAAGGCTACTTTCATGAAAATATGAAAGTATTATTTTGTAGAGCTTGGAGTCTATAATTTTTTTTTTAAATACATTTTTACTATGATTTTTAAAAAATTATTGCAAATAGGTTTTTATAATCAAACACGAGGTTGATTAGAAATTTTAAAAAATGATACATTAGAGGAGAGAATCTTCTCCAAGAGGGTATTTTTTGTCAATGATTAAAAAAAAAAGAAAGACAAAAGTTGACTTCTCATGAAAACTATGACATTTTTATTAATTTGACTTTAAAAAATTGTGAAAAAATAAAATATTCATTGATTTTTTTGTTTTCATGCACTAGATTTTCAAGTTATCTATATGAGAAAAAATAAGAGAAAAATTAATATTTTTTTGCAACATACCATCAACCTCGCTTTTTTAAAAAATTAGCAATTAATATTCTTCTCTTAAATTTACAAAAAGTATATCCAAATATTTTTATTATGCTGAAGGTGTTCCCTATATGAACATTACCGACTGACTTTAATGATCAACGGTTGAGAATGTGGTAGATGTTAGAATTGACTAATTCAATCCACGACTCTCATGAAACACCTGTAAGAAATTACCTATCACAATAGAGAAGATCAAAAGCGAGATTGTGCTCAATAACTTGAGAATATTTATTGATGCAAATAACCTGGATGAATATTACAAATGAATGTGAATGCTTATATAAGCAATGCACAAGAAAACCCTACATGTAGATTAACAAGATAGTGACAAGTGTTTAATCTCATGTGCAATGAGACAACTTGTCCTAAATTTAGTCCAATCTAATAATAAGAATCAAACTAAAAATTAAACATCAACTCCTAAGTTTAGCTTAAGTGAACTAAAGTAAAAAAGTCTCTAATAATTAATTGATGATGAATTAATTATCAGATAATGACTTATTTACTCCAACACCCCCAGTTAAGATCAACTTAGGGAGAAACTAAACAACTGATAAAGGAAGCTAAATGAATGCAAAATGGGTCCCAGCTACAAGGATTGATGAGTTACCCATGAACAAGCAACCGAAATCTCTCATAACTAGAGAAAAAGGAGAAAACCACATGGGAAAAACTCCTCTCCAAAATAGAGAAAAAGAAATGATTGTACTAGAGAAAGAAGGATAGAAGGAGGACTAAATGTGACCCCCCAAGGACTAATTCTATCATGCAAGTACAATAAATGTCCCCTTGATAGGAGATAGAAAATGAGGATATGAATCCCCCCAAAAAGAAAGAGCTCTCATATCAATGATGAATTCCTGAGGACAAAATATAATCCACTACCTACAAACAACATTTCTCCCCTTAGGAAGAAACATATCCACTGGTGATTGGAGAATCCAATCCAAAAGAATGGGTGATTCTGGAATTCAAATCCAGATGATATGTGCCTCTAAAAACTGCTCACGTATCCACATGTCGAAAAGTGATGATGTCAATCCAGAATCCTATGAAGACTAATATAGAACAAGCTGCAAAGGCAATGAAGATGGTGGGCCAGCAGTGTTGATGTGGCTATCAAAAAAGAGGAGATGAATGTCCTCAAAGTAATCCTCCAAATCTACAATCTGAGACTACAAATAATGATGATATGTATGTAAGACACGAATCCCAAGTAGCAATGTCTGGAAGATGTATGTCCTGCTACACTGAATCAATAGGGGCCAAATATGTGGCGATGTCAAACTGATCAGGAACAAAAGTGATGATGATGTAGTCTCGATCTGAAGAGTGGGAACATGAATGCAAGTTTCTAAACCATCAAAACATGCAAGACTTGTGATATACTAAAGCTTCTCTAAAGTATCACCATCAAAGGGTATGGAATCTACATATGTAAGAGGGATGAGACAATTTGTAGCAGTATTCTCTAGGTATGGAGAGATATGATGGTCTCCACAGATCTCCCAAATTCTTTTCCAAAGTATGTGGGGACATTCAATGTCCGATACAACATACATAGTGTCAAGATCAACACTAGAACATGTAACCCCTACAATATGATCTTTGATGATACCTCATGCTGATAAACTCCTTGGTGTGTCTAGTGTAGGTACAAGTCCATACAAATAAGGCAAAATATCAAGCCATCTGAGATGTGTCAGGATGCCATTTTTCCAAGACTAATAGTTATCCTTTTCCAAGTTGATCACAGAAGGATGAACAAAAAAACCCATGATACTCACTCAAATGAAAAAATTAGAGACTAATAACCTCAATACTGATAAAGTAGATCAAATGATTCCATCCTACGCAAACAGATCTTTTCCAGGTGCCAAGACATCCAAGTAATTAATCAAAGTGTGAAAACACAAAATATTGAATAAAATGTACCTAGTGAAGATTCTAGTAAAGTGAATGAATAGATATGAAGAGCTCTAAAATACCTTTCCAATGTCGCTTGAATCGTGAAAATCGGACATGCAGGCACAAAGTTACAAGCTTGGAAGCACAAAATGATGATTTAACTTTGACTTAGAATAACAGGAACCACTGACAAAATTTGATGATGAGACCTACACCACTAGAAATTTCACAGAACTAGCTTTTAGACGATATCTCATTTGGTCAATTTTGACACTATATGCCCAAGTTATGCCAAAAAGGAAAAAACTACTCTTTGAAGACAAATCAGTGCTAGGAGGGGGGTTGAGCAAGTTGTTTGTACGATGACATCACGTTGACGTCAGCAAAGTGCTAGGTTAAATTTGACGACTGATACCATGTTAGAATTGACTGATTCAATCCGCAGCTCCCATGAAACATCTGCAAGCAATTACCTATCACAATAGAGAATATCAAAAGTGAGATTGTGCTCAATAACCTAAGAATTCTTATTGATGCAAATAACCTAGATGAATATTACAAATGAATGTGCATGCTTATATAAACAATGCACAAGAAAACCCTACATGCGGATTAACAAGATAGTGACAAGTGTTGTAATCTCATGCAATGAGACAACTTGTCCTAAATTTAGTCTAATCTAATAATAAGAATCAAAATAAAGATTAAACATCAACTCCCAATTTTAGCTTAAGTGAACTAAAGTAAGAAAGTCTCTAATAATTAATTGATGATTAATTAATTATCAGATAATGACTTATTTACTCCAACAGTAGAATGATGGCCGACCATTGAAAAGATCTGACCGTTCAATGAACCCAATATAAAATAAATAAAAATAATATTTAAAAAATAAAACACTTTATACAAAGAAAGAAAGCAAAGAATCAAATATTATTTCTACATTTCCACTAGAAAATATGTTTTACATTCATATTATAAAGGTCAAAAATAAAAAAACAAAAAAAAACCATAATTATTATATTTTACAAAAAAAAAAATTACTACACTGAATTTACCTTATCTAATTAATCATTGCACTTTATACAAAGAAAGAAAGAAAAGAATTAGATATTGTTTATAATTTTCCACTAATATTCAAAGTGTATAAATCATATTAGCATGATGCAAGACTATTGGTTTAAAAATCTAACCATTCAATGAACCGAATATAAAATAATCAAAGAAAGAAAGAAAGAAAACAAAGAATTGGATATTCTTTCTACATTTTCACTAGAAAATATGCTTCACATTCATATTATAAAGGTCAAAAACAAAAAACAAAAAACAAAAAGTAAATTATTATATTCTACAAATAAAAAAAAACTATTATAGTTTAGAATAACATATTTAAATACATTGAATTTAGCTTATCAAAATAATCATTGCACTTTATACAAAGAAAGTAAAAAATTAAATATTGTTGCTAAATTTCCACTAATATTGTTATTTTTTATAATTTAAATTTATAATATATTAATTTAATGTTTCCAATGTATACTCAATATTATTAAGTTTCAAATATTATAATAATATATATCATCATTAATTAGCACTTCTATTCCATCTTCCCACACAAAACAAATATTTATTTCAAATTGCTTTTCTTCTTAGTTCAAAGCATTTCACAATTACATTCTACTGTACTTAATGTCAAATACTAAGCTATATCCATACAAATTCTAAATTAACAAAAAACCATCGATGTAACCATTGCACACTAGGTGTGATTGATAGTTTTAAAATTTTAAAAAATTATGAACATAAACTACATTAAGAGTTTTACATTTCATTAGTTTACATTATTTTAAAACTCAAAACATAAACATCACTTTTAAGTAGTGTAAGTTGAAAAATTATATTTGTGTTGGAAATTTTCTTTATAAAAGTGTGGCATAGTTCTAAACTCTTACCTAGGATAATCTCGATTACCTTTTCATTCATACCTTGCTTCCAATACACAAGGTCCATGCAATTGGATTGCAAGCCCATGATTACTTGGAAGTGCTTCATTAAGAGGTGACCAATATGGTCAAAAGAATGGATAAAATGGTTGGTAAAGAATAGAACCACTCTTAACACTTTTCCTTAAGAGAGTGAAGAAATTTTTTGGCCAATATGTGATCATCAAAATAATGATTGTAACAACTTGAAATTGACACATTATCATTTCAATAAATTACATGGCCATTTCCTCTATAATTGATTGAATTGATCCCCATTTATCCAATTAATTATCCAATTTCTATTCCCTTATTAATTAAATAATATTTTATTATTTAATTAATAAAATGAGTATTCATCACTATTCACTTGACCATTATTCCTTGCTTAAATCATTAATCATCGTCCTATAGTCCACCTTAGGTTTAATAAATCTAAATATTTATTTACTTGAGAGTTCCATCCTCATCTCAAAAATTAAATAAAGATACCTATTTATTTAATTATCTATTTTATCCAAATTTTATTAAGTGGGCTAAAAAAAATGACCCACTAATCCCCACTTGCACATTCCTAACCTTAGTCCAACCCACCACATCATGTACATCCTCCAAAATTGTACACAAGCATAGAACTTAGAGCACAAGGTATTTTTCTTTTTACATGTGACGTGGGCCTTGATACATGTCACATGGCCAAGGATTTACACATACTCCCAAGGTACTCCAAAGTACCCTTTACATATTGACCATCCAATTCTTCAAATGGAATCCTCAACCATTTATTTCCCTTTGATATTGGACCTGTTGATCCTCAGCAACCAAGTAGAAACATTTGTCCTCTCCTCATCAACCCAATTCTCTCAACCAATTTGAGCCCTTGATCATTTGGCTCAATCCAATCCATCTAGTCTTTCATCCAAAAAATATATGAATTAGATGCAACTCAAGCCATCTATATCTTTGCTTGGAATATAATTTTATTTTGTTAGTAAGAACACTCACATATCATCAAATCAACCATAGTTGAGCACAACCATCATAGCTTGGTTCAACAAGGGTTGGTATTGGTGAGCTATTTTCATGTCTTCATCAATGTTTATTAATCATTTACATAATCAAATTTTTGCATATGTTGTGAGTAAAATAGGTTACTATATTTTAACTTGTTCTTGTATACTACAATTTGTATGTACACATCTTTGACACACTTGGTGGGGACTCATGTCCCTTTTCTAATTATTTCCACATGTTTTTAGATTTTTGTCACATGCAAGTTCCATATCAGTGTATTTGTTGTGTTTTAGTGTATTAGCTCCTAAATCAGTGTATATGCTCAACCTGCAACATTTATGTAACACACAAGTGTCATGGACTTCACATATCATCATATGTGCAACATGAATTAATGGATCCGCATTAAGCCAGGAAGCCCAATAGGGTCATGAAACCATCTTTGTTTTAGCCACTTTTTTAGGGTTTTTGGGCCCCTAACCTTGTGATTTTATAGGGAAATAGTGTCCTAAGGTTTTATATACAATCCTAGCTCTATTTTAAAACCATTTAACACTAATTTTTATAGGTTTTGACAATTTCTTTTAGCCTTGATCATGTTTCAATGGGTCTACAACATGTTGCACCATATCCTCACATAAGTGTTGGATCCACAAATCAGTTTCTTAACTTTATTTTTATCTCATTTCACATTTTTTTTATATTTTTCAACAAATGATGATCATTTAAGGTGTCCTGATATCCAAAAACCATTCCTCAAAGCTCTATTTTGTAGGTTTGACCCTATTTTTTGTAGATTTAATATTGTTTCCTAGGCATGTTCACAGTTTGATGGGTCTATAATATTTTTTGATGGATGTGCACCCATTGCAGTGTATGTGCTTATCACTAGGGTGAATTCTCTAGACTTCAATCCATTCACACCCTAATTTAGCAATTTTCTCCTACTTCAACATATCCACCTCTACAAAAAAAGTAATCATTTTTATTGGGATTTGAAATTTCCCAACCCCTTGCACTAATAATTTATTTGTTATGCCTTATGTATTAGCATTATCTATTGATAAATGCATGTCCAAGAAAAAACTTAAACAACTAACATATAATTTGTAGCAAACTTTTATGAAGAATTTTTTATCACTTATCTAGGCACACTTCAATTTATTAAGTGGAAGTAATCTTGTATGCCATGTTTTTAAGGCCATAATTAAGCATATGATCTCTCCTTGAGCCTTAAAATTATCTTGGAGATCAAAATATTAAATTCTTTTCTTATCTTTTATCATTTTCTTTTATCCCAAGGAACTAATCGTATATCCTCTCCTCTTTCACATCATGTAATCTTGCATGAACAAAAGTGGTTGGAACATTCTTTCATGGGGCCTACCTAGGTATTTCATCACCCTAGGGGACAATCCCAACTCCAACATTTTGACAAAGTATAAAAATTAGGGATGAGTTGAAAAACATGCCTCTTGGAAGTGAAATCTTGTCATATACCTTGGGTTACTATCACTGAAGGAGAAGGGTGGGTTACCCTCTTCTCCCAATTATTTTACATCTTTTTCTTTCATATATAAAATCTATCCTCATGCACCCTTTTCATATATGGAGGATGCACTTAGAAACCCTCATTCAATCCTAGTCTAATACCAATCAACTATCCTTCTTTGTAGTGCATCAAATACTAGTTAAGACGAAGAAGTTATGCACAATTTACTTTTGAGTGATGAGAGGTATAATTAACCGTAGATAAAGAATTTGGCCTCCAAACGTAAGGGATCCCATGTAATTTAACACTCCTTAGCTACAAATCATTCAATAGATATTATATATGTAGGTCCACATGGATTTCCACTCCCACTTTACTTATTATCGGTAGTTAATGTGCTTAGTGTGTCTTCATCATTGAAACCCATACAATCCCTCAAATCCAAGATCACTTCGATGCCTTGGAATGATACTTTAAGAATTTGATTATTTTAAAATGTTTCCAAAGTTCAAGATTCCCCATCAAATCCAATTTCCCAATCTTCTTCATCCTAATTGTCTAAATCAAGTTATTCAACCCAATCGAGGTCTTTTACCCCATTCATCTAATAATCATCTTATTACATCCTAATAATTTTCCTAATCCTCCTATCCTAATCAATCACATAATTGTGCTTTTAAGGACCTTAGCTCCCTCCAAATATTTCTTCCAATTCATTTTTTATATCTAAAACCCTAATCAAATCCATTCAATCTACCTAATTCACAATCCTTAATTCCATCGATATTATTATTTCAATCCAAGCAAAAATCTCCAAATAAAAATTGAAACCCATAATCAATTATTAAATTAACCAAATTAAACCATCAAATAAATGCATTCTTGAGAACTTATCCTATATTTAGCAAGTAATCAAAATAATCCTACTTAGGAACTTAGTCTATCATAAGTCTATAATCAAATCAAAATCAAATCATCATCCAAGGTCTTGATTCTTGAATTATCTCCTAGCTAAACCTTCATCCTCTGTCCATAATCATAACCACCAAGATCCTTAATCAAACCTTTCTTCCAATCCATCATGAATCAAATCAAATTCGTCCTAAAAATCACCATCCTTAAGTCTTAGGTCCAAAAATTTAAAAATTGAAACCCAAAACCCATCAAAATCTATCAAAATTTCTTCCAAAACCACACATTTGTGTATCTACATTATAAATTAGTTTCTCCACAATCTTGCAATGTTTCTACCTGTAAGCCATTCACCCTTCAACACATTTGCACCCTATTTTAGTGAATTTTCCTTGTTTCAACACATCTACTTCATATACACCCCAAATTATATTTTAATACATCTACTCCCTAAATTAATATATTTTTCATCCTTCAACATTTCTACTAAGGTGTGTTACATTGTCATTAGGAATAGTTGCATCCTTTACATCAAGAATAAAAGGTATAATTACATTAGAGGAGATAAATTTTCTTACTTTTTGGCTCATTCCTCTTCTCTTCAACTCCACTTAGCTCTTTCAATGGTAGTCCTTGATCTTTCTTGGTTTTATTTATTGGGGATTTTTTTTTGAGGCAAGAACAACACTTTATGGTATGGAATACTCTTGAGCCCTAGGTATATACTTTTTCCTTGTTGGCTATTGCACAAAGTCTGTTCTTTCCCGTCACCTTTTTGGCTAGGATGTAATTTCTAACTACATCTGCTCTTTGTTTCTCCTTATCAATATTTACATCAGCTTTAATTTCCTTAACAAAAATTTGTCCCTAGGTTGGTACATGCCCATCTCATAATTGATATCTAGCTTGAGCTTGCAATATTTTTACATCAATGAGGACCTTTATGTCCTCATTATAAGGTTTTATTTTATTAATCTTTGCTTCATGAGATCCCTCAAATGTTCAAAATCATGATCCAATAACTCATATTTAGGGATAGCACTACACTCATACTAGAGTATTTTATCGTCTACAACACATCTATCATTACAATATTATTTATCTTCTAGTTCCTACTTGAAAACATCTAGCTATTCAATTCCATCCTCATATGTTATGCCTCTACCCTTATAGTGTGTATAGTGTTATGAGTAGTCGGCATGTGGCTACCTTAACTCTTAACTAAGTCATATTATATTATTATATTGTTATTTAGTTATTTAGGTCATTTGAGGGCTTATATAGGGTTATCTAAGTTGATCTGGGTGTTATCCTAGACATAAATAGTATATATAGGATGTTGTGAGTCTTATTTCATCATCATTATGAGTATTGTGTTCTTATTGAAGAATATTGGAGGTATCCCCCTCGAAGTGGATTAGAAGGTTGCCCCATCGAAGTGGCATATTATTATCAAGTATTTTCAAAATATTTCATATTATATTCTTGTGCAATTTGATCTATTACAAGTGGTATCAGAGCATGATCTTGGCACCATAGAGGTAAAGTGTCTTCTTAATATTGGAGGTCATTTTGGAAGGTGCATATCTTCCAAATTTTGGCAATTTTTTTTCTTATTTTTAAAGGGTTTTTGAATACCATATTAAAGAATCTATAGTTCATATTTCAAAGAAATTGGAGCAAAATTGAGCGAATTATTGTAGAATTAGGGTTTCTACCCAATTTATTTGGAAGATGCATATCTCCCAAATCTTGAAGAATTGGTTCATGATTTTTAGTGAGTTTTTAAAGATCTACTAGTGGAGAGTAAATACCAAATTTAAAATAATTTTAAGCATAAATAAGTGATTTATTACAAAATTAGGTTTTCCAACAAACTCACTCTTAAGGTTGTAAATCACCAAATGTTTGGGAAATTTCTTTTAGACAGTATAACCTAGGCCTTGGTAAGTTACAGAAAAAAAAAATAGATTATTGTGAATTTATTTGTGTGATTTATTACAAAATTATATTTCTAGAACTTCTTCACAATAAAAAGTAGCCACAAAAAAGAAGAAAAAGAAAAAGAAAAGTAGAACAAGAAAAAGAGCAAGAGAAAGAGAAAGAACAAGAGCATGAAGAAGAACAAGAGAAAGAGTAAGAGAAAGAGAAAGAGAAATAGCAAGAACAAGAACAGGCACAAGTAGAAGAACAAGATCAGGAACAAGAAGAAGTAGTAGAAGAAGAAGCAAAAGTAAAAAAGGAGATGAAGAAGAAGAAAATGAAAAAAGTTAGCATTGAGGACAATGCTTTTGTAGAGGGGAGGGAAATGTTATGCCCCTACCCTTATAGTGTGTATAGTGTTATGAGTAGTCAAATTTTGGCTACCTTAACTCTTAATTAAGTCATATTATCATTATTATATTGTTATTTAGTTAGTTAGGTCAGCCTAGGGCTTATATAGGGTTATCTAAGTCAACCTGGGTGATATCTTAGACATAAATAGTATATATATGAGGTTGTGAGTCTTATTTCATCATCATGTTAAGTATTTTGTTCTTATTGAAGAATATTGGAGGTATCCCCCTTGAATTGGATAGGAGGTTTCCCCCTTGAAGTGGCATATTATTATCAAGTATTTTTTAGAATATTTCATTTTATATTCTTCTTGTGCAGTTTATTCTATTACAAGACCACTTGTAATGAAACAACTTGCACAAGAAGAATATAAAATGAAATATGTTGAAAATACTTGATAATAATATGCCACTTTGAGGGGGAAAACTCTTAATCGACTTTGAGGGGGATACCTCCAATAGTCTTCAATAAGAACTCAATACTCAACATCATGATCAAATAAGACTCACAACCTCCTATATATACTATTTATTCCTAGGATATCACCCAGGATGACTTAGATAACCCTATATAAGCCCTAGGCTGACCTAACTAACTAAATAACAATATAATAATTATAATATGACTTAATTAAGAGTTAAGGTAGCCACAATCCAACTACTAGTAACACTATACATGCTATAAGGGTAGGGGCATAACATCATAGTACTCAAGATCACCTTCTTCATTTAGAAGTTCTTCTTTGCTCATTGAAAGATCAATTACACATTTTGATGGATTATGAAGGAGGAGACAATACTTACATAAGGATTTCATCTCTTGGAAGTTTGCATGGTCTCTCTTTAGTGTATATGATGTATTATTTTCTTGTTGTATGAAACTAGCCTACTTAGGGGCTACTTGCCTATCATTTTTTGTTGTCTCTTGGACTAATTAGTATTTTAATCCCAATTATGTATCCTTCTTCCTTCATTAAAATTATTCATTGCATTTTGAGGTGGCAACCCCTTATCATTTCTTGTTACTTTATACGATAGGTCCTTTATGATACCCATCAACTTGTCTAAAGTTTCCTCAATGTAAAGTGGCTTGTTGCAATAGCCCTATTTGGTTGTGATATTTTCACATATAATATCTATTGAACACACCCAGAGACTAAGAGGGGGAGTGAATTAGTCTACATAAAACTTAATCCCTTCTGCACATTGAAACTTACAGTACAATATAATCCTCTTATCACAACAAAAACCCTTAATTAGATATAGCAGTTTAAACCCTCAGTGTGATCAATAATACTCAATATTGAAAGATATAGTAGTTCTACTTCTAATAAAATCAACAACAGTGAGAAAGAAACTAATAACACACACATGCACAAGGAGAACACTAGATTTACTTCGAAAACTCAATGAGGAAAAAAGCATACCAAAAAGACTTGTCAGAAAGCTCACTTCCTTAGAGACAGATACATAGAACTTGTAGAACTAAAGGAAACACAACTTCAAGGGAAAAATACAGAGGCCCTGATGAGGTTCACTATCTTAGAGCAGGATACAAAGATTTAGATAAAGATTACAAGGCTTGTCAACATAACACTCTACTGACTAAGGCATTTATAGCACATCAAATTCTATCTTTCCTCTTCATGATATAGCACTAACTCTATTCGATATTCAATACATTCCACATATTTTTTTTTGTACTTGTACACTTCTCCATCTTGTTGCATCTGAAATGAACTTGCATTTATATCCACTGCAACTCTTCAACACTTCAATTAGGTTGGCTAGGAAGAAGATAATAAATGAATTTAAAAATTCAACCACCAAAAAAATAATGTGGTCCTATCCAAAAGATAGAGATAACCAAAACAATCTTATCACATCTTCCAATATGATCCAAAACAATTCACATGTTGGCATACATCAACCTAAGTCAAAATCAAGGAAACGTGTAGATGAAACTTTGAAGCACATAATCAATCGGTTGAAAATCATACTTATAATTGAATTTTCTCAAGGTGGTTACAAAAAATATAAGTCAAGACCCAAATATAACTTAACACATCTTCAATTGCAAGCACAAACCCCCAAACACATAGTGCAAGCAAAGGAACAAACCCTGTCGGCCAGATATCTACAAATAACCCAGAAAGCCAACTCAAGACACAATGTAGCACAAAAGAAGACAATCAACATTGTGCAGATCACATGGGGATGTTCCATGAACATCCAATAACACTTCTATACCCTTATTTCATACTTTCATGCCACTAGCAACCACTGTAAACCAAACCGAAACATAATACTCCATCCATGAAGCACAAAACTTATAAATAGAAGATATAACATTAACATATCAGCTTGTGAACCACTTCATCACATGAAATTAGAACTGATACATATCACAAACATTGATATCACATTCACCAAGCCATGGGAGTAGATACATTAATGTGGAGAAATGCAAAGAATTTCCTAGACCAGTTTAGACAACTAACAACACAGCTAACCTTCTGCAATTCACAAAACTCTGCTCGACAACACAAGTGAGCTAAACAGATAAGAGTAGAATGTCCACAAAGCACTAACATTGAATCCCAAATTGCAAGACCAAAACTTCAATAGTGGAGGAATGCGGAGCATTCTCCCAGTCAGACTTCAATGTAACTTTTTGAACCAAAAACACTTAAGTACCTTGTGAAGGCTAGAGCTTTCTTTCAACAACGTATACTTCATCAAGAACATCAAGAGAGAGCATATGACATACTGTATACCTTTAGAAATATCTCTCCACTATCATCCATGCTTCTAATCCTCATTTGAATGTTTCATTATAAAATTAACTCTACTATCAACAATAATGCACAATACAACTTTCTTTGACATGAAACAAGAAATGATATACAAACATGAACTTTTGCATCTCTTCTTTAGATAAGGCATGGAAACCAATCATGAACTTCAACAACTCTTCTTAGATAAGCATGACATCCAACCATGAAACTTGACAACCCTTCCATATGTACATGTTAGCCCATACTAAAAATTGTCAACAATGACAAGCAATGCCAACTACAACAAGGACATCAATACCAACTAATGCCAAAAAAATCCCAAGTATAACAACCAAATTCCAATAATCTCACACAAACCTCCTCAAGTGTTGACATTAATGACAACCAATAATCAATGTTGACATCAATGATAACAACTTCCAACAATCTCCCCCTTTGGTATTGATGGAAACACACACTACTCACTCTCCCCCTTTAACATCAAGGACAAAGGGCCATAAAATAACAATAAATTCTTTGACTTTAGGGACAAAGATCAAAATATATTCAAATGAAGCAGCAACACATTCTCCCCCTTTGACCAACAATACATTTGTACAACAACATAAAAACTCTCCCTTACTACTAACTCCCCCTGAGTGGTAGCACACATCAATCTAGGAGAAAAGAATATGACACGAATTTCTCCCATTGGAAAAATGCACCATCTATGCATCTAGTTAGAAAAAGGACGGTCAATAACCCCTAACTTCTGTTGGAAGTACTCAAAAGTTTCCTTTGAATTTTATATAACTTTCTCTCTCAGAAAGTGATCAATACTGGATAAGCATGTGTTTAGTCCTTGAATGCATTACCAGATTCATGGAAATATTGATTTCATTCATACAATATAGGAATAGGTTCATCATAAACCACCTTCACATCCTTTAAAGTCTACTTCATCCAAAGTACCTAAGTGCAACAAGATGTTGCAACAATGTATTCAGCTTATGTTGTGGATGAAGATACCGAGTCTTGCTTTTTACTGAACTGTGAGACCAATCTATCTCCCAAGAAGAATGCACTTCCACTTGTACTTCTCCAATCATCCACACAACCTACCCAATCACATCAGTATAGGCACTCAAAGATAAATTTTGATCTTTTTTATACCACGGGCCATAATCTGGAGTTCCCTTCAAGTATCTAAATATTCTTTTCACATCTTTCTCATGAGATTTCTTAGGATTGGCTTGAAATCTAACAACCAAACATACCACATTAATGATATCTTATTTGGAAATAGTTAAGTATAGTAACCCTCCAATCATAGACCTATAAAGATTCTAATAAACTTTTAGAGACTCATCAGATTTGCTTACGTGACAACCAGACACCATAGGAGTACCCATTGGTTTGGAGTCTTCCATTCAATTTCTTCAACATATCCTTGACATATTTAGCTTGATAAATAAAGATACCATCAGCTTGTTGAATAATTTTAAGCCTAAGGAAGAAGGATAACTCACTAATCATTGACATCTCAAATTATTTATACATCTCTTCTACAAAAAATTTACACATATCATCATCTCCACCAAAGTTAATGTCATCAACATATACAACCACAATTATCAACTTGTCTTCCTTATCCTTAATGTACATATTACTATTTGCATTACCTTTCTTGAATCCTTTTTGAAGTAGATACTTACCCAATCTAGCATACCAAGCTCTAGGAGCTTGCTTGAGACTATATAGAGATTTCTTGAGTCTACAAACTATGTCCAGATCCTTTGATAATTGGAAACCATCTAGTTACTCAATATATACGTCATCTTCTAGATCACCATTTAGGAAAGATGACTTGACATCCATTTGATATACTTTGAAGTTCTTATGAGTAGCAAGAGCAAGAAACATCCTTATTGCCTCCAGTCTCGCTATTGAGGAAAAGGTCTCCTCAAAATCAATACCTTCAACTTTTGAATAGCCTTTATAAAGCAATATGACTTTGTTCCTTACCACTTCATCATCTTCATTCAACTTATTTTGTAACACCCACTTTGTTCCTATCACATTCTTATCAGTTGGTATGGAACTAATTCCCAAGTCTAATTTTTTTCTATCTGATTCAATTCTTCCTTCATTGCCTTTATCCAATTATCATCTTTATTGGCATCAAAAAAATTCTTGGGTTCTATTGTTGTTAATAAGCACAAGTTTTCTTGTTTAGTTTCTTTTGCAAACTTTCTTCTTGTCAGCACACCTTCCTTTTTGTCTCCAATGATTTTATCTGGGGAGTGGTTCTTCTGCACATATTTTATTGGGGGTCTCGCGAGTCTTCACTAGTTCTAGTTCCTTTTCTTCTGTCTCTTCTATTTCTTCTTCTTCTTCTTCAATCTAGGGAAGCATATCAGATCCAGAAACCTCAATTTCATGAGAGATCTAACACAAGTATTCATCTACCTTGACATTTTTACTTTCAAATATCTTTCCCAATCTCTTGTAGCATTTGTATGCCTTGCTCTTGGTTGAGTAACCAAGAAATATTCCTTCATCACACCTTGAATCAAACTTTCCAAGGACTCCTTCATCTCTTCTGATGTAGCATCTACTAAAAAATATTTTAAAATATTTAATAGTGGGAGGTCTTCCATACCACAACTCATAAGGGGTCTTATTTATGTTGACACTCAATTACACTATGTTGAGAAAATAGACAACAATATATATTGCTTCCTTCCAATAAATATTTGGTAGGTCAACATCTTTCAGCATTGTCCCAACCATTTCTTGCACTATTATATTCTTGCTTTCTACCACCCCACTATGTTGAGGGGATCTAGGAGCATAAAAATGTCTCTTAATCCCATGAAATTTACAAAAAATTTCAAACTCATATGAAGTGAATCCACCTCCTCTATTTGACCTTAAAAATTTGATCTTAGCATCCATTTCATTTTCAAATTTTACTTTAAAAATCTTAAATTTATCAAAGGCTTTTGGTTTCTCTCTTAAGAATGTAACCCAAGTCATTTTAGTGTAATCATCTATAAGCAACATAAAATACTTCTTACCTTGTTAACTCCTTGTCCTTTTAGGTCCACATACATTAGTGTGGATCAACTCTAATGGAATTGAAACAGAGCACTCCTTGCTTTTGAAACTAGTCTCTATTTTCTTTCCCACCTAACATTAATTGCATAAAGTGTTTGTGGGATTTGTTATTCTAGGCATATCTCTCACTGCATGAGAGGAACTGATATTCACCATGTTTTCAAATTTAATGTACCCCATCCTTTTGTGCCACAACCAAAATTCTCTAGACTAAGCCAATAAACAAATTCTTCCATTTTCCTCCTTTAGATGATAGAGATTATCATTTGCTCTTGTTTCTTTTGAAACAAGTCTTTTGGATCCTTCCTTTTTGGTCTCACATCCATTAGCATGAAAATTAAGATTGTATCCTTTGTTGCAAATTTGACTGGAACTTAGGAGATTATGTCTCAGACCTTTGACATAAAGGACATCTTTAGTTTTGTTCTTTCCATCAATTGTTATATCACCTTTTCCATAGATTTTTGTTGACATGTCATCACCAAACTTAACAGCTCCACCATTAAGCTTTTTGAGATTGATGAACTTACTTTTGTCACTATTCATGTGGTGAGAACACCCACTATCAATCACCCAAGCATTTACCTCTTCCTTTGCATGGAAGTCAGTCCATACTGTTATTAATCTTCCATTGACCTTACAATTTTGCAAGGTACCAAACCTTTTACATTCTCCACTTTTTTCCTTCCAAAGCCATGAATATATTTTCGTAATTTGAATCATTATCTTCATCTTCAGAGGAACAATTTCTCTCCTTAGAATAGAATCCTCTTTTTATTTCATCTCTTTTGTTATCAACAACAAATTCTTTATAGTGACATCTAGATGCGAAATGATCAATTCTTCCATAATTAAAACATTTAAAGAGTAAATTACCTTTATATTTGCTTGTTCCTTTCTTCAATATTCTCACAAGGTTAGCTTTAACTTCATCAAGGTCATCATTTTGATTGGAAACTTCATCTTCATTTTTTATTGGCTTTGAATGCAGCTTCCCTTTTTGGAACATCTTGATCAAAATCTCTCATTTCAAAGGCAGTAAGAGAACCAAACATTTCATCAACAAAGTATTGATCTAAGTCTTTAGATTCCTCAATGGAAAATACCTTATGACTAATTTTTAGGGAGAGATCTCATAACCTTCTTCACAATATCACTTTCTTTTACTTCTCCACCAAGACCAGTGATACCGAAGACAACTTCTTGTACCCGAAGCATGTAACTTGTAATATTTTCATCCTCTATCATCTTTAGATTCTCAAATCTAATTTTAAAGATCTGCATCTTAGCTTGCTTCACTTTTGTACCACCTTCATAGATGTTGCTAAGCTTTTCCTATACTTCCTTAGTAGAGCTTCAATCATCACCTCCAAAAGTTCTTAATCTTTCAATCCACATAAGAGAGCATTTTTATCTCTAGCGTTGCATTCATATAGTCTGATTTCAACAAGATATGTTCAAGGAGTAGCATGAGTAGTATAGCCATCTTCAAATTGATTGTCATACACCAAAACCTAGGGAGTTTAGGTGTCCTTCCATTCTCAGTTTCTAGAAAGTATATTTAGTCCCATCAAACCTAGGACCATTGTATGAACCATCATGTGCCATCCCGGATATTTACCTTAAGTTTTTAGGCTTCTTCAGAGAAACTTGGCTCTAATACCAATTTTTTGAACACACCCAAAGACTGATAGGGGGGTGAATCAATCTACTCAAAACTTAATCCCTTTTGAACCTTGAAACTTACAATACAATACAATCCTCTTATCACAATAAAAACCCTTAATTCTAATATAGAAGTTTAAACCCTCAGTATGATCACAAATATTTAGTATTGAAAGATAGAGCAATTCTTGAAAGGAAACTTGTAGCCACATAATGAAAATTTCCACATAACCCAAAATAGAAATATATGCAAATAAGTATTCAAAATCCGCATGCAAGACAATAGAAAACATACCCATCAAAAGATGACACAAGATATACCCTAGGAAAACCCTCAAGAGAGAAAAACCTAACATCGAAAAGCATCCATGTCTCATGCATTATTCAGCAATAAACATTGGAATACACCTTCGGAGCTCTCCATGAACACCATTGAAGCATCAAGCCCTCAACAAGCACTCCATGTGAAAAATCATGTAACCACACATCCCATGCCATGCTTCAACCCTCACAAATAATAACAAGAGCTAACCTGCTAACTGACCAACCTTAAACAACTACCCATGTGAATTCTTTTATAGAAACAAGCTCCCACAAAACCACCAAGTGTTATTACATAAAACCATGTGACTAAAATCATGACATTACAAAACCATGTCCCCACATTTAATATTGGGTATTTTATTTAAATTACTTTCCCCAATATTAAATAAATACATTTTTACAACTGTGTCCCAAATATTGCATACAACATAAAGTGGCCCCAAGAATATTAACTCCTAGCAATGCACGTACTTCTAGGTTCCCCTAGGTGCACCAAACAATAAATTAAATATTATAAACATTATGCAAGGTGTAAAACACCTAATTCCTAATAGTTCTACTTCTAATCAAATCAACAATAATGAGAAAGAAACTGATAACACACATGCACAAGGAGAACACCAGATTTACATGGAAAAACCAAGGTGAGAGTTAACTCACAATATAAAAGGCTCACTACCAAAAAGACTTGCAAGAAGGCTCACTACCTTAGAGCAAGATACATAGGACTTGCAGAATTGAAGCCAACACAACTTTAGGAGCAAGATACAGAGGACCTGATGAGATTCACTATCTCAGAGTAGGGTACATAGATTTAGATAAAGATTACAATGCTTTCCAACATAACACTCTGTTAACTGAGGTGTTTATAGAACATTTGATTCTATTTTTCCTCTTCACAATGTAGCACTAACTCTATTAGATATTCAATACGTTCCATACCCTTTATTTTTTGCACTTGTACAATTCTCCATCTTGTTGCATCCGAAATGAACTTACATTTATATCCACCACAACTCTTCAACGCTTCAATTAGGTTGGATAAGAAGAAAGTAATCAATGAATTCAACATTAGCCACCAAAACTATAATGTAGTCATATTCCAAAGATAGAGAGGACCAAAAAAATCTTATTACATCTTTCAATGTGATCCAAAAAAATTCACATGCTAGCACACATCAGTTCCTAAGTCAACATCAAGGAAACATGTAGATGAAACTTTAAAGTGCATAACCAAATGACTCAAAATCATACTAATTGAATTTGTTTGAAGCAATTCCAACAAATATAAGTTAGGACCCAAATCTAACTTAACACATTTTCAATTATTGATGCAGACCCCCAAACACATGGTGCAAGAAAAGGAACAAACCTTGTCAACCAAATATCTATAAATAATGCAGAAAGCCAACTCAAGACATAATGTAACACAAAAGTAGATAATCAACATCATTTAGATCGCATGGGGATGTTACATAAACATCCAATAACACTTATATACCCTTCTTTCATGTTGGCATGCCACTAGCAACCATCGCAAACCAAACAAGAACAGAATACTCCATTCAGGAAGCACAAAACACATACTAGAAGATATAACATTAACATATCAACTTGTGGGTCCCACTTCATCACATGAAATTAGAACTGAGACATAGCACAAATATTCAGAGAACATTCACCAAGCTGCGAGAGCAAATACATCAATACAAAGAAATGTGGAGCATTTCTCAAACTAGTCTAGACAACCAACAACACGATCAACCTTCTACAATTCATATAAATCTCCTCGGCAACATAGGTGACCTAAAAAAGATAGGAGTGGAGTTTCCACAAAGAACTAACATTGAATCCCAAACCACAAGACAAAAACTTTAACAATAGAGTAATAGGACTTAAAAATTGTGGTTTTAATCATTCATTTCAAAATTTTGAGCATTTTGATGTTCATATGCATGCTAGGGTTTTTCTATTCCTACATCAAAGGTTCACCATAGGGCTAAAATCCTCTTTAAACCCTAAAAATTTAGTTCCTTAACATCTTTTTCTATTTGTTCATTGAACTGTGCTAGGAAGTTACCAATTCCTTAAGTTGTAACTTAAGCCATTAAAATTGTATGTTTACTGGCCCCAAAGTCCTACTCTTGCCAACTACTTTTAAAATATTTATTAAATGTTTTTCCCATGGGTCATGAATTTTTTTTCCTAAAGTCTAATGTCTTAACCCCTAGGTCTATTTTAAATTTGTGTCCAAACTCATTCATCAACCTAGTGAGTGACATTGTTTTAAGTCATAACTATAAGCACATGCTTTAAAATGCCTTAAGTTAAACACTTCTTGGTAGCATTATGACATGTGTTTGCTTCTTATTCGTCCCCACCAACTCACATTGAATAAAAAATTCACTAAAAAAGATGTGTGGTGGTGCACGAGGACACCATGTGTCCATCCAATACAATGATCACCATATGGTTTCTACAACAATGGTGGCGAGCCCATGATCTTAGGGCTCTCAATGTGCCATGTGGCACCATCCTGGTTGTTCCTCACCATTTTATGGGGGTTCGTCTATGAAGACCTTAGTTGACTGTGGGGGTGCGAGAAGATGTCAAGTGGAAAGATCTCAACCATCTGATGGAGGGCTAAAGCAAGCCAAATAATTTCACTAAGTATAAAGGCATTGAAGGGAAAATAAAAAGTGTGTATCTTAAGACACGTGGCAGCATTCTAGTGGAGTATAATGAAGATATTTTAATCTTGATTGTTCAAATGCAGAAGATTAGGCACATGATGAAAATTTTCCTAAGTATTGGTGAAGCATGAGAGGATTAAGCAGTGCACATGTTGGGCACATGGCATCGTCTGAAATCCTTCCCCATCATTATGTGGCCCTTGATATGTTTCCCAATGCATGAGTGGGGTGCGGGAGTTGACACCTTGGCTCCCTTGATGCTTCCAAAGGTGGTAGGGCCCGAGATGATATGTGATTGGATTTTCCATATGGAAAACTTCCATTGGTTCGAGGTTCTATTCAAAGACAGTCAATTTTTTCAAACTTTATTGACTCCATCCAAGTTGTCTAGGCGTACAGATCATTGCCTAATCAATAGTTGAAATTCAAAATCAAAGAAACTAGTAGATGAAGTCATTCTAATTTGCATGAGTGAAGAATATTGGAAGACAAGACACCATTGAGCCTGATTTTGATGTGTTTTCCCTTAGAAGTTGGGTTTAATGTGCACTTATGAATTATCAAAACATTCTGGAGCATCTAGAGATCATTTTGGTGAAGTATGAGCTCTCTACATTGAAAACTAGGGTTTTCACCATTCAAACACCTATAAGTTGCAATTTACTTCTACCTTACTCAATTTTATGCAAAATCTCATGCAATTTCTAGTTTTAAATCTAAGATAGTGTTCTAGGATTTTTGTATGCTTGAATTGTGTTGCTTGCATTCGTTGTTTTCATAATTTTCCCTAGTTCTACCTGCAATTGTGTCAAAACCCTAGAAATAATTGTGAAATCCCTAGTATTATTCTAAATTTCCAAAATCTCACCTCCCAAAGCATAATCCTCTAGTTCCACCCTAAAAAGAGCAATCCATGATGACCATATAGCCCAATTGACCAGTTCAACCAATGATAGGGTCTCTTGTAAGATAAAACTACAAGGCCCAAGAGCTAATAAGGGTTTGGTTGATAAGTATTATGGGGTTGGGGATGCTGAGATGAAATTTTTTGGCTAGGATCTCTTCAAGTACTGGTATGAGAAGAGGAACACCCCAGTCCCAAGCTGTAATTGTTGGAACCTAGATTTAGGAAAATTGGTCATCCCAAATGTGTATCTTGACATTGATATGCTCAAAGCAATAGCAACCAACTATGATGACAACGTCATACTTGTGAGGAAACACAAGGGGGTTGAAATGGCAAAACTAGATAGGCAATCAATTATTAGTATCTCCAAATTAAACACTAATGCCAATTAGCCTATCAACCTTGAGGAATTGAAAAAGGAGTATGATAAAAACAAAAGTACATTTAGGGTGATGTCGCTACCAAGGTTTTGGGTAAAGGATAAGAAGAGGGCAATGGTCAGAATATCCCTTGCAAAACAAGAACCTTTTTGAATTGATAGTTTTAAAGGTTACTTTTTCAAAACCTACTACACCCTCTGCCAGGTTTAGGGTTTAATCCTTTGCAAAAGATACCTATAGCTCTTATGTTTATTTTAGAAACCATCCAAAACCTGGTGGTCAATGAGGATTATGATTTTTCCACATACCTGTTAGATGCACCATCCACAAGGCATTGGTGGTTATCAAGAGTGGTGAAGGTGGTGTAAATTTCTGGTGGTACTCACTTCTTTTCCATAGTTTTCTAGCTTGGGGATATAAGGATTTGGGTCCAAGGTTGCAGTTGATAATGAGGGATGAAAAAGGTGTTGAACTCCCTATCCAAATGTGGACACATTTATTGGATAGACATTGCCAACAATCAATTTTTGTGACATTCACAAACTTGTTTGATGCGAAGGTAAAATGCTATTTGAGAGGAGAAGTACCAAGGAATCCAAAAGAGCTACATGATTTCTTAAGACCAAAGGAAAGGAGATCCGATTTGAGAATAGATCATAACTGGGGTGATGTGATTGTGCATGCAGATTGCGCGGTTTTGAGAATTTATGGGACCAATGTGGCCCCACATGTTCTACCCAAATTTTTACCCTTGAGAATTGGTTTCCTTGAAGTAATGTGGTAGTTGGGATAGACGGAAGAAGTTCATTTAGAAAACAAGAAGAAGGGCCCCTTCTTCCCTCTGGTCACAATATGTTCTAATTTTGTTATGGTAAAAGAGGGATGGAAGCAAATTCTTGACATGCTTACTCCTCTAAAGATGAAACCTTGCAAGGTCAGAATTTCTGACCTTGAAGGATTTAATGGTGCTTTAAGATTGAGAATCAACAAATCAAATTTTTGGCATGGTTTAGATTATGCATTGGATTTCATTAAGAACAAATTTGATCTAACAGAGATTGAGGACAGGAGAGTAAAGTGGATTTCCTTTGTTAAAAAGGCTAAGCAGGAAAAGGATCCCTCTTTCAAGAGAGTGTATGTAGACATAGACGATCCACTTTTAAGAATTAAGGCAATATTGCATAATTTTGAAAAAAGTGGTTGGACAACTCAAAGAGCAAAGATAGGAGCAGATAAGGGGAAAGCCCCTATGGTAGAGGAACTTAGGCTAGCATACCAACCCCCTAATAAGTCATATGTCTTCACCAGAAGACTTAAGGGGTTAGTTTTGAAAAAATGGGTAAAGTTCACTCCTACATAGTTTGAGGAGTCAAGAACATCTTCCCTTGTGCCACAAGCACCCCTGTCTCCACCCCAGAATGTAATTGATCTTGATTCACCACCAAGGGAGTCCTCTCCAAAGAGGAGGAAGATTGAAACAACTAGACTTGTGGTCTACCCTTTGGATTCTAATGATGAGGTGGTTGTGATCACAAATGATATTGAGCAGAACATGCCATCTCCACAGAGGGAGTATGATTTACCAGCTCCTGATAACAGAGTTAGAAAGGTAGTCTTGACAAGAATAGATAATGCAGATGATGTTAGAGATGAGGCTTGCAAAAACTTTATGGATGATGATGCATTTTTCAAGAGTAATGTATTCAAAGAATTTTTTTGGAAAACCAAGAGCAATGAGTATCAAAGGAAGTTGAATGAGGAAATGGCTAAGTTCCTTGAGCAACCAATAGATGTAATATCACACAGATTGATTGCAAAAATGAAGTCTAAGCAAAAATAAATGACTCTTGATGAAGGAAGAATATTTTCAAAGAAAGTGGTATCCTTTTATTACTTGAGTGGGATATAGCATCTATTATAGCCCTTGATACAGTGAAGAAACATGATGCTCAAATGTTTTCTACTGAGGATGAAGCATTTTTTGCATTATCTAGATCAACTTTCAGCCCAAAATGGGATACTCTGTCTATTTGGGAACTTGCTCAAAATACTAACAAACCAACAATTGTAGAATTGGTCGGTGACCTAAGAGGGGGGCCGATCATAAAAATAGTTTTTGACACCTCAAAAATTAAAGCAAACACATTGGCTGTGAATGTTGCCAAATTTACAAAGGAAACTATTGAATCCTTGCAAGAGAAATGTGATCAAGAGACAAAAATATAATGATTTATTGATTGAATACAATAAAGATATACAAAGGCTTGCGAAATTAGAAATAATGGTTGAGATGTTACAAAATTAGCAACCTCAGATGCAACAAGTCCAACAAAGTGTGCAACCTCAGATGCAACTAGAGGTAGAACAACAACAAACACCACACTCTCCTCCTCCACCATCTATGAAAATGGTTGTTTATTAAGATAGGCCATTAGAACAACTGATTCATGTAGCCCCACCATCTAGAGAAAAGGTTGGTAGAAAGGATTTGATCAGGAAGCTAAAGGAATATGGGGAGATATTGGATTTTTATGAGGAAAATAATGTGCTTATAGTGACTAGTGTATTGGAAACTTTGATGGGAAAAATAATAGAGTGAATAATGTGCACTCCAATTATTATTTGATGATTATTTTTGTTGGGATGTTTGAAAAGGATAGAACAAAGGTTGTCCCATTAATGCAATTGTGAGTACCTAGGCTCAGTGCACTAGCTGGAATAATCAAGGGATCAACTCATGATCCAAATAAGCCAATGCAAATAATTTCAACATACAAATGTTGGAAACACAAGGGTAGACAACTGAGAGGGGGGGTGAATTAGTTGTAACATAATTTCAAACTTAATCAACTTATTAACCTTATTCTCAGATCTAATCAATAACCAAGAAAGCATAAATCAACAACACATCAGAAACACACATAACACCAAGATTTTTTATGTGGAAACCTTGTTAGGGGAAAAACCGTGGTGGAGGTTAATCCACAAGAATATACCCTGTTAAAAGTATAAAGAATATGAATGGGGAATGAACATGCATTTAGGCACACTACCTAGAGCTCACTGGTCAATTACAAAAGGAAGACACATTGTCTTACAAAAAGATTTGGATTACATCCACAAGATTGGAACTGAGAAAATAGCATTTGCTAATACCTGATTACAGTTTCGGTTAAGCAAATGAATACTTGTTCAATCTTCTCCACACTCTGCTCTACCCTTGAAAGATTTAGAACATTATTTGTGCACATCATGCATTCAAAATGGTATAAATAATCGCTTATATATATCTACAACAAGAAATTACATCGCTACATGTCGGCCTCAGCAAAATAATAAAATGAAGACCCAAAACATTAAAGATTATTAATGTGAATCAACCAAGGTTGGGCACAACATAGTGAAGACCCAAAACAAAATCCTCAAACACGAACTACCTTCAAAAATTAATCCTCGAAGATCCACAACATTCTACAACACCCTGTTGGCCAAGAACATGAAAAACATGAACACACAAGAGAAAATATTGAATCACGAGCACAACGATCAATGTGGACGTGCAACATAGATAGAGCATGATCTAGAAATATCCACAAACATCATGAATCACCAAAGAAGCATCCGCAGCAACTGAAATTGCTAAAATTTCATCACCTTCATTCAGGAACATCAACTAAAGTAATAGAAAAACTGTTAGAATACAAATCTTCATAACATGAACAAATCTTCATGTGGATCTCTGAAACTTAAAATGGATAAACTAGATATACTCGACAAGAAACCCTTTAATCTGCAACCTCTTATCATCAATGTACTGAACTAACCAATAGACTGAACTTCACTTTACCACTAATAACCTGCAACTTATTTTATTACAATTTTCTCAATATCCTCGACATATACAACTTCTAAGACATAAAATAAAATAGTTTTGACATCAATGACAACCACATATCAGCAATACAACCACAACATCCAACAACAAAATGGTAAAAGGGATTACAGATTGCCAAGGCATGGTAGATCCAATGGAAAAGAGAATAAGGGAACTACTCTAGAAATTTGATGACAGTGATCTTGGCCTTCTACCAGACATTCTAGACAGTAATGAAGCAGTCAAGCCATATGAGCAATGGAGATCCCAAATGGAGAATGTTGTTGTAACTCAAGCTCTTATTATTTGTGAAGATAATTCAGTTGATATTGATTTAATGAAGAGAAACATGTACAAGCTATGGTTCACCAACAAATTTCTAGAAGACTTTAACAAGGAGCAAAACCAGGTAGTGAAGAGGTATGGAACATACAAGAATAAACTATTGGAAAATGGTCAACACTACCCTTAGGATTCGTAACAAATCACCTCCTATGGATCTATTAACTCTGACGGTTGTATCGGCATTAACAGGTCGACCTTTTGGTGCAACAACAATTGTGGGGACAACAATTGGTATCAGAGCCAAAGGTGTCAGGTTTGAATCCCCTTGGTTTACACTGAGGGGGAGATTGTTGGAAAATGGTCAACACTCCCCTCGGGATTCATGACATGGACTAACCACCTCCTGTGCATCCATTAACTTTGGCAGTTGTATCGAGCATTAATAGGTCAACCTTTTGGTGCAACAAAAACCATGGGGCCAACATAAGCTAGATGATTTTATGGCATTCAAATTGCTATCAAAGGGGGAGTATGATGCCTGGAATAAGAAGTACAATGAGCTTCCTAATTTAGAAAGTTTCTCATGGTGATGTGGAGTTATTTTTTGTCTCATATGCTTACTTAGCGCTTCCAACTTCTACAACAACATCTGCAAAAGCAAATTTTGTCTTCTAGTGCACCAGCATCCTTGTTTTAATTGCCACTTCATTTTCTCAAGCCTTCAACAACAAATAATAAAGAAAGGAGCAGCAAAGACATCAGCTATCAACATCGAACACTTTTGGAAGGACAAAGATTGTTACAAGTAAATATAATTATATTTTTCCTAGGAATATTCTATCCATGAGCAGTTGGGCTTATATTTTGAATTGTAATTTAGAATGTCAAATGAAAATGTGACATGTGTACTTGGCCCAAGGCTTGTTGCTCCCTTTTCTTACAAAAGGGAATTTAGGGCCATTTACACATATCTTTTGGAGAATTTTTTAATTGCAAAACACAGAGAAATAGAGTTTGAGTCATTTTCTAGGATATTGAGTCTATATCTTTTGTAATTTGTAGTTTTTACTTGATTGTACCAACATTTTATTGAATACAATGATAGTTTGATGGCCATTTCTCTCCTACTATACATTTTATACAAATCATGAATGAAAATGATCAAGGATCTTTCATCTCATCATCTTTGTCTTTCCATTGATGCATGCTCTTTATTTTATCTTTGGTTCAAAGAATTGGTTGAATACTTGAATAAGAACATGGGGTTGTATGAAATAATGCAATGATATTGAAGTAGAATTGGTTAGGAATCTTTGAGTACATTAATGTAAGGCATTTATGTATAGCTCTATAATGTTTGGGTGAAAATACTATTAAGCAACCTTCAATTGCATTTTTTTTTACTCTATGTCATAGGTTAGCCACCGATCATCTGAATTTAAGTCTGAATTACAATTCCAAGGTCAATTCAATCAAATAACACTTATAATTTATACATTTCTATTTGAGTTTTATGTTTCTTGAGGTTTCATGTAAACTTTGTGTTCTCTTGCTACAAATTGTGTAAATGATTTAAAGGATTTTCCCAATCCTGAGGTTTTCATAATCCTCAATAAAATCTATAGAGAACATATCTATTAATTTACAATGCTTAGGATAAACTCAGCACAGGATATCTTAATAACATTGTAAGGGACCACCCTCTCAGGTTTTGTAGAGCCCAAAGTGTAGAGGGAAAGTTATTCCAAAAAAAATTCACATGTTTGTTGCTTAATCCCTCCAAATAATTGATCATTAGGAATGGAAATCCTATAGATTGTTTATGAGATTTTGTTGGGAATTGAAAACCACCAACAGATTGGCAACTATGTTGGGGATAATTTAAGAAATATTTGGTTCCAAGCCAGCATATCAAAGATTCATTAAAGTTTTCAATCTTAAGTATAATTATAGATTGGTACCTACAAAATTTGCTTTTCCCATTCGAGCCACCAACAGATTGGTAACTCTACTGGGGACATGCTAGTTTATATCTCTAGTTCGAGATCATTATATTTAGAGTCATAAAGTCTCAAAGTTCTACATTCTTTCAAGAATTAATTTGTAAAGTTTCTCATCATTTGTTAGTCTGAAGTTGGTTATTCAAAATTTCTACTCATCTTCACATATTTGTGTGAATTTATTTATAAATTATCATTGGTTTAGTTCAATTTCTCTCTGTATTTGAAAAATCTCTCAAAGAATTATAAAATATTTCCAAATTCTCAATAATTGGGTGGCAAATCTAAGTCTCTTGTGTCTGTGCACTAATAATTTTAAATAAGTGAGAAGAAAAGAGAGGTGAGAGGTTGCAGAAACCACGAGAGGAACCAGGAATCATCTCAAAAAGCATCTAGAGCAGAGGTTGGAAGGAGAATTGCAGTGAAACACCAAGCAATCCTAGAAACAAAAAAGTATTGACACAAGTAAGTTTTTCACTCCTATTTTAGGATCTAGACATTTTCATGAAAGTAGTAGTGATAATTTACAAGGGATGTATGATTTTGGGATGCCTCCTATAATTGAGGAATTTTAAGAGAACTTGTTGGGGAGAGAGAGCTCGCTTAGATCCTTTAGCTTCAAAGGAAGCACAAAAGGGGTAATTCTGGGAGTCTAATTTTGATGCTACATTAGCATCTAGGAGGTTGAATCCTAGAGATTCTCCTACTCCTAATTCTCCAAGAAATGACCTATTTGTAAATCCTTGTAGTAGAGCACCTACTCCTGTTTATCATGAGGATGCTTCAAATCTCATGGATAATACTCTTGAAAACTCAAATTTAGGTATTACTTTACCAAATGAGGATGATTTGTTGCAAGATATTGTGGGAATCCAAGAGGAGGCTCAAAGGCTGGAAGATTTGAGGATTAAGAAAGAAAAGGAGAGGGAAGAAAAAATAATAAATTCTATGTATGAGAGGGATCAATTGAAGAGAAGGGTGGAACAAATGAAGTTGATGATCCAGGAAGTACCTCCTTCTGCCCCTATTACATCTTGTGATCCTATCCTTACTCCCACATTTAGCAAGAATCCTTTAAATGTCCCCATATCCAATACTCATACCAGTACTTGGACTAGCTTTTTTGTAACTAGCTCTACACTAGTGGCTTCCACCACTAATAAATCATCTAAGCCTATGGATGCAAGAAAAAGGCCTATGGATCATTCTAAAGGAATAACCATAAATGCCAATGTACCATCTCAGAATATTTCCACATCTAAAATACCTAATCCATTAGATCTTAAACTACAACAAGAAAATAAACATCTGCAAAAATAATTGGGAAGAATACAGATACTTGTAGGTAATGTTGAGATGCAAAGAAAAATTGCATTTCTGAGATATTTTCCTGGAGATCCTGTAGCTTCTAGTTCTCAAAATCCACCTCCTTCTACATCCCAACCTACCACAACCATTGGTATGAATGTCTCATCTTCCATAGGCCCATATGTTCTCTATTCTCAACCAAAAAAATTAATTGGAGTTGGATAACCTTCCCAGTACCAAGGGAATTTCAATACTCAATCAGGTGGAAGAAATTCCAGTCAGCCAAGAAACTAGAATTTTGGAGGGAAGAATATTAATCAAGGAAATTAGAACATTGGGGGGTAGGGTGGTGTTGGATCACAACCACATCAAGGAGATATATTTGCTAGGATACATATGAAATTGGAGAGGTACAAGCAGTTGTGCTTTAATGGAATCTCGAGTTACCCTAACCAAATTTCAATAGACATAAAAAATTTCCTTGTTAGATTCTCTAGAAACAATGTTATTTCATGGGAGGATCATTTGATATCATTCAACAACATGATCGATGATTTTGAAATTGAATATGAGGATCTAATGATGAAATTGTTCATGCAGTCACTAACTAAAGATACCAAAGATTGGTATCGAGATTTACCTATTGAAAGTATAGGGTCTTGGGAAGAGTTCAAGACGATCTTTAGAGAGTAGTAGGGGATAAAACTGGTCCCATATTTATGTTGAACAAGTTTGTGAATGTCACAACTTTATTGTTGGCAATATCTATCCAATAAATGTGTCCACATTTGGACAGGGATTTCAACACCTTTTTCATCCCTCATTATCAATTGCAACCCTAGACCCAAATCCTTATATCCCCAAGCTAGAAAAATGTGGCATAGAAGTGAGTACCACCAAAAATTTACACCACCTTCACCACTTTTGATAGCCACCAATATATTGTGGATGGCATCTAACAGGTATGTGGTAAAATCATACTCCTCATTGACCATCGGGTTTTGGATGTTTGCTTCCATAAACATAAGAGTTGCAAGCATTTTTGGTAGAGGATTAAATCCTAAAACATGACAGAGGGTGTAGTAAGTTTTGACAAGGTAACCTTCAAAACCATCATTTCGAAAAGGTTTTTGTTCTGTAGGGGAGATTATGACCATTGCCCTCTTCTTATCCTTTACCCAGAACCTTGGTAGCAACATCACCTTATATGTACTTTTGTTTTTCTCATACTCCTTTTTCAATTCCTCAAGGTTGATGGGATTATTGCCATTAGGGTTTAATTTGAAGATACCAATTGGCATTTGGGTTTAATTGATTGCCTATCTATTTTTTCCATTTCAACCCCCTTATGTGTCCTCACAAGTCTGATGTTCTTATCATAGTTGGCTACTATTGTTTTGAGTAATATCAATATCAAGATACACATTTGGGATGACCAATTTTCCTAAATCTAGGTTCCAAACATTATATCTTGGGACCAAGGCATTCCCCTTCCTGTACCAGTACTTGAAGAGCTCCCAACCATAAATTTTCATCTCAACATCCCCAACCCCATAATACTTATCAACCAAACCCTTATCAGCCCTTGGACCCCATAGTTTTATCGTAATGGTGACCCTATAATTGGTTGAACCAAGCATAAAAAGCAGTTTGAATGGACTCAAGATGCTGACAAATATTTTAGATTTTTGGAAAAAAGAAAGTGACTAAACAACCCATACTGATGTTACCTAATTTTGACAAAGTCTTTCAAGTGGAGTGCGATGCTAGTGGCTTAGAAATAGGGGTTGTCCTAAGTCAAGAAGGGAAACCAGTTGCTTATTTTAGTGAAAAATTAAATGATGCTAAGAAATATTTAGCTTATGACCTTGAATTGTATTCATTGGTTCAATCTTTGAAGAAGTGGAGGCATTACTTGCTTCCCAAATAGTTTGGTATTTACATAGATAACCATGCACTCCAATTTATTAATAGCTAGCAAAATTTGAATCAAAGGCATGCAAAGTGCGTGGAGTACCTTCAAAGTTTTAATTTTGTGTTGAAACATAAGAGTGGGAAAGAAAAAAAAATTGTTAATGCACTAAGTAGAATAAGTCTATTGTTGCAGAGGATTCAGGAAAATGGTGTTGGGTTTGAGAGCTTGAAGGAGTTGTATGAAAATGATTTAGATTTCATAGATGAATATGAAGCTTGTAGTAGTCCTATCAGCAGAGATAGAGGATCATGGGCAGATTTTATGTTGCAAGGGGATTTTTTTCAAAGGTAATCAGTTGTGCATTCCTAGGGGGTCAATGAGAGAGAATCTCTTGAAGGAGAAGCATTGTGGCATCCTAGAAGGACATGTTGGACAAGACAAAACATACCTAAAGTTGATTACACACTATTATTGACCATGAATGTAGGAAAATTTAAAGAGGTATGTGGAGAAATGTAGAGTATTCCAACATGAAAAGGGAAACAGTCACAACACTAGTTTGTACCAACCACTACCTATACCAAATAGACCATGGGGTTTAGTGAGTACGGATTTTGTTGTAGGATTTCCTAAAAATAAAAGAGGCAATGATTCTATTTTTGTATTTGTGGATAGGTTTTCAAAAATGGTTCATTTCATTCCTTGCAAGAAAACTAGTGATACAACTAATATAGCTAACTTGTTTTTCAAAGAAGTGGTGACGTTGCATGGTATACCTAGGAGTATAGTGTCTAATAGAGATGAATTTTGTGGGTCACTTTTGGAGAATTATTTGGAAGAAGTTGGGCACCCATCTTAGTTTTAGCTTAGCTTACCATCCCCAAATAGATGGTCGAACATAAGTGGTTAATAGAATTTCGGGTAATATGTTGAGGTGTCTTGTTGGAAACACACCTAGTAATTGGGATATGGCTTTAGCACAGGCTGAATTTACGTATAATGATTCTCTAAATAGGAGTACAGGTTTGAGCCCATTCTACATTGTTTATGGTATGCATCCAAGGGGTGTATTTGAACTTAGATATCTTGGTAATTTTGAGAGGATGAGTGCATATGGTGAGTAATTTGCAAAAGGTATTCATGACCTTCATGAAGAGGTCAAATTACATATTGAGGGAAGAAACCAACAGTATGAGAAGTATGCTGATAAGAAGTGAAGGGATGTGCATTTTCAAGTTGGTGATCTTATTTTGCCTCATCTCAAGAAGGAGATATTTCTGAAAGGTGACTACAACAAACTAAAAATGAAAAAGATAGGTCCTTGCAAGATTCTCAAAAAAAAATTAGCCAATGCTTACAAGATAGTTCTTCCTTCCGATATGGGTATCTCGCCCATCTTCAAATCATTATCCCTATAGAGGGATGAAATAAATGGAATAGTAGACACATAGTTGATTCCAAGATGGTAACAACAAGTGACCAAGCCAGTCGATTGACATTGAGTGTATCTTGGAGAAGTAGTTGTTGAAGAAGACCCAATGTAAGGAATATTTCTAGTACTTGGTTAAATGGAAGGATAATCCTTTGGAGGATGTCACTTGGTTAACAGCTACTAAGATCTCCAACTATGGTCATAGTGTTGATGACCTCATGAGAAGGAGCTCATGATTTTGTTTTGTTTCTAGGGGAGCTTGATGCAAGAGCTTCAACCTCCAAATTTTGGTTTGCTTTGGTTTTATTTTTGGTGTGCAAGTTTTGGATTTGAATTTCCAATTTGGTGTAGATTTTTCCTTTATAAAATAATGATTTTATTTCCCACATAAAAAGATTAATATCGCCAACTTGGCAGACCGTGTGGGGAAGTCAGATTAAAATATATACAAAAATAAAATCTCATATACATCCACACAGGAAAAAGGAGTGACAAGAAATAGTTATAATTTCAATTAAAAAATAGATTTCAATGTGGGAAAGAGGAGAGATAGAGGCGTGGAAACAAGGTAATTGTTGGAGGTGTTTGCTAAGAAGGTTCATATCGCCAACTTGGCAGACTGCGTGGGGAAATCAAATTAAAATATATACAAAAATAAAATCTCGTATACATCCACACAGGAAAAAGAAGTAACAAGAAATAGTTATAATTTCAATTAAAAAATAGATTTCAATGTGGGAAAGAGGAGAGATAGAGGCATGGAAACAAGGTAATTGTTGGAGGTGTTTGCCAAGAAGGAAAAACAAAGGAAGTTAGCATGGAAATTAGGGGCAGCAAACAAAAAGAAAAACGAGATTTCTCATCGTGGAAAAGAGAGAGGTAGTGACTGGGGTGTAGGAAGTAGAAATTTTTCTTGGAGTGGTGTTGAACAGGGGAGATAGAACAAAGCACATGAGAGGATAATTTCTACAATTTCCAGTTGCAACCTTCCAATATATGCCAGGAAAAATAATTATATAATTTGTTGTTGTAGTTGTTGTTAATGTTGTGTAATATATTTTGTTAATTCCAGTCAAGCATGGTGATGTTGGTCACAAGGATTTGTTACTGTGTTCAAGCCTCCATGCTCGACCTGTGAAAAAGAGGCATTGATTTTGGATTTTGGTTACATATTTTTGGTTGCTAATGTGCAATCTTCTGCATAGTCAAAATAATTTGAAGTTCAATACTATCCTTTCTTTTTAAATTTTTCTCTGCTACAAGGAAGAAGTGATTACACATTAGTGGTAGTATGCATGTGTCTATGATCAGTATTTGGTTTTATTTTTAGCTTCTACTAGCACTTTTCCAATAGTGGCATTTGAAGTCAATTACACAACCGAGAAAGGAAATTTTGATTGTTGGTTTAACCATCACTATCAAGAGCATGTACTCTTCAATCTCTACTTTCTATTTGGCTTTGTTTGGAAGCTAAAATATCAAATTAGGGGCTTGACCATTCTTGGTAAGCTCCCATGCATTCCCAACCACTTTTCTTGTTCTAACTACAAGATTTTCAAGGATTAACTTGTGTAGTGGTTTGCATCCTCTCATCTCTCTTTTTTCTTTTCCATTTCCATTTCTATTTTAAAATTAGATTAAATTAATTTTAGCATTTCTCTATCATTTGGTATCACCTAGTTTGTGTTATCTATTTTTCTTGTTTCCTATTGTGCAAGTGAGTAAAAAAAAAATTAGTTGAATTTTGTAACTTTTTTGCATGGCAACACGAGACTTGGATGATATGACATTAAAAGGAGTAAAATGTATTGTGTGGGTGTTTTCACATTGTGATAGTGTCTGAGACAATGAGCTCCATCTTATGGTGCTGGATTCTTTATTTTTTCTATTTCTATTTCTAAATCCACTTTATTGTTTTAGTACTCCTTTTTTTAATAATCTATAAAATAATCATCACAATCCTTTCTACTTCTCTCATTATTTCATGTAATGTAATCTAGAAGTTAGTTACATAGTTTAATTTTTCCATTACACTTTCACATGGCTCCAAAAATAACATTCCTAAATTTAGATGTGTGATGAAAATAAACACAAGCGAGCACATATCCGCTTTTACAAATTCTTTCTATATTTCTAATGTGCAAAATAGAAGATATTACTATTGAATTATTGATATAAATTGTTGATGATATCATGGAATAATAGTTTCTATCATTTACTCAAAATATATATCACTAATTAGCATGATATGAAGTGTAAGTTGGAAAGAAAAGAGGTTGAGATAACTAAAAATGAGCTATCACTAATTAGCATGATATATTTTGTGTCACTTGTGTTTCTCAAAATGTGGTATTGTTGTTTTTATGTTAATGTTTAATGTGCAATCACTATAATCATCATATTGGATTAATCTTGAATCCATTTTCAGATTTGCAAACACATATAATAGTTATTATTGCAATTTAGTTCACCTTGTTTTTCAACATTTGTGGACTTTCAAAGTGAATCTAGACTTATTTCCTTTCCTCCACATCATCCATGTCTCATGTATAGTTTTACAACTCACCTCCAATTCCTCATCAAACTTCTATATTCCTTGTTCACCCTAACCACTCCTTTGAAACTCCCAAGACACCATTAATGCCAAATTTGACCCTTGCAACAACTAGTTGTAACTTTCCCACCCAAAATCCATCATTTAGTCTAAGGGAATGAATTCAAATATACATTAAAAAATGTAGGTGAGGGAGACCATGCCACCATTAATATAGTCAATGAAGCTTTGATGCTAATGATTCTAATGCCAAATATGCATCATCCATCTTCTAGATTTCACAAGGTCACACTTACATTGTACACCATAGTTACACCAAATTCAGTTCTCAATCAAATTCTTGCAAAAAATTGAGTGACCAAACAAAATTATATAAAAATTAGCTTACTTCTCATTCAAATAGTCATTCATTTCACATTTCCACATGACTGCAAGTTGAAGGCAATAAATATTTCCATTGTTCCATTTGTGAATTTTTTAAGAGCTTCTAGCTTAGAATTCCTTCTTTCTAGTTTCTTGGTATGAATGTAATGAATATTTGATGAATTGGATAGCATTTTAATGCATTACAAGATTACTAATGGTCATTTCTTCATTGCATACAAATTTCTATAGCCTAGGATAGATAACTAATCATATTTAGGTACTTGATATCATCATTTGTGGTGTGTGGATCTACACAACTCATATTCCTTTGTGATTTATTGTTATTTTTTTTATTGTAATCCTAGCCTTTGTAACCTAATGAATAGTCACCAATCCTAGAAGTAACAATCCACCATGCACCTAAACTAAAAACACCATTCACTAGCAGAGTAGGAGTAGGAAGTAGATAGTATGTGCTTTATGAGTTAGTATTATAGACAAGAAAAACATCTTCAATGATTCATAGCAATTATCATCCTAAAGAGTCATGTTGTGCATACTCACATCATTTTGTAATGTAGTGATGTGCTTATCCGCTTAATGAGGTTATAGTGATATCTTTTGGAGTCAAGTGTGCATTAGGTACTATTGCAACAATTTATTAATCTATTTATATTCAATTGTGCTTAATCCTATTCAAGATACGTCTAGGGAAGCCCTCAAGTCTAGCTAATTTTGAATTTGAATACTTTACCACATTAGGAAATTGTTCCAAAGTTGCCCAACCTAGTCATAAATTATAGTTTTATTTCTTTGGGTTTTGTTGGTTGAATATTTTTTAATCAACTGATTGATTACAAAATGGTTATATCAACCACAGTATAGTGAGATTAAATCTCTCCTCTCAGAAAGGGGAGGCTCCCTTCTTATTGATAACTAAAAACAACTAGTAATTAAATAAGCTTAGGTATATTACAGTTATACATGAGGGTGTTTTCATTCATCCTATTCTCTTTTTTCAGAATAAATGTTTCTTCTTCCAAAATTGTAATGATAATTTTGTGACAATTACATGTAATTAACCACAAAGTACTAGTTGGAGAAATAAGAAGGGAGCCTCCCCTTTCTGAGAGGAGAGATTTAATCTCACTATACCATGGCTAATATTACCATTTTGTGATCAGTTAGTTGATTACAAAATATTCACCCAACATATTTTTGGTGACTCCGTTGGGGACACGAATATGCAACCATTAGTCTCACACTTTTAGTTGAAGTATAAAAAGTTCTTATTGTTTGTAGTTATTTATTTTATTGTTGATTTACCTTGCTTGTTAAGCTTGCACTCTGGTAGAATGAAGCTATACACATGGTCAAAGGGTTCAAGGACATATTGATCCTACGTTTGAGTTGCTACAAAAATATAACTTTGATATTTTTCTTGCAAGGATGATATCACCTCTTCAGTACACAGAGTTTTCCTACTGCTAACATAAGATCCCCTATACCAAGTGAAGCTTCAAGTGCTCACAAAGTATTGTCTATCTCACTAATTCAAAGGTTTATTATCCTTCCATTCAACCAAGGAAAAATGGTTTGTCAAGGTCCTTGGGGGAATGCTTTTAGTCCTTTGAATTTGACACCACCTATACATGAAATTCCTCGTGGTACATGAAATAAATTTCCTAAGCTCTATGGAGATGGTAAACAACACCCAGACGAGCATATTGTTACATTCTACATTGCATGTAGAGTTCTTGGGGTACAACACAAAGATGTATCGATAAGGTTGTTTATTGAAATGCTCCAAGGAGTGGTAGCTTATTGGTTTTATCATCTTTTAGCTGGAAGTATTACCAATTGGGCCATGCTCCAAACTAAGTTTGAAGAAAGGTTTAAACTAGTAGAATATGCTCATGCATTTTTGGCCTAGCTTATTCAAATGAAGAAGAAACCATAAGAGCCCATACGTGAGTTCATGGCTAAGTTTAATAAGTGGAAAAACAGAATTACAATTGTTGCTTAGCCTACACCTCAAAATTTGAAGTTTGTCTTCATCAATACACAATTTCCTGAGGTAATTTTTCTTCTACGAAGAGCAGCCCTAACTACTCTTGCAATTGCCCAAAATTTGGCTACTGATGTAGAGGATGATCTAATCCTTGGTGGAAAAATAAGGAAGGATCCAAATAGGTCTAGAGGACAATCATCTTTGTCCCAACCTTCTACAAGCACCACAAATCCTATGGTGTAAAATCTAGTTAATGAATTACTTCCCCCACCACAAGGAAGACTTACGCTTGAAGCACCACCTATAAATGCAATAGTAGGGTATTATGAATCTAAACAAGATGATCTTTCACAATCAGAATATCTCTCAGAAGATGGTGCCAATCTCTTCTCATAGGAGGAAGCAAATATGGTTGGCAACTCTAACATTGGGTTTCTTCAATACGAAAAAGGAGCTGAGCAAGAAGAGGAAACACATGATAAGGCTTATGTTTTTTTCACCCACTCACAAAATCAGCTTATTCATCAACAAGGAAATGGAGCTAAGGAAAAGGACCACCCACATCCAGTAGTCACAATCGCTAAGAGAGGGACTCCTTTGCCAATCCAACCAAAGGACACAATGAGAAATAAAAAAGTAAGTACCCCAAGTTCTCCTACATCTTCTTATGTAATTAAAACCAGTGTCCCAAATCCTAAGCCCCAAAATGAAAATACCCTATCTTCTTTGGTGAATCCTTATCGAGTTTTTGAAATCATAAATCATGCAAAGAAGACAAAAATCCAAATGTCATAGATTGAGTATCTCCAAGCCAACCCTGACCAATTTGATAAACTTGCTAAGTTTTTCAAAGATAAAGGATCTCACCCAAGTTAAGGTTCTTCCCAAAATATACCAGTTGTTCCTAAACCAAGGCCTGTACAAAGTAACCTTGTTGCAACTCCTTTGTACGTTCCTAGAAAAATAGATCCATTTTACATCTCCTTACTAGTCAATGGTTATAAACTAACTGCATCATTGATTTGGGTGTCTCCAATAATATGATGCTAGCCAAAGTAGCTAATTCTTTGGGTTTGAATTTTACAAATACCTTTGGTTGGTGTTTTTCAATGGAAAACAAGCAAGTGACCCTCATAGGGAAAATTAAAGATGCACAATTTGTATTTGTCGCATTTCCTTGAAAGAAGATTAAGATGACAATTTTGGTAGCTAATGTCCCGACCTCATATGGGATATTTTTGGGATGAAACTTTTGTAAGAATGTTGGTGGTAAGATAGACATGGATTGGTTCAAATCCAAAATTCCCATTAAGGGTGTTATGCAGAAACTGCTTCCAGAAAGGGAAGCTAAGTTTTTTGTGAAAAAAATTGATGATCCAAAAGCTCATATTCTTTTTGAGTCTTCTGGAATGGTCACCTATTCTTGCAAATTGATGAAGGTTATGAGTCCTTAGACAATGATGCAAGTGAAGAGAAGGTAACTAGTGGCTCATCCTGTTCGAATGAAGAGACCCCATATTTTGATACTATCAGTGTAGGGAGTTCAAATGATGTTTGTACTTTGGAGTTTGATGGCAGTTGTTCTTCCACTAGATCTAGAGAAGAAATAGTTTTCATATCCCTACAAGGAAAAAAATTCTCTTCTCTTCTAAATTGTAATTTGATAATACTACTAATATTGTGGAATTTGAGGCCTTGTTATGGATGGATGTTGCACACAAGAAAGGAATAAAAATCTTCATTCTCAAGGTGATGTCGAGTTGATTTTTTGTTAGTTAAGAAATTTGTATAGATAAAAAATGAAAGGTTAAAGCATTACCACAATCTTGTTTGGGATTGCATTGAAGATTTTGTTGTTTTTGACATATATGTGGTTCCAAGGGAATACAATGATAAGGCCAATTCTTTAGCAGTATCAACCACTCTTTTGATTCCTCACAAATATTTCTAAGGAACCAAGTATACAATTGAATTGGTTTTTCAGCCCAGTGTTCCTGATAGTTCAAATCATTGGAAAATATTCAATGGTGATCATTAAATTGTTGCCTTTTTAGAAAAGGCTGAAAATTTTAGTGAATTATATTTTGAAGTGATTCCTCTCATCGAGAGTCAATCTCTGAGGTGGATCAAGAAACTAGCAAGGAAATCTTGCAACTAAAAGGGAATGAAATTCCCAAAGGTTCGGTCTCTCTTGAAAATATTTTTGGCAAGCATGATTTCTATGTCAAGAAGTATTAGTAATCTGGATCTAATTTGTCAATGGAAGTTGAATAAGTTAATTTGGGAATGGAAGAGGATCCCAAAATGGTAAATATTGGTAAATGTTGCACAATAGAGGAAAAGGAAAAGTTTGCAAAACTTTTGTGGCAATACATGGACATTCTTACCTATTCCTATGATGATTTAAAGTATTTTCATCTAAAGGAGGTCCAACACAAAATTCCCCTCAAGTTGGGATCTATGCCTCATAAGAAGAAATAGAGGTAGTACAACCCAAAGATCTCAAGTACCATTCTTGCCAAAAATTTAAAAATGCTAAATACTAGGATTATTTTTTCCTATCCATCATTCAACATGGATAGCTAGCATTGTTCTAGTATGAAAGAAGAATGGATAAATCCATATTTTTGTGGATTTTCGAAACCTGAATCAATTTTCACTAAAGGATAATTACCCATTATCGGCAATGGATCAAGTTCTACAAATAGTGATAGGCTCAAAAATGTTGTATATGTTAGAGTATTTTCAAGATATAATCAAGTGGAAGTGAGTGAAGAAGATCAACACAAACCCGCTTTTAGTACTCCATGGGGCACATTTTCATATCACATAATGCCTTTTGGGTTGATTAATGTCAGTGACACTTTTTAAAGGGAAATGGACCTCGATTTTCTTGATGTGATGGGTAAGATCATTGTGGTTTACCTGGATGATTTGACTATCTTTTCTAAAGATCATCGAGATCATTATCATCACTTACAACAAGTGATAGAAAGGTGTCAATAGCACAGTATTTCCCTTAATCCCAAGAAATACATTTTTGGGGTTACTGAAGGTAAGCTCCTTGGACACATAGTGTCTAAGGAAGGAATCAATATTGATCTTGAATTGGTCAAGTCCGTTCAAGTTCTTAATTTTCCTTCAAGTAAGATAGTAGTATATTCCTTCTTTTGGAAGGTGAAATTTTTGTGAAGATTTGTTCCAAAATTCACAGAGGACTTGTCATATCATGGATATGATGAAAGGTAAGTCAATATTTCATTGGAGTGCAGAAGGTAAAGTTGCTTTCAATGACATTACAGAGGCTAAATTCTCTTGCTCCAATCTTATTCTGTCTAGACTATACAAAGACTTCATCATGTACAGTTATGCCTCAAAACATACTCTATCTGTTATCCTAGTGCAGTAAAATAGCTAGGGGATTGAATCTCCAACAACTTTCATGAGTTTTCCTTTAAAGGTTCATGAAATCAAGTACTCACCAAAGGAGAAGCACGCTTATGTTGTGGTAAAATAAGTTAAGCATTTTAGGTTCTACATTCCTAATTCTCATGTTGCGGTATTGGTTCTTGATTCAACGATCAAGTCTATCTTGACTCAACAGGAATTTGGAATTGAAAGAGGAAATTGGATTTCTAAGATCCAAGAATATGACATGGAAATTAATCCCACTAAGTTAGTTCATTGGAAAGGTTTATGTTAGTTGGTTTATTATAACAAACCAAAGGAAATATTTGATGGTGAGGAAGTAAATATTGAAGATGTTCCCACAATCTTGTTTGTAAGCACGACCGATGAATGGTACTCTAATATTGCACATTTCCTCACATATGGAGAAATTCCTAACCATTTTCCATACAAGGAAAAGAGGACAATCAAGCTCAAGGTTGAAAAATTCATTCTTTGGGATAATGGTTTGTATAAAAGGAGTATTGATGGAACTTTTCTACATTGTGTGGGAAAATCACAACAAGGCAAGTTGTTGGAATCTTTTCACAAATTAGAATGTAGAGAAAAATTCTCAAATCTAGTTACTACTCACAATATTTTGAGAGAAAAGTACTACTGGCCCACACTCTTTCAAGATTTGTACAACTGAGTGCGTAAGTGTGAGTTATGCCAGTAGTTTGTGGGGAAACCCAAATTAGCAGCTCTACCACTCAAGCTAGTGGTGATCAAAGAACCCTTTCAACAATGGGGCATTGATTTCATTGGCATAGTAAATCCACCATCAAGTGCAATACATAGTTATGTTCTCAAAGCTACTAATTATTTCACTAAGTGGGTGGAAGCCATTCCAAATCAAGCATACTACTTCGAAAGTGGTATGCAATTTTCTCTAAGATAATATCATCTCAAGGTTTGGCGTTCCAAATAAGATAGTAGCAAACAATGCTACTTCTTTCTCATACAATGAAATAACATAGTTTTGTTTTAAGTATAGAATCACTCTTTCTCACTCATTTGACTATTACCCCCAAGGGAATGGTCAAGTTGAATTGAGCAACAAGAAAGATCTAGTTACCATAATCAAGAATTGGGTGGATAAAAATCAGATGTCTTAGTACAAGGCATTATATGATACATTATGGGAAGATCGTATTACCTCTAAATGGTTAATCGGTATGTCTTTGTTTCAGCTCTTGTATGGTTTGAATGCAGAAATACCTATCACACTAGAATTGTATGCTTTAAAATTGGCTAAGACCATTGAAAATGAGACTTTTGATAGCTCTCTTGATAAATGTGTCATGTTTCTTATTGAATTGGAGGAACAACATGTAAAGGTGGTCTATCATATTGTGGAACACCAAAGCCAAGTCAAGAGGTTTTTTGACAAGAAAGAAAAATCTCATTATTTCCAAATCGGAGGTCAAGCTCTATTATGGGACAAGAGAAGAGAACCAAAAGGAATGCAAGGAAAGTTTGACTCCTTGTAGAGAGGCCCTTTCACAATTCACCAAATCTATGGTGAGAACAATTTTATTCTGGCATACTAAGATGGAACACCATTTATGTTGCCCCATAGCAGACAACATCTGAAGTTGTTCACTTAGTGAAGTACCAGATAAGTTTGTAAAATATTTGTATATTTGTGTCTTTCTTTTTTTCTTTTTGTTTTTTTCACCTAACTCTATATCCCAATGGATGGATGAAGGCACTTAGAATATTGGGATTCTTCTCCCTTCGATCATTTCAAAGGATGATTGAAGGAAGGTCCCTAGTTAGAGCCAGTTGTTATCCTCAAATTCAGCTCACTTAATTCATGGGTTAACCCCTGCAAAACTTGTTTATTTCATAGTCCACGTCCTCTAAATATGCATATCGAGCCAAATTTTTATTGCGCTCATGCATAGTCTGATCCCTCGAAAAGTCATTTTGATCAGATCACCTCTTTGTCTTTTGAAAATTTGTGAAAGTTAAATTTTCAAGTGTTGGTCATTTTTATGAATATGCAATGTTGCTAAATTTTAGCGATACTACATATTTTGGTAACCTACATTCCAAGATGTAGTTGCAAAGAATTTTCCTATGACTACACTCCTCAACCCACACGTTTGGGCATTAATGTGATTTGACTGTGGGTTTATTAATGGTTTTGATCCATTTAATCTTCATTTTTACTCTTGTTCTTCTACTATTTTGTGTGCTTGCTTCCCTTTTTCCCATTATCGTGAGTGTGGTTACTCTCGCAAGAATTTTATTTGATTTTTTCACCATCTTTGGATCTACAAGTATATTGGTTCTTTCTTGTTTTTTATTGCTTCTATCAATATTTCTTGTTGCAATTATTTGGGTTCTCGTGGGCCTTGTTTAGAGTTTCTTTTTTTTTATCAGTAATTATATTTTGGCTTAGGGTCTTTATGCATTTTTGTTCACATTTTTCCTATTGTTTGGTCTCAATTTAGGGTTTTTCTTTGTATTGCCTTAGTCTACATATTTGTGTTTTTTGTTAGGTTTTCAGCTTCCTGCATTATTTGTAGCTAATTTTGCTCGGAGGAAAACCCCAAACAACATCTATACTCACATGATCACCTTCACCTTTGGCCCTGCTTCACGCATGCAATACTGTGAAATCTTCATGTAAATATCATGCTACGTGGGGAATTTTCACCACACTGCCTCACTTTACCCTCAAAACTTTGTCTCATGACATTCATGATTTTTGTCCTACATAACATTCAATGGTCACATGTTTCTCAGGATATTTATCCCAACCAACACCATCACCAACCATTGCCACAACCTACCCTAATGACATGCAAAAAAATTTCCCCACAGGGCATCTACTTTGCCCTCATTATGTGGTTTAGCGAAAAAGGCCCGAATGACATTTAGCATGCATGGTTTTCATTTACATCAGGGAAAATTCCTTGATGTACACTCATACCTTTACACACACACCCCATATATTTAGCATAGGGAATTTTCTCTGCACTACATCCATACTTGCCTCCCTTATGCAGTTGTCACAAAATTCTTCACAACAACACCAAATCACCTGCAGACCTTGCCTTCATGTATTTCACAGCTTTTGTATCGTATAACATCAAACCAACATTCATCTTAACCATCATGTAGGGAGGTGAAAAAACTCCGCACGACACTAACAACCATCACTCCATATGTAGTGCAGGTAATTTTCCCCGCACTACATCTATGTCCTTCCCTAGTGTAGTTCAGGTGTTAAACCCCAAATGACACTTTGCATGAATGGTTCCTATGCACATTGGGAAATTTCCCTTGAGGTGCATTAAAAATGATCTAACCCATGCACTTTAAGGAAATTTCCCCAATGTGCATGAGTTCTACACTATCCAAGTGTAGGTCGGGAATTTTTCTCTACCTACACCAAGACATTCTATCCTAGATGCAGATCGGGGAAAATTCCCTGATTTGCACTTATATTATATTAGCCTACCCTAAGTGTAGTTTGGGGAATTTTCCCCGACCTGCATCTTTTTAAAAAACCTCATGCAGGGGTGGAGAATTTCTTCGCCCTTGCATCTAGTGATGAACTTCCCATGTAGCTCAGAGAATTTTCTCCAAACTAAACACCAACATTCAAATATGCACAAGTGCAGATTTAATTTCCACCACTACACATAACTTGAAAATTTCTCTATCACTAGGGAATTTTGAAATTATTTTTTCTAGCTTCATTGTCAATGTCAGATCCTTCACCAAAGAAGAAAAACATGAAATATCAATACCAAGGTGTGATTCCAATCACATCAATGGAATCCAATGTCGATCAGATCCGACACACTAAAATCAAACATGTGGACATGTCTGAATTCCTGAAGAGGATGAATAAGCAACTCATTGATGCAAGTATGAGGTGTTTTGTTGCGAGCAGTATCCACTTGGTCTCCTCATTTCTAGTATTAGCCCAAAATCTTGAATTTGTACTTGTAGCAGTTTCAAATTTCTACAAAGAGACAAAGAGTGTCAGAGATGTAGATGGGAAGGTACTCATAAGATTAGATGAAGAGTTCTTTGATAAAATCTTCAGATGTCCTAGAATTGATGAATATTTTGACCTGACTATGGAGTTATCACAAACTTTATATGATAACAATCCTAACAATTGAAAAAATACTATTAGCACCTAATGGCTCAAGACTACTAGGCCAACTATTGCTAGGTGTCCTAATAATCTTCATTGCAGTGAGTTCATCGAAGAGGTAAATGATTTAATAACTCTTCTCACTCAAGTTAAGGGATTCCCAACATTCACCACTTTCCAAGGATGGATGTACCAATACATTCATGTCATAAGGAAAGGAAATCAAAGAATATTTTGGGGTAAACAGATCAGTGATGTCATTTATGAGAATCTTTCAAAGGTATCTACTTCTTTGAAGTTCTACATGACTTCATATCTAGTCTATGTTGCTTCCTCTATGAGGAAATTTTCAAGGTTGTCTTTGAAGGGTGACAAGAGGAAAGTTCATGTTTATGAGTACTATTCACAATTGAATTTGAAGCAGAGCCTCGAGCATTTTAGGAGGGTTAATGATGCCTTTTTCTATCCTCACATACACATATTTGATAGGAAACTTGAGAAGAAAAGGGTATCAAATGAAGCATGGGAACTTGTTAAGAAGTTTGGTTGTTTTTTCTTACAATTTCCCACCTTTACACACATCAGAGTTGGGTGCATTGAAAAAATTCCATATATGCTTCCCAGATATCCTAGTGACAATATTGTGCTAATGGAGCTATGCAGGAAAATCATGACTGTACATAGTAAGCAAGATGAGTCACACAAAGATGGATTCAAATTTCCTCTAACCATTGGTAGATACCCCATCGCCACTTCTCCCAAAGCCAAAGCTATGGAGATGAATTTGCAATGGGTAACAATGATTTTGATTACAGAGGATTGAAGGAAAAACTCAAGAAAAGCTACACTTGTGTGCATAAGGTTGAAGAAATATGGGTTGAGTGTATAACTAACGAAGATGTAAGGAAGCTTGACTATAGTTGGCTTACTTTGGATTAGATCAAAAACCTTGATCTTGTTGACATTCCCAAGGATATGGAAGATGAAGATGGCATACTACATCCTGCCTATGAAGAGAATAAGATTGTTGACACTCCTTTGTCACCAATCTAGTGGTCTTAAAAAGAGATGATTTCCTTAAGGGAGAGATTCCATCATATTCTTGTAAACACCAATATTTGGTTGCAGGAGAAGGGGATTAAATTGAAATATTTCAATACATGGTCAGAAGAGGAGGAAACTGAAGAGCTTGCAGGTAAAAATAAAGGAGAATCAAGGATAAATAACAAAGATGATGCTCCAAGTACTAGCAAGGTACCTAAGTTTATTTTCAAAATGAAAGGATACAAGAGTAAAGAACAAGAAGGAACATCCACTCAAGGTGAAGAACAAGGAGAGGATAATCCAGTTAAAGAAACACAAGAATCTCCAGTCACTTCGAAGCCTAAGTCTACACCAGAAGATTCCCCCATCTCTTCCTCTCCTATAAGTACTACGTTACCAAGTCCCACTCCTATAGTTACAAGTGAAAAATATTTTCCTACTTGTTTCCACCATTTTTGTTACTCCTACTATGTCAATTTAGTCAATTCATTCATCACCAACTAGTGGGTCAATTTTTGAGAGTCCTCATAATAATATTGAAAATGTTTTTGGCCCTTTATCTTATTTTCCTAGTTTTTCCTCACCCTTTTTGATGTGTCCACACAATCTGATTTTGACAAATTTGTGTCTCAATCCTTACATAATGTGTCAAGTGTGTAAATCCCAGTTGCAGAGTTAACCCATAATCCACCAATTATAATCATCATTCTTGTAGGTACAACTCTGTCAACACAAACCATGGTGGTAGGTACTGAAGGAGATTCTTCCACTCTTCCTCCCTGGTTAACATCACAAATGCCTAAGAGAAAGAAGCAAGCCATCTCTCCAGGTGACTTTTATTTTGACCAACTGGTTCCTATGAAGACCAAGACTACAAAGAAGGCCAAAACTCTTTCAAGGGTGATGGTTAATAAATTAGGTTATGTATGTTGAGGTGGCACAACCTTCCCCAGATAAAATTGTTGAAGAAGTTGATGTGTCATACTATACAATCACCAAGATAGAATTGGGTAAACAAACACAAGAAGGTGCAAAGGAAGATTTGCAGATAGCAATGGCCTCTTTACTTGAAAATTATGATAGGGATAAAATCATTAAAGATCAACTGAAGACCAAGGTGGAATAGCTCACATCTGTACTACGAAAGATAACTCAATCTTTTGAGTCCATTGAACCTATTACCACAAGTGTGGATGATCCAGCAATCCAAAAGACTGAAGGACTCATGCACAAGGAAATATTGTTAGTGAATGGATAGATCAAATAATGGCCCAAGGTACACAATTGTTGAAGCCTTCTATTGAATTGATTAGCAATATGAAGAAGGTGAAATCATAATTTAACCAGACGATTGATGAATTATCTCATAATCTAAATTTTTTAGAGAAAGGTCTTGAAGCTTGGACCTAAATGAGGGATCTCAAGCTTGATGTGTTGGTATAAATGGAGGTGATCCCCACTAGAAAAATTTCCATTGAATTTCAGGAAACAATGAAACATAAAAGAGATGTCATTGATGAATTAATTAAATGTCTACAAGAAGCTTAGGGGATGGGAAATGATAGAGAATCGGATCTCATCTCCAAGATTGGTGAGCTTCCTTTCCAAGTACTTGATGAAAATAAAAAGGTCACTCCCATGGAGATGCTTATCCAAGAGTTCACATCCCTAATTCAGATAGAGATTGAATCAAAAGATTTTTCATTAGCTTTTATTGATAAGTTAATGGATTTTCAAGTGAATTTGGATAACCTAAAAGTAATACTCGACAAGCATAGAAAAGCATGCATCAGTATCAAGGACTTCATCACATGAGTGCTCACCATCTCCAACCTTACATTTGGGCTAGATGACTCTGAAGTACAAGTTGCAATGAAAAGATATGATGATTTCCTGGAGAAGAATGTTGAAGAATAAAAGAATGTGTTGATTGATACTTAGTTTATTTTCAAGTTTCCTTTATGCAATTTGTAATTTTTAGATGATATTTTACATTTATTTTATAATATATCAATTACATGTAAGAGGAGTGAAGTCCCAAATCAAATCAGACTCTTTGAATAAGTCAAATTAGTTATAGGTTTCCTATTTTTGCTCTTTACTTCCTTCTATGAATAAGGAGATCTTTTGTAAATATTATCTTTTAACTTATGAAGTGAAATGCTTCCAAATTAAAAAGCACATTGAAATTTTGTTTTGAAATGTAAATCGAGATTCAATCAATAAAAGAAGCAAGTTGGTGCCCAATCTTTGCCTTGGATTAAGTTTGTTGTATATTGGGAATGTTCTTACGTCTTTCCTATTATATTATCTTGTACATGATTGAATCATAGCATGGAATTGAATATTCTAGGAGGTAATCCAAATCTGATTTTGAAGTCTTTGAGCTACAATATTATATTTGGCAATTGTGTTTATGTGTAATTTGGAGATAATTTGAAGACTTTGGGTTGTGAGTTATCATCCACATTTGGTTGATCTTTTTGTGGCATATATTGGGGACTTTGGGCTGCAACATATATACCATTTTTTTCTTTCATATCATCATAGAAAGCAATAAAATACTTTGTGCTTTTGTGGGTTTTATTGCTTCTGACACTTGTTGGTATCTTTTTAGTTATTATTTCGGCTATCTGAATTAGATATTGGTTATTATTGCTTCGATTAGTACTTTGTGGTTAATTACATGTTGTAATTGTCATGGGATTATCATTGTAATTTTCTAGAAGAAACATCTATTCTAAAAAAAGAGAATAGGATGAATGGAAACACCCTCATGGATAATTGTAGTGTACATAAGCTTAGTTAAATACTAGTTGTTTTTAGTTAGCAATAAGAATTGAGCCTCCCCTTTCTGAGAGGAGAGATTTAATCTCATTATATTGTGCCTGATGTTACCATTTTGTAATCAATTAGTTGATTATAAAATATTCACACAACAGGTTTCTAGCAAGCCCTATAATAAATAGGAATAAAATTTCTAGCAAGCCCTATAATATTTGTGAAATGAGGCACCTAAATCAATCAGCCATGAGTCCTTACTACAATATTAGCACAAATAAGAAATGCATCACTATGAACATCATCATTTTTAAATATTTTTCAGTAAAGTATTTATAATATTTATTATTTTTTAAGTGTACACTCCTTTATATGGTCATTTTTTCCATAATTCCTAGACTTCATTTACTCCAACCAAAATATTTTGATCTAGTCTTATATTTGGACTTCTTACTATCCCCCTTACTTTTACCCACTCTTCTTTAGATCTAACCCTAACAAAGTATATTTAGAACCTCCATCCCCATATTTTTTCTAAATTCTTCACTTAGCAAAGAAGTAACAACTTATTCAAGCTTGGGCTCAAAGATCATGGCAATAATAGTCATAATTAGATTATGACATGAATTGGGTAAAGAGCAAAGAAATTTTTTACATTTATCTCCCTCTATTATTTTGACACCAATAGAAGTTAGTTTTGAGTATATGGGAAAAATAGGTTTTGAAGGGACCCAAAACCCTTTACAACAAAAGACACAAAATGTAGCCTAAAAATATTTTCAGAAGGCCACCAGCAGCAATCCAACAACCAAAAAACACAACAAAATGGGTGTTAAAAAAAAGTATAACAAATAACAACCAACAGCACCCAGCAACCACAAAACAATAAAACAATCAAAAAGAAACCTACACACAGTAGGAAACAGAAAGCAACAAAGAAGAAGACCTGGCACTAATCCAAGCTACCCAGGGTCTTGGCCATCTCAATCTATTGGTTCCTATGTCTTTCAGCCATATCCAGTAGCTCCTTCTTCTTAGCATCAAAGGATCTCTTCAAATCAGCTGACCCTATCACAGCAAGTCCTTTGTCATCATCCTTAGCAACTTTTTTACCTTTGCCCTTAGTTGTGTTCTCTTTCCCCATAAGCTCGGGGAAATAAACCTAATCCTCCCTGAGCTGACTAATCTTTCTGAAAAGGACTTCCAAGGATTTTGCGCTATTCTTTACAGAGATATGACAATCATACATTAGATTTTTGATATCAGCATTCATACCCAAAACCTTGGCTTCCAAAGCAACCTACTTTTCCTCACACAGAGATTTGAAGTCATGATAGGAACCTTCAAGGTCCACTATTATGTCAATAAGAATGTCTAGAACCAAACCCTTGGGAACATTCTTCAGATTCTCCTTCAGAACTCTAATTTTGATATTATTTTTATTGAACTCTTGCAGAGTCCACTTAGCAAACTTAAAGGTACCAGTGGCCCCAACCCTAGCCATATCCATAAAATCATACATGGAGGTAGTGTCATCATCAAGGTAAGCAAAATCCTCAAAAAGAGGATTTATCTTCAAGGGATCATGTTTAGCTTTTTTCTTCTCCACATCCTCCTCATTTAGACTCCTAATCTCCTTGTCCTGCTCCATCTTGGGCATGTCCTACATAGGGGAATCCTCAATGGCCATAGTTTTATCACCAGAATCCTTGGAATCACTAGACACAGTGGGGTCCTTAACCAGAACATCTGAGGCCTTGTTCTTTAGATTAGAAATATGCTTCGATAGCCTCTGCAGATTGTCCACCAAACCCATAGCAATATCTTGTGTCCCCACCTCTAGACCACCACCAATAGCATCCTTACCAATAGCCACCTCCACAATTTTGGGAGAGGAATCATCCGACCCCACCTCTGTGTTCTCACTCTCAAAAAGGGCAAGCCACTTAGCATCCTTGTTACTCTTAGAACCACCCACCTTCCTCTTCTTCAAAGAAGTATCCACAGCCACCGGAGATAATTCCTCCTCCTCTTCATCCCAATCCTCCTCATCTAAAGTGAGCTCAGAACCAGATGACACATCACTTAAAGTCTTCTCCTTGCCCTTGATGGCAGGAGTCAGAGTAAGAGACTTAACATGTTCCATAATCAATAAAATAATCCCTTCATGGAGGACGGGAGCCCTCCTATTCTTTATATGGGAATAAACAAAGACCTCTAAAGATGAAATCAAAAATAAAGGAAACAAAATAAACAAACCATGTCTGAAATGGTTGAGGAGAGTAAAATGGTGACCGAGAATAGTCGTAAACCTCCCCTCTAGAGTCACATAACACATAATCACCTCAACAACGCTCGCCCAATTTTTTTTGAGGGATTTTCTCTCATATCCCTAGGTCTCCATTTTAACTGATTTATTTCTCTCATCATCTTTAAAAGATGGGGCTATTGCCTCTTCATTACTCTTTTTATTCTTGAAGAACTTATGACCTACCATTGGCATCCTAGTCACAGAAGCAATTAAATCCTCATTTACCTCCACTTCCAGACCATCAACCTTGAGCTTGTGATTGTACCAGAAAGAAACAAATTATGTTGAGGCATTGGGGTCATGCCCATGAAGCCTCTCCAAGAATGGAGTAAAATTGCCATGGCACAGAATATTCTAGAGCTTCTTGTTTCTCTGAATGTCCCCATAGGAATGTGGCTTGATTCTACTCCTATCACCACCCATAGCTAGCAACACCAAGAGCACCAAACCCTTGCGAATAACACACAGATGAAGATCAGAGAGTAAAAAAACACACACAAAGCATGCGAAATGGAGGAAGGTACTAGACCATGAATGCCACATCATCTCATCCCACACCATCATTCCTCAATAAACTCCTAGCTTTCTTAAGAAGGATTGATCCCTCCTCCCATGAATGAAAATCATTTAACTTGATAGCCTTGTTGGAAAAAAACTCTACCAACGAGTTTCCTTCTTGGTAAACGTGAGAGATATAGGTCTCCTCACAAGATCGTAACATGATTATCATATCCTTAATGAGCTAATCAACATTCCAACTTGGAGGATGGGTGCCACGTAGATAATTTATTATGTTCAAAGAGTCGCCTTCAATCCATAATTTGGAATAGCCCTTCCTGATTGCAAATCTAACACTTATGAACACAGCCTCCACCTCCATGTAGTGAAAGGTCTAAGTTCCCAATGGGAGTGCCACTACACCAAGGAGTTTGCCAACATCATTTCTTAACACCCCCCCCACATCCTGTAGGCCCGGGATTTCCCTTCATTGCCCTATCAAAGTTCACTTTAACCCAACCAAAGGGAGGAGGCTTCCATTTAGTGTTCAATCTAGCATTAGAGCTTGACTTATATTTCAAAATGGGAATTGAAATAATCTTCCAATTAGAAGTTATCAGGAGCTCATAACCAGCAAGGCAAGTAAAAGGGACACACCAAGCAAAATTAAAATGAATAAGAGCAAATTTCTCCAGAATCGCTTGTTGGATCTTGATAAAGAGACTATCAATATTTAGTATAGACTCATGAAAGATACTATTATTTCTCTCTTTCCATAATCCCCAATAAATATGTGGGGCCATAAGGTCCCACAACCACTGAAGAACTAGAGAGGAAGAAGGGCAGGTCCATTGATCCAAGAACTTATCAAGAGAATCCAGAAAGACCCAACCAATATTCCAAAGTATAAGAAATTTAATCCAAAGAGAAAAAGAATAGTCATATCCAAGGAGAATGTGGAAAGCACTTTCACCATCAGCTTCACAAAGAACACATCTATTAGGAATTGCAAATCCTCTCTTACAAAGGTTATCTTGTGTTAACACTTTACCTTGCATAAGCAGCTAGAAGAAGACATTTACTTTAGGAATAAACTTCTTATTCCATAACCTCCCCTAGAATGGGAAAGATGTAGGAACTTCCAAAGAACTCAAGAGAGTTGAAGCCACTAAAAAATTGCCACTAGCATAGGGGGGCCAAATGACTCTATTTGGTCTAGGAAAAGAGAGGATATGAACCTTACACAAGAAATCCTTTAGGACCTTCAAAGATAGGTCCAAAACCTCAAAAAATTTCCACTCCCCATCCTCAAAATAATCAACAACCTTAAGCCCAAAGAGGTATTTACACAAAGGGGCAATGGGGGGGGCAAGGAAGACAAATAAGAGGGCTAACTCCACACCAAATATCTTCCCAAAAAATTATACTTGTACCATCACCCAACAACCACTTAACACCTTTAGCAATCAAGTCCTTGCAAAGAATAATATTTCTCCAAAAATACAAACCAAAGGGGACCTCCTACGAAGACAACAAGTTCCAAGGTCTCTCCAAACCATACAAATACTTATTATTCGCCAAAGAGGCCCACCAACATCCCCAGTCAGGAGCCTCCATACAATTTTTGACAAAAGAGCCTTGTTAAAAGATTTTAAATTTCTAATACCAAGACCCCCCCCACTTCTTTAGTCTACACACCGACTCCCAGGGCATAAGAGGAATTCTAGCTTTGGTCTCTAACCCTGACCAAAGGAACCTTCGAATTATTTGTTCCATTTTTTCTTCAAACTTTACAAGAATCCTAAAAAGACTCATGGAATACAGAGGAAAATTTTGGAGAGTGGATAAAATAAGTTGAATTTCACCCGCTTGACTAAGGAGCGCACCTTTCCAACCCACTAACTTCCTACTGAATTTATCCAACAATCCCAACTAGAAGGAATCTTGAATCTTAGAGATACACAAAGGGAGACCTAGATAAGAACATGGGAGCTCATCTTTATTGCATGACAGGATTCTAGCAAGCTTAAGTTGCAAAGCTTCAAGAGTATTGATGAAAAAAATTTGACTCTTAGGAAGATTAATCTTCTGACCAAAAGCATTCTTGTAGTCAGCCAATAGCCTCTTAACAACTTTTACTTCCCTGACAGAGGAATCACCCATCAAAATAGTGTCATCAATGAATTGTTGATGAGTAATCAGATCACATCTGGAGGAAGGTGATAGACCCCTCAGAGCACCAATATAAAGTTCCTTCAGGATATTACGGCCCAGAGCCTCTGCCATTAGAATGAAAAGAACCAGCGAGATAGGGTCTCCCTGACAACAAATGAGGGAGAAGAAATGAGTTGTTCAACAAGCTGCAGAAACTAAACCAGTCCAAGACATTCAAAATAAATCTCCAACTCACTCTGTCATAGGCTTTGAGCAAGTCCAACTTTAGGAAAAATCTCAGTTTCTTAGAAACATTAATGGAGTGAGCAAGCTCATGAACAGTAATGATAGAATCAAGAATTTGACGGAACTTAAAAAATCCACTCTGGCACTTTGAGATCAAATTCAGCAAGAATTTTTGTAATCTAGTGGCAAGAAGTTTCGAAAAAAAATTATAAATAGAATTACAGAGACTGATTGAGCAATACTCACCAAAGCTCCTTGCATCAGTAGATTTGGGGATCAAAATAATGAAAGTTGCATTAAGCTCTTTGAGAAGACTTCTTGAGCCAAAGAACTCCTTAGTGGCATTAATCACATCCTCAGAGACGATCTCCCAACATGATTGGAAAAAAAGGGGAAGCCATCAAGCCAAGGGGACTTGTTACCTTCAAAAGAGAAAAATGCTTCTTTGACTTCTGAGGCCGAACGAATAGTTGTGAACTCCTTATTCAGATTCTTCATCACAACTTTAGGAATAACGTCCAAAGAGGTATCCACACACCTTTGATCCCAGATTCAATCATCCATCAAGAGTTGTTCAAAGAACCTAGCCACCGCTCTACTAATAGCCTCTCCGTCTTCCAATAGTGAACCATTAGCACTAATCAAGGAAATTTTGTTAGAAAACTTATGCCTGAGAGTAGTGAGATGAAAGAACTTAGAATTATGATCCCCATATTTTAACCAAATAGCCCGAGACCTTTGCCTCAAAAAATCCTCTTCCTTGGTAACAATATCATGTAACTACTTAAGTAGGCTATCTTCCAGTAACTGTAGATCCTCTGATAAACCCTTCGATTGGATTTCCTATTGGATCTCATCCAATTTCTTAAGAACATAACTTTTAGAATCAAAGATGTGACCAAATGACTCTTTATTCCATTTTTTGAGATTCTTTTTAACAAAATTTAGCTTCTTGGCAACTCTAAACATCGCACAACCATCTATATTAACTTGCCACCATTTTCTAATACAATCCATAAACCAAGGATCCCTTAACCACATGGCTTCAAATCGGAAAGGAAATATTTTCTTATGCCCAAGCATATCAGCAACAAAGGAGATAGGGAAGTGGTCTGAACCACATCTTGTAATAGAAGACAAGGAACAAGAAAATTCCACAAACCAGAAGCAGAGATTAAAGCTCTATCCAATCTAACTTGAATATTATCCGCACCAACACGTCTATTGGACCAAGTAAAACTAGCTCCAGAAAGCTTAACATCAATAAGAGCATTATCATCAATAAACATTCTTAAATCAAACCGACTCTCAAGATTGGCTTGAGACCCCCCACTTTCTCATTATCAAGCAAAGGAGTATTAAAATCACCCATTACAATCCAAAGGAGATCCAAAAAATTCATCCTAAGGTTCCTAAGATCATCCCATAACTTTTTCCTGGATCTCTTTTGGTTAGGAGTATATACATTAGATATAACCCAAGAATAAGAATCCCTAATCCAAATAAACTTAGTCTCAACATGATTGAAACCATCAATAATTGGTATACCTCTCAACAACTTTGCATTCCAAAAAGTGGCAACACCACCCAAGGCTCCTCAGAGCTAACACCATGGAACCCACATTCTTTGAATAATAGATTCTTTAAAGCATCCAACTTATCAATTTGCATTTTCATCTCTTGGATCAACAAAATGTCTGATTCTTCAAGAGGTCCTGCCTGTGCAAGTTATTCAAACCCCCTAATATTCCAAGAAATGATCTTCATTTGCAAGAAGAGGGGGTGCTCTTAGATCACAAGTCAAAGAGGGTTTTCTTGACCCCCTCAACAATACCCCGCTTTCACTCCCTCTCCCTACTTTTCTGCAGGGTAGGTTTACCCTGGCCCCTAGACTCAGACCCACAATCTGCTTTCTTCCTTCTCATGGTTATGCCTATGTGAGGATGAGGGGAGGAAATAAGAGGGCTTCTTCCTCCTTCCCCTCACCTGGATGAAACCATCTTCATCTTTATTCACATAGTCTTCCACCACTAGAGCACCATCACCAACCTCTGACACTAAAACAATAGGTTGAGGAGAAGGCAGAACAACAGTCATCTCCAACACATCCCCTTTTGGGGAGCACAAAGTACCCTAGACATGATCCACATCCTGAGTTAAAGAATGACCCGCAGCCACCTCCATAGAATTTATAGGATTCTTGCCTAACTCATTAGGAGGAGTAGGAATATTTTCAATATTAACATCACCCTCCATACCATTACCAGTAGCAAATTCACCTTGGTTTAATTTCAATATTAACCTCACCCTCCATACCATTACTAGCAGCAGATTCTCCTTGGTTCTCTTTAGGTTCCTTAATCTTCCAAACCTTGGTCCTGCTTAGAAGCCTTAGGTGGGACACCCGGCATAGGGAAATCCTTAGCCAAGTGCCTCATCTTCTTACATTTGAAGCAAGCAAAAGGGATATTTTCAAAAACAATTTGCTGCTTCCATGACCCAACCTTGGATTTTAAAAAGAACTTAGGCAACACAACATCTTGGTTGATCATGACACAAAACCTGGTTGCAACTAACTGCTTCCTAGAATGAGTGGCCTCATCAATAGAGACCAAAAATCCAAAAGAATTAGCAATCGCCTTGAAAACTTCTTCATCCCAATATTCTAACGGCAGATTTGGTAGTTTTACCCACACAAGAGTAGAACTAGAGAGACATTTGGATAAATCCATCCCAGGTTCCCAAGGATGAAGAACCAAAGAGAGACGCCCAAATGACCAAGGTCCTTTCACAAACACATCTCTCAGGTCTTCATCATTGGAGAAGGCAAAGGAAAAGAAACCTTTCTCCATGGTTGTAACTTCCACCTAACTTTTTAAATCCCACTTCTTATGGACCCAAGTGTGAACCTCCTCAATGTTAGGTCGAGGACCTAAAACCTTTCCAACCAGGGAGAAATCCATTTTAGCAATATTCTTGTCAACAAGAGAGTCTGGAATAAAGAAGGAGAAAACACCTTCCTCGTTAGTAGAGGACACGAACTCAGAAGCAACTCCTTTTCCTTTAAGCTTAGAGGAAAAAAGTTTAGACCATTTTTGACCCAACAAAGAAGACTTCCCTGCCAGCTAAATCTCCCCCACCAGAGCAAGCTCAATTCGGGGAATACTCGTATTAGCCGCATAAGATTCTCCTGATGGGACTCGCTCTTCAAAACCATCGCCCACTTTATCCCCTTGTATCTTAGGGGTTGACTCCTTCGAGGGGCATTCATCACAAGACACCTTAAGTTTCTCACCCACACACTTCTCATCCAAAAGCACCACTTTGACCACATCTGCACCACATGACCCGTCCTTCCCAGACTCACCACCAAGGACCAGTTGCTTATCCTCACCACACAAACCTAACTTGCCAACTGCAATATCAAAAAAACTCAAATCCGTAGCCTGCCCAAACTGCCAATTGACAAAAATCTTAGCTTGAAACAATACATCTATCTTTTTCACAAATTGTGTGTAACAATTTCTTCAACTTTGGTCTTTCAATTGGATCTTTTAACCTTTTTTGATAAGGAATTTAGTTATCTTTCATTTTTTGATGGAGTAGAATCATTGATACCCTTGTATTTTTATAGGACCTTTTCCTCAAGATGATTTGATGAAGAATTGATTTGACCATCCTTTTTTGATGAACTAGGAATGGGAGCTTCCCTGTTATGCGGCACAAAATTATCTTGGACTGATTTGAACATGTTTCAATATTGTGGATTATTTTTGGTAAAGTAAGCAACATTTACAGGGTGTTTTACCCTTCACAAAGAGCCACAAGGGCCAATAGATTCCAAATCAAAAAGCAACAAAACAAAACACTAAACCAAAAATAGATGCAGATAAACAACACACAAGCCAACAGTAGACCAGCAGCAGACTAGTTGGTGTTCTCCCAGTTCTTCAATAGAAGTTGAACCAAATCATCACCAATCCACTCCGGGTGGTCTTCATCCTTCTTCATCTCCATCTCTTCTTTCATGAAAATAGACAGGGTACTAGTGACACAGTGAACTAATTTGACAGTGAAATGGGTCAAACCAATGAATTTTTTGTCCATTTTTTCCATTATTTTTGTTAGCACTCTGAGATCCTCACTTCTTCCCATAGTGTAGTTAGGATCATTCTACTCAAACTCCAGCGGTTCCAAAGAGTGAGAGGTAGACACCTCCTTCTGAGCTCTACCCTTGTTAGGAATGGAAGGGGGACCACTAATTTTCACCTCTTCATCACCTTATGACACCTCTTCCACTCTGTTATCTCTACTATCTAACAACTCCTCTTCAATGTCCAAATATCTAACCTGAATGCCAAATGATGGTATCACAACCAACAACCATAGTCTCTACCACCACCGTGTCACCAAATGAATCCTTGCTCATAGTCTCTGACATTTTTCCCTTTATTCAAAGGCTCCTTCTCCTCCTTACCTTTCTTTTTCGACCTAGCCTTACTGGGAGTCTTCACAGGGGTAGACTGGAGATCACATAGGCTTTTGTTGCACTAGTTTGGGCAGCTCCCTCAACACTCTTAAGTCTTTTGGTAGCAGTTTTTGGTTTTTGAGAATCCTCAGGGATAGGGTGAAATTTCTTCATAGGGCCTTTGGATTTGACCGAAGATAAGTTCATCTCATTGGGTGGCACATTTTTTTCAATGCAGACAACTAAAATGGGTTTCAAAGGGTATAAAGCTAGATGAAAGTGGTAGAGTCTTAGGATAATACCCTAGTGAAGTGGCAGAGGAGTGGGTTCATTGGGATTTAAGGCAACAAACTCCACACATTTTTCAACTGAACTTTCAAGGTCCAACAGCAGATAAAAGGGAAATATCATTAAAACTATATGCCTAAAGTGATTTAACAAGGGAAAATGGTAATAGTAATAAGTCTTGTACCTTCCTTCCAACATGACATATTTCATCAAGGAAAGACACACCTGGTTCCATGGTTGAGGAAGAGCCTCTCATTTGAATCCAGATTGGTTATGCATAGGTTTCTCATCACCCACAAAGAATTTTTCCATACTAGCATTGTCCTAGGTCTTCGAATGTTTAGGATGCTTCATGCCAGAGCTCTGGAGGCTTGTCGCTTGTGAAATCACTTCCTCATCCACCATAAAGGAAATGCCTCCCACAATCACATGCTGATTCTTCCAAGAGTTGATGAACTCAGTCGATAGATTAGGGTCATGGCCCACAAGTCTCTCCATTAGAGGAGCAATGCCACCTTCAACACAAATATGCTAGACAAGCGGATCCTTGTGAAACTCATTGCAATTATTTGGCATCGTTCGCACTCTATCCCCCCCATGATTTTGCACTGCTCATAGTAAAACCATGAACCCTTAAAAACCAAAAAGTTAGAGAAAATAGCAAGGTTAAAAATCACCCCCACATTAAGGCATTTAAGCCACAAATGAAAATTTTTTGGAATCAAGCCTAAAGACATATCACATGCATGAGCTAATAATTTCCCGATAACAGTCTTAGCATAGGATTTCATGAGTAAATTCTTGCATAAATGGCTAAGCACCAAGGACATGATCGGTAGGGAAGGATTTCCTTCCACATAGAAAAAATTTTGAAATCTAGGTAGGACAGTTGCGGGGACAAATTTTGAAATCTCTAAAAGGATAGCAATTAGAGGTTGGAAAAATTTAGTTATACCTCAGATAGAAGCTATAAGGAGCCAAACCAAAATAGTGGGTAAGGAAAAGAAAAAGAGGAGTTTAGTCTCATAATTACAAGTCACATCAAACTCAAAAACACAGAGTTTGTAAATCCGTGATCTTAAGAAAATCCCCATAAGGAGATTATGACAAGTATGGTCTAGCTTAGAGCTAATCAACCGGTACTTACCACAGTAAAAAATGATTTCCTTATTCCAAACGTGCTTTAATCTGTAATTTGAAATCCACTTTGTATACATCCCATCGATACAACTAATCATCCATCTCATCAAAGCAATAATACCACAAAGCCCAATGAGGAAGCTTGTGGGCCCCCCAATAATCCAACTAAGCACATGTGTTTACATCATGAGTCGTGAAAGGGATTTGTTCCTTAACTATCATTCTTTGAATATTTGGCAGAAGAAGACTTAAATCACACCAACATTTGGATAAATTCCAATGAGAGCCAAAATTGGCTAAGGTGTCAGCCACTTGGTTCCCCTCTCTGTAGATATGACTGGCCACCTTTAATTTTAATTTAGCCACAAACAATCTAATGTAAAAAATAATATCCTTAGTGTTCCACCCTAGGAGTCTATCAAAATTTATGGCATCAATTATGGACTTAGAGTCACCTTCAATGTGCAGGTTCTCTATCCCCAAGGAAACTACAATTTGTAAGCCCTTTAATAGTGCTCTAGCTTCCACTATCATAGACGAATGTTGACCAATCCCCCCAACATAACCATCCACCCACTTACCTCTATGATCTTTGATAACACCTCATATGCTTTCTCTACCTAGGTTTCCCTTAACAACCCCATCAAAGTTTAATTTAAACTAGTTTTTGTCAGGGGGTTTCCAAATAGTGGCTCTCCTAGCTAGAATTTTGGAATTGTCATATGAGTTGGAATCCAAGTTCTGATGCCAAGCTTTAGCTATGCTTATTTCCAACTCAGTGGGCCCTTTATCCAGGGTTTTTCCTTTGAAGAGAGAAATACTTTCCCCAATGAGACGAGCTCCTATCCCAAACACCTCTTTCAGATTCATCTCAATATTTATGAATATCCTATTATTCCTCTCTTTCCATAAGCACCAACAAATAATGGGAGGAACTTGATTCCATATTTCCCTAGTTAGCAGATGGGAAAAGGTTCTAGACCAACTCAAAATAAAGGATGTGATTTCCTTGCACATAATCCATTATATCCCTAATCTTCCAAAAGCCAGCTCCCACGCCTCAGCAGCAAAGGGGTAGTGTAACAGTAGATGATTGATAAATTCTTCATTGCATTTACATAAAAGGCATTTGTTGGGGATCTGGAATCCCCTTTTCCTTAGATTATCCTAAGTAAGAATTATGTTATGACATACAGTCCACCAAAAAAAGTTCACTTTCAGTATCATGTATCTATTCCACACCTTTTTCTATAGATTATTGGTCACCCCTTGAATAGTCAACTATCTGTAAGCAATTTTTATAGTAAGATCACCCTGAATATCATGAATCTAGAAGAAATCATCCTCACAGATAGCAGGGGGTATCCTAGTGAGAGAGAGTAACTCCTGTAGCTTTCTGTCTAGGAGACACAAATTAGGAGATAAAGGACAACATAGACTAATTTCATTACATTTCCTAATTCTTATGAGTCCAAGAAGATAATCACTAATATATATACCAAACACATGTTGGGCCCGATCCTTAAGAAGCCTGAACTCTAAAGAATCCAGGGGTGAGTCAAGCAACCAAGAATCTTCCCAAAATCTAATTTTGTTACCATTACCAATCTTCCATTTAATCTCATTCCTCATAAGGTCTTGAAGACTACAGATACCCTTCCAAACCAAGGAACCCATAGGGTGAGCCTCTGAAAGGCAGTCAATTAATAGCTGGTTCAAAAGGTATTCGGCATTCATTATTTCACACTATTCCTTCCTATCCCTCATATGATCCCAGCCCAATTTGGCCATAAGAGCTTTGTTAGAATTAGAAATGATTCTTATCCCAAGACCACCTCACCACTTCAGTTGGAAGACCTTATCCCATTTAACCAGAGCCAATTTCTTTTTCTCCTCAGTGCCCGACTAGAGAAAAGACCTCTGGATTTTCTCCAACTTATCAGCAATATATCTAAGTATCTTAAATATGGATAGGAAATAGATTGGGATACCTTGAAGAACAACAGAAATAAGTTGAAGCTTACTAGCATGGCTAAGTAAAGAACCTTTCTAGGCATGTGTAGGATCATGATGGGCCAAAAAGTGGCGATATGATGGGTATGTGTAGGGTATGTGGCTAACGACTTTTTTTTTACCCAAAATTGATGAAACGAAAAGGGTTTTTTAAAGAGATTCTTAACTTTCCACCAATATAAATTATTCTTTACTTTGAATTTAGTAAATAATTATTATTCATTTTCTATTTGAATTACTAAAGTCTTGATTGATAGGCTAATTGAAAAACATCTATAGCTTTCAAATGGTATCACATTTTTGAATCAAACAAGTGTCACATTCTATGCTTCACATACTATAGGATTAAAAAAAAAAAAAAATCATGAAGTTTTGACCAAGTTAAGGTGGTCGACATATGCTTTTTATCTTTTAAAATTTGTAATAAAAATTCATAATTAATTATTTACTTGGGAAAAAATTATAAAAAATGCATCACAGTGGGACATGAGTCCTCTACTTATATCTAAATTATTATAAAAAAATATTATCATTTTATTGTGGTTAGGATGGTCAAATAGACACCTACTTCTTCTTTTTTCCCTAAAATTGAAGTACTACTTCATTGAAATTTCAAATTTTCACCAAATAGATTTATTTTTTTTAAATAAACCTAGTAGTATAGAAACTAAACTCAATTTTATATAGATTCTATTTTTACAAATTTTTGAAATAATATAGATAACTTATTCAAATTTTTACATCAAATTGCCTAACTCTAATTTTTCTAAATTTTTTGCCACTTAAGTGCTTGTTTGTTCTATGATGATCCTACACATACCCTTCCACCCAACAAGTTTCCTTTGAATCCTTTCAAGAATAGAATTCCAAAACTCAGGAGTGACCTCTTTGATAGTTAGGGGAAGCCCTTGAGATAAACCCAGGGGAGAGAACCACTCTGGCAACCCAAAACAATAGTTGCCCGATTTTGCAAGTTAGGAGTGTTGTTGAAGAAGTAAATCATGCTTTTATTGTAGTTAATGCATTGTCTAGAGCAAGCAACATAATTGTTGAGGAAATTTTTCTATTTCTTAGCTTCCAAAACTGAGGCTTTCCCAAATAGAAAAGTATCATCCACAAATTGTTGGATCATAGTTTTCTCAAGGGTGGTAGCAGCCTTAATTCATTTTATGGTTCCCTTCGACAGCATACTAGAGAATTTCTTGCTTAGAACATCTACCACCATTATAAAAAAATAGGGAGATAGGGGATCTCCCTATCTGATTCCTCTTCCAACATGAAAGAACCCAAAGGGGGAGCCATTCACCAAAACAAAGTACTTAATAGTATTAATGCATTCCATTATAAGATTGAACACTAATTGATTGAAACTAAACTTAGCCAACACTTTAGGAATAAAATTCCAAATCACCTTGTCATAGGCCTTAGAAATATCTAGTTTAAGGGCCATACGAGCATAATTACATCTATCCATAGAATGAATTAGTTCATGAGCAGTGATGATAGCATCAAGGATATGCCTACTAGGCACAAAACCTTTTTGAGTAGGGCTGATGATTTTATCAAGAAAAGGTTTGATATAGTTAACCAAAAATTTTGAGAGGATTTTATAAAAAGTATTACAAAGGCTAATAGGGAAAAAATCAATCATATGTTGAGGATCTGCCACCTTGGGAATAAGAATCTTTCTAGATTTGAAGAAATCACAAGCAGATAGAATGAGATCCTCACTGATGATCTCCCAGAAGGACTAAAAGAAAGTTGGAGGGAAACCATCAAGGCCCGGGGCTTTGAAAGCCCCCATGCTAAAAGTGGCCAGCTTAACCTCCTTAGGGGTAATAACACTAAGAATCCCCATATTGTCATTTTGGGAAATTAAGTTTGGGAGCGATTCAACCAGCAGACTATCAAGATCCAGATTAGGAGCATCAATGTTCCTTTGTCTAAGTCAAGGTACTATGTATCGTTCATTGATGATTATTCGAGAAAAACATTTGTTTATTTTTTGAAAAGTAAATCAAAAGTGTTCAGTCGGTTTAAGGAATTTAAGAACCTTGTAGAAAGTCAGACTGGAAGAAAAATTAAATGCTTTAGGACTGATAATGGCAGTGAATTTTGCTCTGATGATTTTGAGAGGTATTGTAAAGACCATGGGATTAAAAGACATAAGACTACACCTTATACTCCACAGCAAAATGGAGTTGCAGAAAGGTTCAATAGGACAGTGATGGAGAGAGCACGAAGCATGCTGAGTAGTGTTGGCTTGGAGGAGAAGTTTTGGGATGAGGCTATTGCTACTACTTGTTACTTGATTAATCGTTCTCCAAATTCTACTCTTGTTGAGAAAACACCTTTGGAAGCGTGGTCTGGTAAGAAGCCTTCTCTGAGACACATTCGTGTTTTTGGCTATGAGGCATATGCACATGTGTCGTATGAGAAAAGATATAAATTGGAGAACAAGGCTATTAAATGTATTTTTATTGGCTATAGTGTTGGCATAAAAGGATACAAGCTTTGGAATCCTGATACGGAGAAGGTTTTGTATAGCAGAATTGTAATCTTTCGTGAGCTGAAGCCTTCTACCTTGGATCTACAGTCAGAGACAAAGTCAGAAAACAATAAGGATGTAGTTGAAATTCCTCCAACACCAAATAAAGAGGAATTCAAAATTCAAAAATATACCTAAAACTAAGAAGAGTTCAAGCAGTTCTAAAAGTTTTGAAGAAGGAGAAGAACCTCAGCCTCAGCAAGTGAGGAGGTCAACTCGTGAAAGAAAGCAACTTGATAGGTATGGGTTTTCTTTGATAGATTCTACTTGTGCCTATGCTTTAATTTCTAGCACTGATGAGCCTAGGACTGTGAAAGAGGCATTTAGAATGTCTGATTCAGACTCTTGGTTGGAAGCCATGAATGAAGAAATGGCATCATTAGAAAAGAATGAAACTTGGAGTTTGGTGCCCTTTCCTAAAGGCAGAAAAGTTGTTGGCTGCAAATGGGTATTTAAAAAGAAGATTGGTCTGGATGGTAGTGTGGAAAAATATAAGGCGAGGTTGGTTGCGAAGGGTTGTTCCCAGGTAGAGGGAATTGATTATGGGGAAATTTTCTCTCCTGTAGCTAAGCTGACATCTATCAGATTTCTTTTGTCACTTGCAATAGCGTATGACTTAGAGGTCGAACAGATGGATGTGAAGACAACATTTCTTCATGGTGATCTTGAAGAAGAGATTTACATGTCCCAGCCAGAGCACTTTGAGGAGAAAAGTAAAGAGAAACTGGTTTGCAAGTTAAAGAAGTCTTTGTATGGGTTAAAACAGTCACCTAGAATGTGGTACCAGAAATTTGATACTTTTGTATTGTCTTTGGGATTTGTAAGATCAAAATCTGATCATTGTGTCTATTACAAAGCTAAAAGTGATCAAGTTCTTATTATTGCTCTCTATGTTGATGATATGTTGTTCATAGGAAATAGTAAGTTGATGATTTATGATCTTAGTCTCAGTTGTCTGCTAAGTTTGAAATGAAAGATCTTGGTGCAGCAAGGTATATTCTAGGGATGGAGATAACCAGGGACAGGAATAGTAGAAAACTTTGGCTCAGTCAGAGTAAGTATATCAAGACTGTTCTAGAGAGATTTTGCATGAATGATTGCAAGCAGCTAGTTGTTCCATTCTTGCAAGGAATGAAGCTATCTATTGGAGACTGTCCAAAATCTCCTACTGAGATGGAGGACATGACCAGTGTACCCTATGCTAGTGTGGTTGGCAGTCTTATGTATGCAATGGTCTATACAAGGCCAGACATTGCCCAAGCAATGGGAGTTCTTAGTCAGTTTATGGCTAATCCTAGGACATATTGGGATGCTATAAAGAGAGTTTTCAGATATTTGAAGGGAACTTCAGAGTTTGCTTTGTGTTACCATGGGAACTTGGTTGAATCATAGAGAACTCTCAATATTCAAGGCTATGTGGATTCTGATTGGGTAGGGGACATTGACAGCAGGAGGTCCACCAATGGATATACTTTCATATTGAATGGTGGTGCAGTGAGTTGGATGAGTAAGCAGCAGGCTGTAGTCACTTTGTCCACTATAGAGGTTGAATACATGGCAACTACACATGCTTGTAAAGAAGAAGTTTGGTTAAAACGTTTGTGTTCTAACATTGGTTTTGATGTAGGGAAAATAACTATTTTTTGTGACAATCAAAGTGCAATTTGTCTGGCAAAGAATCCTACTTTCCATGCCAGGATGAAACATATAGATGTACAGTACCACTTTATACAAGATATGGTGGAGGATGGAAAGGTCAGTTTGGAGAAATTTGATACTCTGGAGAATGTTGCAGATGCATTGATGAAGCCAGTGAGCACAGACAAGTTCAGGTGGTGTGCTAGTTCAATGAGCCTTAGTGCCCATGATTTTCAATAGTTTTGTTGTGCTCTAGAGGTGTCTATGTGATCTTCATCAAGTGGGAGATTGTTGGAAACATATGCCTGAATCTCACAAGCTGAAACCTCTAAGAGAGGCAAGTTGGTGCGATATGCTTTGAGTCTGGCCGACTAGCAGCTTTGGATCTTGTGGTTTGTACAGGTCATCAAGACAATGTTTAAGTCATGCCAAATAAGCTTATCACATTGACTTGTGACTGTCGTTGTAACCCTATGCCAAGTGGAGATCTCTGGCTGACAAGCCATTCATATCGTATATCGGGGAGACCCTTAGCTGAAAGGCTTACTTTGGTGTGAGGTCTCAGTGATAGCTATTGTCTCGCCGATAGTGTTTTTTGTTGAAGTCTTCGAGGAGATTCTTAGGTGTTCAGTAAGAAGTCTTATCGATAGGAATGTCTCGCCGATAGCATTTTGCTTGGTGTCTTTAGGGTAACATGGAGGTTTCACTATGATCTCCTGGCAACAGTTGGTTTGCCTCACCAACAGTAAATACTCAGAGTAACATGTGATGGCTCGATAAGAAGTCTTACCGATGTGTGATGTCTTGTTAAATGGTTTTGCATTGAATTCATTGGGATAACTAAAGAGGTCTTGGTGTGAAGTCTCAGCGACAAACGATAGTCTTGCCGACTGCTGATCACTTCAAAGAAAGTCTTAGAGCTCGGTGTGATGTCTTGGAAAAAGACGATAGTCTCGTCGATGTAAATTCTATTGTCTATGTGACTTCGGAGCTTTGGTATGATGTCTCACCAAAAGCGATAAGTCTTTCCAATTGTTGAACGTCTCGGTATAACATAAAGGCTCGCTATGAGGTCTTGGTGACATGGAAAAATCTTAGCGATAGCTCTCTGGACTCAATGTAACATCTTGGCGATAAGGATGACTCTTGGCCACATCGATGGTGAAGCCTTTGGGCATCAACGAGACACTTGTGTCTCACTGACATGCCAACACAGGTTGATCGCTTTGACCGAGAGAAGACCATCCTACGTGTCGAATCAATATCCAATCAGAGGAGCCGAATGGGAATCGTTAGCAGTTGGACTGTTGCGGCGGTTACTGAGAGGAAGTTCGATAGACAGGGGCATCATGGATTTACTCAGAAGTTGTAGATGATGTCTGGTTCGATGAATCAACAGATTGGTATGTGGTTGTATGATCAATGGATGAATTCTATTCTATGACAATTGTAATGTGAATGTTTTGTAACAAGGTTGTTCATGGTGAATGCTGTTGTAAACTGACATTAGAAAGATAAGTCAGAACTCTATTTGTAATCTTTATTACTGTAATACAAAGTGACTTCTCTTGGTGTAGTGGTTTTTTCTCCCGTAAGGGTTTTCCCATGTATATCTGGTGTTCATATGTGTTTGTCTATTTCTCTATTTTAGTAATCTCTTTCTAGTGCATCTTAATTGGACTATAATTGTAAATTTTAAAAGGCATCTCTGCATTCTTCCCTAAGTTTTTGACGTTAGGAGAGTTGCTTCCACATCTAGCTTTCCTTACATTCTATTTCCAGAAGATCTCCTCTATCTTTAAAATTTTCTGCCACTTCCACTGGAATTCCTTCTCTTGGGTGCAAGTGGAAAGACTGATGTCACCCTCCTCCATTCTCTTTTGAATCATTTTCAACTTTTCCCCAATGATTTTCTTCTTTTGGAAAACATTCCCAAAAACCCTTTTATTCCAGCCTTTCACCATACCTTTAATGTGTTTTAGCTTAAAGAACAATCTGAACATGGGGGAACCACACATAGGGATATTCCACCATTTAGCAATTTTCATTCTAAAATCTGGATGGGAATTCCACATGATTTCAAAACGGAAGGGATAAGGTTCGACAGCAAACTGGTCACATGAAGTTAGTAACAAGGGATTGTGATTAGAGATAGTTCTAGGTAAAGCCCACAAAGAAGCACTAAGCAAGTCATACTAGTTACAAGAACATAAGAAGCGATCCAACCTAACTTGAATCAAGTCTTCACCCATACGTCTGTTGGACTAGGTAAAAGCTTTCCCTAACAAATCAATATCAATCAGACTCGTAGAACTCAAAAAGTGTGCCAGATCAGCCATGCTATCAGAGTAGTCAATTAGGCCACCACTTTTCTCTGAAGGAAAAATTGGGGAGTTGAAGTCCCCAACCACCAGCCAATGAGACCCACTGTTGTTTTTTATCTAGTCAATGAAAGAAATCCAAAGATCTAGCCCAGTATTCATTTGGTTGGGAACATACACATTGATAAGTGACCAAGATCCACCAAGGAAGGTAAAAGAGACATCCACACTATTCCGACAATAGAACAACTCAGTGCAAAATAAGCTAGAAGGGTTCCAAAGGCCCCTTCAGCATCACTGTAAGAGAAAGAGGCCCCAAACCAAAAGAACTTAACAATATTATCAAAACTAGCTTTCTTCATTTTTGTTTCTTTTAGGAGTAAAACATCTATCTTATGTTCCAGAATATAATTCTTTAAGGCAAGTTGCTTATGGGAGCTATTCATCCCATGCATTTTCCAAGACATGACTTTCATTTTGACCTTTCTTTGAGGACATTTCCAATGTCCTTTTTTTTCCCAAAGAAATCTCATTTATGGTTTCTCTTAATCGCGTGGATCTTTGGGAAGGCCTACCAGGCTTGGAATCACCTCCCACATCTGCCTTTTTCTTCATCCCTTTTTTTGGAGTAATCCATTTCTCCTCATCGACACCAAATTCTTGTTTCAAATCTTATGGGATGAAAGTAGACGCCTCCCCCAAACCCAGATCCTCCCATATTTTTCCCTCTTCTCCAACAGTCTCACAAGTACCAAAAGAGGCCACCTCCGACAGCACTCCACCAGTAGAGGCTTCTTCCCCAACAATAATGTTGGATTCAGGAAACCCAACTTCTTGAATATTAACATTATCCATAAACTCAACTACGAACAAGTTAGCAAGGCCCTCAGTTGGAACAATCACCGACTCAGGAATAGAAACACCAGGATTGGGAGATTCTTCATTGGCCACGAACTCTAGCAAAGGATTCTCAGAGTTAGGGAAGTCAGGAGAAGTCATCAAGGAAGTAGAACCTTCTTTGGACTAGTCTTCAGAACCAGGAGGAGAACCAAAGGGAGCAACATAATCCCTCTTAATAGGATCCTTATTAAAGGTAGACTTGTAGTCAAAAATAAGGTGCCTTGGTTTGGCACACTTCTAACAGAACACCATAGCATCTTCATAGCACACCGGTTGCACCCATGACCCAAATTTAGAGCAGAGCTTAATAGAGTTAGGTAGAGATTTGTTCACACAATTTTTTATGCAAAACCGGGACAACACTAACCTGGACTTCGATTTGGTGATGTAATCAGAAGTAATGAAGTTCCCCAAGGAATCACTGATGCTCTTAAAAATTGATTCATCCAAATACTCCAGTGGTAGCCCAAGAAGGCGAATCCATTCTGGAGCTGACTTATTGAGGTCCACCTCAGGGTTAAACCCTGGTTTCCAATGGCATAAATTGAAACTATGCTTACCATACACCCAAGGTCCTGAGGACAGAACCGATAACAAATCTTCAAGCGTCGTGAACTTAAACAGAAAACCCCACTAGACATAGCACAGATTTCCACACTTCCTTTGAGCCTCCACTTAACAACAGCCCACTTTCTAACCATATCCATAGTAGGGAAGAAAGAGAGAAACCTATCCACCACTGCATTCTCCATTGAAGAGAGGATCCTATCACTGACCGAATTAGAGATAGCAAAGTCCATTCCAGACACAATAACCTCATCCTCATGAGAAAGGGGAGGGAGAGGGCCCAAGTTAATATTGGCTAGAACATCTTTCCACCCGAGGGATTCAAAAAGAATCTCAATTTCTGACACTTCAACTGAAGACACGTGTGGCACCGAAATATCTGCAGATAAAAGGCTTGTCTCGTTAGGAGTTTCTCCCAAGCGACACAAGTCTGCATGAGACAAGGAAATGCTTGGGTTAGGGGTGGGAAAAGGGGGCTAGTGAGGTACCCCTAGGCTAGAATCCACCATGCACGCAGGAAGTTCAAATGCAGCCAGAGAGTGGCTAGAGAGCGGGAAAAAATAAAATTGTTATATATTAAAATGATTAGTTATTAATATTGTGGATTGTTATAGTCAACTGAAATAATTATTTCTTGTCCATTGAATGGAAAATTCAAACATTGGTGATACATTGATGACAACACTTGCATCTTGTGAATCCAAGGATGACCCATATGTCAAATCTTTGTCCAACACTTGGCAGATTAAATCTTTGACAGCTGGTCCTAGCTGAATTGGTAACACAATTAATCCTTGGGAAAACCTCTTTTCATCATCATAGGTTTTTATTGTTATTTTTCTTCTAGCATCAATAGCATTTTCAAAGTATCCAAGTGCATGAATAAGTGGGTATGTGCAAAACCATCATGGAAAAAATAGGCCCTTAAGTCGTGAAAAATTCAAAAAAAATAGAGTTAGGCAACTTGACATAAAAATTTGAATAAGTTATCTATATTATTTCAAAAATATGTAAGAATAGAATATGTAGCAAATTGAATGTAGTTTCTAAACTACTAGTTTTACTTTAAAAAAATATCTATTTGGTGAAAATTTGAAATTTCAATGCAGTAGCACTTAAATTTTAGGGAAAATATAAGTAGGTGTCTGTCTAACCACCCTAACCACAATAAAATGATAATTATTTTTTATAAGATTTTAGATATAAGTAGAGGACTCATGTCCCGATGTGATGCATATTTTTTGGTAATTTTTTTCCAAGTAAAATTAATTATAATTTTTTTATTAGAACTTTTTAAAAATATAAAAACTCATATGTCGACTACCTCAACTTGGTCAAAACTTCATGAAATTCAATTTTTTTTAATCCTATAGTATGTGAAGCATAGAATGTGATGCATATTTCAGATTCAAAAATGTGATACTATTTGAAAGTTATAGATGTTTTCAATCACCTATCAATCAAGACCTTGAGTCAGTAATTCAAATAGAAAATGAATAAAAATTATTTATTAAATTCAAAGTAAAGAATAATTTATATTGGTGGAAAGCTAAGAATCTCCTTTAAAAACCCTTTTCGTTTTATCAATTTTGGGTAAAAAAAATTCGTCAGCCACATACCCATCATATTGCCACTTTTTGGCCCATTATGATCCTACACATACCCAAGTTTCAAAGTACAAATATTTAGCCTAGCTCCACCATCTATTAGAACACGTTTGACATGGTGTTTATGAACCAAAACCTCAATGTGAAGGGCAACATTGTGTGGGTGGGTGAGTGATACATCATTGTTCTCATAAAATGATAGGCAATGAGGTGTAGTCAAGTGTCCCACCATAGCTGGGAATTGGAAAACTTCTAGATTATTTGGTACTGTGGCTGCTACTAGAGTTTGTTCTAGAATCTCCTTGTGAGCTGGTGAAATTTTGAGGAGTTCCAATATGGATATTTGAGCTGCGATTTTCTGTAATTAATCAACTATGTTGTATTGTGTTGCAGGGGCAACAACTATTTTAGATGTAGCTCCTTTCAATATCACTTTGGCTTGCCCCCTTGTGGTTGCATTGAATGGTTGATAATTTCTTGTTTATCTCTAATTTTAATGACATTAATCTGATTATCATTTGCAACAACATGTGTGATCACATTTATTGGTACAATGTCATTGATTTGATGTGATTTGGTGTTGATGTCATGAAGATGAGTTTCAGCTGTAACAATGCTTTGTTCATGCTCAATTGTGATGTCATTAATTAGATTATCAACTGCAATAGAGTCTTGTTTGTCATAGGTTTGATCATCAACTACCTCAATATGAAGAATGGTATAATCATAAACACAGTTCACATTTTTTCCTTTGGTGTTAGATGAAGAGGATTCCCCTTTTCTCGTAATTTGGTAAAGGATTCTTGAATGCTCCATGATCAACATTTGTTTGGGGTACTTCCATAGATTTATTTTTCTATCAATCAAATCTTGTACCAAATGTTTCAATTGCATGCAATCGTTTGTTTTGTGTCCTTTGTTTATATGAAAGTCACAATAATGTGCATCATTCCACCACAAAGGTTTAACTCTTGGCTCTCAATCTCTTGCCTCTAGTAATTTTATAACCTTGGCAGCAAGAAGCTCCTTTAATGTTGATTCCAATGACTGTCCCAAAGATGTGAATCTTCTTTCATTTTAGAATGTTCGATATGATGGTGGTTTAGAGTCATGATTGCTTGGATTGTTGTTTTGATTGGTGTTTTGGTTGTTGTTTTGATTGTTGGTTGGATTATTGTTTTGATTGGTTTTGGTGGTAGTAGCTCTGTCAAATTAAATACTGGTTTTGCATTTTGTGTTTCAACTAAAGCATCATGGTTACCAACATTCTTGTTTATTTGCCAAAACATTGGTTTATCACAGCTATTATAACGATTGGAAGAATTTGATGAGTTGTTTTCATTGTAAAATTTCAAGACTCCTCTCTTGATAAAAGCTTCTTCAATTTTGATTATATTTTCAATCAATTTCTCAAAGGTAGGTGGACATTATAATTCAAGTCTATAACTCATCTCATCATTTAGGTTGTCAATAAATATTTCCATCTTTTCTTTTTCCAGTATGGGACGAGCATATCTTGCAAACAATCTTCTCCATCTTTGCAAAAATATGAGGAATGATTCACCCTTTTTTTGTATTGTATTGCAAAGATCCTTCATGGTTATTTTGTGTTGGATGTTGTAAGAGTATTGGGTGATGAATTTTTTAACTAGCTCTTCAAAGGTCTTAATACCTGGTGCAAGTTTGGAGAACCATTCCATGCAATGTCCACCTAAGCTGCATGGAAAAAATCTCATCAAGTAAGTTTCTTTGTGTGCAAATTCAAGGCTCATAGTTCAAAATTCTCTCACATGATCGATAGGATCTATTTTACCATTGTATTTATCATACTTTGGGAATTCACAATGTTTGGGAAAAGGAATCATGTTAATAGTTGATCAAAAGCATATGGGTAGATGTCTCGTATCAAGTATCTTTTTGTGGTTCCTCTTTGCATGTCTTGAATCTACTGTTGGAGATTTTTCATTTGATGAGTTAAGGCAGCCACTTGATCTGTGTTTGATGAATCAACTTTAGTCTTTTTAGGAGGTGCTTTCAATTGATTAACATCAAAATCATGTGGAAGTTTGATACCTTGATTAGCCAACATTAAGAAGTATTTTTCCCCATCTCTTTCAAAAATCTTTTCTAGGAACTTGTGGAAATTTGGATCTTGTTGAGTATGTTGGATATCTTCCTCAGTTATTTCCTCACCTTCAGATTGGTGGAGTTTATGGAAAGGATTTTTTTTAGCTTTAGCCATGGTGTTCTAAGTTTCAAGTTCTTTTTCTTTGAGTTTCTGATTTTTTGATCTTGTTTGAATGGGCATACAAGTGTTATAATTTGACTAAACTTTTATTTTTGTTTGGAGGAGTGCCAAGAATAAAAACTAAGTCAAATAGAATGACGAGTTCTATTAACGAGACTAAGTTTAAAATTGATGATACAACTTTGTTTCATGATAGAAGGATGACAAATCTTGATGATGAAACTTAGCTTAAAAATCAAAGGCATGATGGATGTTTAGGAACTTTAAGGTGTTAGATCTTGGTTTAGTTTGAATAATTCCACTTGTAAATGTTAGTTTCAACAAGTTTAAGACTCTGCTGTGATTGAGGAATGATTCTATTCTAGGAAAGATCCTTAATTTTGGTTCAAACTAACAAACATGGGATGAATTTTTCTCTTTGGTTTGATGTTTACTGGATGCACTAAAACAGGGTATGCATGTGCTAAAAGACTGCACAAATGTGCTAGAATAGAGAACGAATGTGCTAGACTATACCCATAATGCATTAGTAAATAGACTTAATGCGCTAAACAAAAGACCAGATGCATTGGAGAATGCACTAAAAGATGGACTTAGTGCATGGAAGATAACTCAAATGCGCTAGAAAATGGACTATATGCGCCAAAATATGCCAGGGATGCACTAGACTGCCCCTAGGTATGACTTAACTTGTATTTTGTTGGGTTATCAGGTGAAATGCGCTAAAAGGATTTGCAAATAGGCTGAAATATTGAATAGATGTGTTGGAAGATGAACCCGATGCACTAGAAAGTGGATTGAATGCGCTAGAAAATGACTCAAATGCACCAAAAAATGCAGTTGATGCGCCAGAATAGGGGATGTATGTGGTAAACTAGAAATTTTCAATGTTTTTGACAGTCTATCTGGTTATTCTACTTTTTAACTCAATGAATTTGAATGTTTCCAGGGTATAATCAGTTGAACAATGGATTTTTCTTGGTTTCCAGTTTGTGAATTATGTGAATTAAGTATTTTAAATGGATGATTTCTTGCATAATGACTTCAAACACAGCAGCAAGTTGTCAAATAGTTGTTTCCACCTAGGAACTAAACATTGAGTGTGTATTCAAGAATTTGTTTGATTCCTTCAATTTCCACATGTATAACACAAGAGAAGATAGATCAAGCACTTTCTAATGTCAAAGGTCACTTAAAATACCACAACCCACATCTTAGAACCATGTCAACTCACATAGCCCTGTCACCCCCTAGAGGGTATCCATGTTTTTTTCTTTCCCAGGTCTTAACCAAAGTTGAATCCTCCACTTTTGGCCAGTAATCCCTGATGGTTATATGGTGAGTATCTTAGGGACATATTATTCCCTCCCCTTGCACTATGATATTAGAAGCATTCAAAGATTGACTAGTCGGTTGGCTTCTACACTAAGGTTTATAATAAAGGTTTTCGTTCAGTGCCGCAATAGATAAACTTCCTCAAGTGACCTCCCAACCTTTAGAACAAAGGCTTTGGGGGTGGTTATCTTGCACACTACCGTCAAATTGCAAACTTTCCCTAAATTCACTTTTGATTATAGTGGGTCAGAAACTTGGCTTTAGTTGTTCCCACTTAGGTCGTTCCCGTAGGGTGAGTACTTTTTCCCACTACGACAAGGCTTCTAAAGGCATTAACAAAGCATAAAATAGTGAGTCTGGCATTTTGGTCATCTAGTTAAGGGGAGATTATAGGCCTATCACTTCAAGCATAGTAGACAAGGGGTTCTTTAACCTTCTAATTAAACTAGGTTCCTAATTTAATTGAAAGAAGACACTAAAAGCTCCAGCCCCTACAAACATCATCAGTAGTTTGATAAAATTGTCTTTGACCAGTGTATTAAGCACTTGCAACAAAAAAAATATTGATTAGTTGTTAGAATTTTAAAATTCTAGAAATATTTATAAGTTCATAATAAAAAACACACAGCCCAATGGTACTTATAGCTTCTTATCAAGCTTATTTAAATCCCCATCCTTCACACTAGAAGTTTTTACCTTTTCCATCATTACAACCCATTGGTCCCTTTCTATCAAGAGCCTCCATCCTCAATTTTTATAACTCATAGTGGTGCCCATTGACTCAATTTTATATGTGCTTTCCATGAATTTTAAACCACATATCTAATTTTCACTCACTCAAAAAAAAATCCCACTATAACAAAAAATACACAACATAAGAAATTCACCCCCCTCTTCCAATCAAGCCAAAACTAAGATCTTATAAAAAATATTGAGAATTTAGGTTGATGCTACAATAGAACACTCAGTTTAATGATCAGCTTTGATTTAATATATTGCAGTAAATCACTAATAAACAATATAAGAGCAACAACAAAGAATTATAATAGCCACAAAATCATTCATGAAATAAAGAATACTAATATTTGTGTGAAAACCCTTTTGAATAAAAATATATCACCAAAAAGAATGCATGATTGTAAAAATATCAAATACAAGAATACACAATGCACTCAACTTCCTCTCTTAGATCTATGTCTCCTTATTTTAGAAGCATAACCTTGCTTCAACCTATGATGTGAAACTACTGTCACATGCCACATTTTACAAAAAAATAGACAAGTTAAAACCAATAGGATGGTAAAACCAAGTAAGAAAACCACCAAGGAGACTACATGACATCTTTCCATAAATAAAAGCATCTTTTTAAAAAGTTCTTGAACTTTCTCACCAACATGATCATCCAAATTCACTAGAAGACGAGAGCAATCCATTACAGGACAAAATAATAACTACCCAAGTCCAAAGAGATAAAAACTTTACACATCATCATAGATGTCTTCTTAAAATCATATAACATCAAGGAAATTCATTACATGTCTAACAATGCCATATTTTATATATTCCCTTCCACTTCATACCAAGTGATGAATAATTCCTTACTAATATAGCCTCTATTAAATTCCCTTTACAAACAATACTGTCAAGTGTCTAAAAGAATATTTCACTCCACATATGCCTCCAGTTCCCACAAGGGCATCCCTTTTGTCCCATTCCATGATATTAGGAGATACAAACAAAATATTATTTACACACATTTACTCCTAACTAACATTCAAATTACAACAATGTTTACAAGGAATTATAAGTTGAATAGCACACCTATTCCTAAGAAATTAAAGCTACAAAAAAAATTCTTCTTTATGTTCCTTTTCTTTTTATGTTCCCTTCACCCCCAACACATTTTAACATTTCTTTTACATATTTTTGATTAAATGGTCAATAGGTTTTAATGTGATGAGCATATGATTATACTGAGAAGTGGGGTGAATCAATATAATAAAATCTTTTACTTTTTTCAAACAATCAACCATAATAATATCAATTGCACAATATCATTTCACATAAGATCTAACAATTCTGCAATACAAGAACACACGATTTATGTGGAAACCCTTACGGGAAAAAACCATGAAAATTTAATGCTTTTATATAAACCTCTTTTATAATCTTTGTAGGCACAAACCTACAGGAGACACCAATCCCCTCTTATACAATTTGTGAGCACCAACCCACTAGAGACTCCAATCCCCACAACTAAGCACCAACTCAGTAAGAGACACCAATCTCTTTAATTTGTAGGCACCAACCTACTGGAGATACCAATCCTCGTCACTAAGTACCAACTCAACAATAGACTCCAATCTCTTCAATGTGAGGCACCAACCTCTCCAATATGATACACCTTCATAACATTGCTTCTTTATCGGATGTTAAACTTTATGATCTTCATTTATTCCATGATCATAAATGTACTCATATGTTCTCTCCACTTCTATTTCTTGAATTATATTCTTATATTCCTTATTCACTTCATCATTCCAGTCACTTTATTGATATGTCTTCAATTTTTCTCTACATACCTACTTGTGTTTGTATATTATTATATTAAGAAACTTGCATATACTTTTTTTCAAACTCCTTTTTGAATCTGTAGAAGTTGAGAAAGCCAACTTCACAAACCCCGAAGATCACCTGCATGCAAATAACCTGTCACAGACAGAAGAGATGGAGACAAAAAAGCAAGGGTGCTCTGAAAGCTGAAAATGTATTAATCAGAGAGAGATAAAATACAATGATCAATCCTTATAAAAGGAGATGTGCAACCCTAAAGAAACCCTAATAGCTAGACATTTAATAAATAATATAATTATTAAATGTCACAATATGAAAACTAAAGTGAAATCTTAAGAGAGGAATAAAAGTAACTTAATTAACATAATTAAGTTAAAACCTTTACTCTAACAGAATCTACATATTCCTCTCATATCTCTCATTACCCAACACTCTTCTCTTGGTATATATATGATATGTTTTTTATTTCTCACTCCCTCTCTCAATAATTATTATTAAATGTTCTACTCATATATCTTCTCTTTCCCAAAGGACACAATCTCTCTACATACCTTTTGACTATTCTTAACTGAATATTTAATAATATTAATTAACTTCTCTTTAATATTTATTCTTCACATATTTTCTTATTCTTTATCTCTAATACACCACACACATATCTCACTTTATTCCCACACTCCTCTCACACATACATCTCTCGCTTCTTTTCTTGATGTATATAAGATATTCCTTGTATTATTTTCACCTTCTACATTCCTTTATTCACAATCATCTTATACCTTTATTTTTCCATGAAATTTATGCATCTCTAATAAACACAACCTTTTACAAAGACATGACCATTTGTTTAGCAAACCTGATTGATGTCTATACATTAACAAAATTGAGTGCTCTTTTTCACACATTAATCACTGCCTTTACAAATTTATTTTTTGCATCTTTAAATTAGTTACTACCTTTTAAAATATATTTGTACTTATTAATTCATCATTTCTTCAATAATCAATAATCTACCTTATGAAATTAATCACCTCCTCTTTTAAAATTGTCAATCGCTACTATATAGTTGCTACACTTATATAGTGATATATGTCATTCTTATTTTTATTAACAACTTCCTTCATTATTAGTTATTTTGGGTGATTTAAAATATATATGTGTGTATTTGTCTTGGAACATACTTGGTCAGCCATCATTTGATAAAATTATTTTAAACTCTCTCAAAAATGTCGATAGCATTAGGAGGGTCAACTTCATCAAATGAGGTGATGATTACTTAAATTATTTAAGTATTTTTGTATTCAACTTTAAGTATGCCTTATGGCATACATTCATCGATTTCTCCTTTTATTATCCCATTGTTGACAACAATATTCAACAATCTCAGACAATGAAATTTATCTTGACATTAATGAAAACATTCCTTGTATTCTTCCTTTAACATCAATGATAATATTTCCAACGATCTCTCATGCTCCTTTGACATCAATGACAATAAATTCCAATATAATGAACTCAAACCTAAATACATCAAAATAAAACATCTAACCAACTATAAACAACAAACAACTATACTAGATTATGAAAGGGCATAGAACCTTGTACAATCCATCCATCCTATAAAATGTCATTTTCCTTCCTTGTAATCCACAACCATTAACCTAGGGATGGGATTCTAAAATCAACTTAGGAAGATATATTTTCATTTTTTGAGAAATCATCCAATACACTATTTTCAAATTCCTCCAAATGAGGACAAAGGATGGATTCCTCAACCGGTTCCTCAACCAGAGTCTTCTTGCACAAAGAGGAAAAATTTCTAATCAAAGATGTATGTTGTAATGAATATTCAAACTAAGAAAGAGCATGAATCCTCCTATATTCTACCTTCTTGGAAATAGAAACATATGCAGGAGTAACTTGAATTGGTTCTAAAGGAGAAGTTGTGGTAAGAAACAACAAAACCAAATAGGTCATACCCACCCTAAGAGGAGCCTCCACACTCAAATTGTAATCCCACACTAAGGAGGAAAGACAAGGATCCTCGTCAATTAGAGAGTAAGATATAATAGAAGTATCCATATTCAAATGATCAAGGAGGGAAATCATCCACCATGTAGTTCATATCATATTTGTGTGGTAAAATTGGGGGAACTTAGAAGCCATATGTCCAATAATGAAGCACCATTTGCATCAAAACATAGAGCTCTCATAATGAACCAGATAAATCCATTTCCTATCCTCAACCATCAAGACATCCCCATGAAGAGCCTTGAAAATATAAATATCCACCATCATACATGTGAAAGTAGAGTGGAGAAACTTAGAAGCCAGATGTCCACTAACAAAGCACCATTTACATCAAAACAAAAGACCATCATAATCAATCAACTAAATCCATTTCCTATCATCAACCATCAAGACAACATTCCCATGAAGGGCTTTGAAAATATCAATATCCACCAAGATACATGCAAAATTAGAGTGGCCAATATTAGACATTGTGAAATCTACCTTCAAAAAGTGACCAATAACATTATCGATATCCTCAAACTAGGAGTCATCCCAAAATTGGAGAGGTAGTTTGGGAAAACTCACCCAAACTAGAATAATTGTTAGATTCTTTCATAAAGTTGAAATAAAGGAGCCACATTTTTAAAGAGAGGGAATGTTCTCCCCACATCCACAATCTTCCATTCAACACCACCTCCAAATCTTTTGCAGATTAAAAACTTGTGATAAAGAAGCCTCTAGCATAAGGATACAACTTGATTGGGCCACTAGTGAGTGGCCTCTAGGACTCCAAAAACCCCTTATGTAGGTTCGAGAGAGAAGAAAAAAGGAAATTAAATCTATATATAAAACTTTGGAAAGCATAAGCTATTTGGTTATCAATCACCTCCTACCTATAAATCACAACATAAGAAGAATATGACCAAGAGAGGGGTTAAAATTTTCCACACAAGGAGAGGCAACCAAGAACCTTTGTGTCATCCCTTTCCACATAAAACTAGATAGGGATCACCCCACCCATGTCCACAACCACTGAATCACAAGTAGGATCAAACTCCCTATATAGAAAATTTTGAATGTTTTACATGTTATAAAAGAGAAGTGAGGATATTTAAGGTAGAAGAACTGTAGAAATAGAGAATTGTTTAGTAATCTCTAAAATAGAGCATAATTAATGTAGCTTGTCCCTTGCACCTTATTTAATGAACTCATTCCATTTTCTCTCAATTCCTTCATGTATTGATAGTTATGGAATTATAAATTTAATATCTTCTAAACCTTATGTGCAACTCAATTCATTTTACCTCTTTAACTATCACACATTCACAATCATACTTTTACTTTATTTACACATTTAGTCATCCCCAAATAGCTAGTAGTCTTCACATTGTTCAAATTTGATCTCCTTCTAAGGATAAATTTCATAGATTCATTTGGATTAGGTTTTTCAATCTCTATTAGACAATTACATTTAGTCAAATTTCAAGATTTACATTTTTATTATTGTAAGTTTCAATTTTATTTATAGGTTAACTAGTATAGTTAGTATATAGGTTAGTTATTAGTTAGCAATACTATAACATAGTTTATCATTTATTTTATATTATTTCCTTTACAATTCATTAAGAAATTCAAGTAGGGTGCTACCACAATAGTGTGTCTCACTTTTGGGACATCCTGATTTTTGCCTGAAATCACTTATTTTTAGAAAAACTAGTGATTTAAGCCTTGAGAGGTTTCATCTAAAGGGTTTTAATTGAAGAGGGTTAGATAAGACCCTCTTGGATAGAACCCCTTTAGTATTAAATCATACCCACAATAGTCTCCTTCACACCTATCAAAATGTTGTCATAGAACTTGAAATGATCTTTCCAACAAGTATAGTTTTGATATTTTTCATTTTATCATGTATTTAATTTTTAATTTTTATTGAACATAGGTTTTTCACCAAACATCAAGTTCTTCATTCTGTAGAGGTGGAAAAATAGTAAACCATTGTAAAAAGAATTAAAAAATACCTTTTCCCTATGTATTTATGTCCTTGTTTCACCAAAAGAAATTGGATTTCGATATATACACAAGTTATGTTTGACAACATACACCTATGTCCAAATTATAGTTACAGTGACTTCAAAAATTAATTAAAAAATAATATGTAACAAAAAATTATGAAAAATATCCTTTCCCTAGATATTGATGTTAAGAGTCTACATTTTAAAAATTATAATTTTATCCTTTCTAGAAAAAAAGTTATGTTTGATGACATAAATGTTATTTTCTAAAAATGTTATTTACTGTTTAAAACTATTTATTAAATGAGATGTTGAAATATTCATGATTTATTTCAAATCAAAATAATATATATATATATATAGAATCTACACACAAATTTCCACAAATCACTAGTTTGCATCATCTTCAAATTCTTAACTGTTTAGCTTTTATTGGTCTTAGAAGGTCAAGGTTTAGTTAAAAATGTTGATATAAATGTCCATCTTGACCAAAAAGTGAGACATGGTATTGTTATTTCACCTAGCAATATAGCCAACACAAACTTAAACATTACAAACTCAAACCTTTATACAATAAAAATACTCATTAGTAATTTTATCTCTAAAACTATCCAAGTGATTGTATAAGTGAAGGTTATTTCATGATCCTACCTTTCATAGTTCCTTGACAAACACTTACACAAGTAAAAAATTATATAATGTGTGATGTTCCTCTCATCTCTTCTGCCTACCCCTAAAACTCTAGCACCTAGTTTGACTCTCTTTTTTCATCATGTCCAAGTTCCTCTGTTGCATGTAATGGTGATTGTGTTAGCTTGGTAATTGCTCCTCTCTTGATCATGGACTCCAATCTTGTGGTTTGCACGCCATCCTTAACTCATGAATATTTCAATGGCTCTAATTTGGTCACTCACAACATAAGTCATTTGTTTGTTTCTGGAAATAGCATAGGAGTTGGAGTTAGTAATTTCAAGTCCATGTCTTCTCTAAGGACTATTTCTCCTAGTTATTGTACTACTTATGGTGTTAATTATTCTACTTCGGGGTCGAGTCACTAGTCCTATACGACTATTGTATGTACAAGAATTCATGAACACCCTCTATAAGATAAATTATGGCCCCTCTCCTATGCAAAATCTTCCCTTGTGGCTTTTTGTAGACAAGATGTGATTAGAAATGATATTTAGCTACATTGGGAATTGGTTTGTAGATTTTACAATTTTTGGCCTTCCCTTCCTAATTTAGATAGTTGTGTGTTGGATTCATCAAAGCCTCTCATAAAGGGAAAGATCAATCTCTTCCCATTTGTCAAGAGCTTCTTCATTGTGTCTTTTACATCTTCAAATGATAGAAATTTTGTGCTTAACTATAGATTATGGATGTGGGGAGAGAACTCTTTCTTGATTAAGACTTATTCTATCTCCTTCAACCCCCTTTATAAACCTCTCAATGTTAGGCATGTGTGTGAATCTTCCCCTCCAATTCTAGGAAGATTCTTGCTATGAAGGCATTGTAAATACTATTGGTCATTTCATGAAGGTTGTCTTTACTACTTCTTACATGGGTCACTCTATGTTCACTTGTATCCCAATGGACATTGATTTCTCCAAGCCACTTCACAAGGATATTATTTTGATGGTGGGAGATAGGACTTTGATTCAACCGCTTGACTATGAGGGCCTCCCCTTTATATGTCAATGATGCTTTTTCATCAACCACCTAGATTCTAATTATCCACTCTCCTAGCACAAGGACACAACAACTTGGTGGAGGAATGCCTATGAAGATTGTTTGACTACTCATATTTTTGACTATCTAGTTGATGGTTCCTCTCACAATGACGAGGCTTCTAATGATGTTGGGTATTCTAGCTTCTAATCTTGATGGCATGGGACTTTTGTGAGTTCCACTCTTACTACTCCATTGGCTTCTATTAGTGATTTACACCCATCTTATACTCAAGTTGCTCAATCTGATATTACATTGTCTTCAAATTAGTTTCAACCTACTCCTAAGGTGATTATTCAACATTTGGCTACTCTAGCTTGACATTCCTTTATTCTTGTTGTGCCCATATATAGGCCCTCTATAGGAAAATCCCCCAAATTATCCTTGATCTAAGGACTTAGAAGATAATATTTCATGGACAACAGTACAAGGTAAAAGAAAAGGAATTCCCAAATTTGTTTCCCAATCTCATACTAGAGTGAAGGGTGTGACATTGAATAGGGTTGGGTCTACTATTCTTTAAGTTGTGTTAGAAAACTACATAAAACATCATTCCATTCTAAAACACTTTTCAAAAAATCTATTATAGCATTTAGACCAAACTTGGAGAACCACTTCCCTTCACTTCCACATGGCCTTTGTAGTCTTGTGTGAAACTCTAATTATTAGCAACTCTCAATGAGATAACCACCTTAAATACAAGAGAAGGGGAAAAAAATACCTAAAGAGGTGTTTGTGACACCTATTCAAAACTACCATTTATAAATAATCAATAGTCTAACAATTATTATACTATAATTATTTTAAATGATTATTCTTAATAAAGCATATAAAATATAAATTTTATAACAATATATATATGTTAGGGTATGACCCCTAATACCATTATGTTTTGACACTCCCCCTTAATTGATGCAGGAGCATCCAGTGGTGTAAAGGCAATCCTGCATCACCCAAAAATATGTTTTCCTTTATGTTTCCTTTTTGTTAGCTTTCTGTAGATGGTTTTGCATTTCAAGATACCCTTTTCGTTGAATAAGAATTCCCAACTTTCAGAATTGCATTTATGCTTTTTCTAGTCAATTTCTATTTTTAGCAATTTTGAATTTGAAGGTGTGAGAAGGAAGAAATTTATAGGAAGCTTCGGGACATAAAAATAAGCACTTTGGTGAAAGAATCAGGTCAAGATCATTCATGGTTTGAAAGTTATTCAAGTTTCATTTTATGCTTTTTGCCCTAAAAAGTCCTTTGAATCTAGTTTGATGCACTGAATGGTCTCGTATGGCCCCAAAAATCATCAAAACCAACAGAGCAGGTTCTTAGCACGTTCTTCACTCCAAGACCTTTCCAACAATTCAAACAATTCGTCAAACGAAGTCCCGGATCAAAAGTTATGGCTCCCAGAAGTTGGTGCATTTTCAAAAATGTGCTAATTTTCGAATATAGTTTTAAAATTTGAATTTCAAATTGTAATTTTCAGTGCCAAACCTCTAAAACTTATAATTCGAATGTGTTTTGGCTCCAAACAGAAAAAGGAGTTATTTAGGGGCTAGTTTCTGATTTTCGTGTAGCTTTTTGGGGGGAAAAGAGTGCATACGGGAAAAAGGGAACTTCTGTAATTTTCTGTAAGGGATGTATTGCAAAACTTGAGGATTTGGGATCCTCTGTAGGTAAGCATTTCATTATTCTGAATAAAGAACATTCTCTAGTTTTTGTGTGTGACATTTTGTGTCTTGGGTTAGCACCCTCGTCATTAATGTTAATATAATCACATGTCAATTTTTATTAAAAAAATGAAGTACCATATTAGCATAGGTCTTCTTTGATAGCAATAACAAGGACACAAATATATGTCAAAATGAAGAATATGTACTATGGACTACATGAAAGTCATATTATCATAATTTATAATCCCAATATTTTAAAAATGATTCTTTATATGAGGTCTTATAGAGTTTTAATTGAATCATGGGACTTCTCAAAATAGCCTCCCTCAAGCTCAATACATAAGGAGATCTTATATAGTGCAATGCTTTTACAAGTGGGAGATTTAAAGAGATAAGAATTTACAATACATCCAAAGAACTTATATATATAATTACTAGAGGTCTTATGTTATGACTATTAGGACTTGCATCCAAGATTTAGCCTCTAGGATGTGTCATAAACATGTACAATCCCCCCCAATGGCATCTCACCCAAGGCCAAGCATTAATTTGAATTTGGTGAATTTGGTACTACACAAATATTTGATATATGATTGTTGAGATTCTAGCCTATTTCCTCTTGATTATAGTATATCTTCCATTCGATAATCAAATGAAAAGAATTGGAGAGAAATTTTATAATGGAATACTTTGCCTTGAGTTCCCCTGATCTTCAATGTGTTTTTCACTTTTTTCTTTAGAAGTAAGAGCCTTAGGTAAAATTAAAATAGTTTGATTATCATATAATAAGGTGGAACTTCTACTAGAACCTAGATGAAAACCTCTTCCACTAAAATTTTAAGTCACATTAAATCTTGTGAAGCTACTTTTGTATTCAAAAACTTTTCCACTAATATTTTAGTCACATTAATGCATTTGAAGCTACTTTTATAATCAACCTTTTGATTAAAGATCCATAGAAGGTAGTTTTTTTAACTATTATTCCATCTATATGATAGCGTCAACACCATTTCTTTTGAAGATATAGTATTGGGTAGATTTCATATAATTAGGATCACCAATATAGCTAGTAACACAATAATTAAAATATTATTCGGTGTGAGAACAATAACATATTAAAATATATAATAGATTTTTTTAATGAGAATTTCTCATTTTCAAATGTTCATATAGTATTTTCCAAAAACCTAGATTTAGGTTTTAAACAACTACCGATTGTATTAACAACTAATTTGATCATGTTACATTTCTTAAAGTAATGTGCATACCTATTTGAAATACTTATAATTGATCCTAGAATATAATCATTTTGAATGACGAAATAGACTTGATTCACTTGTAATAAGTAATTCATCTATATATAGTAACATAGAAATTTTAGCTAAAATATTGATTCAATACCCCCAATAAATGACAATTGAACTAACTCATTTTACAAAATCATTAAGGTATGTGATTTTCACAAAATTAAATAGGTATGAATTTCCATGTTTTAAAGCAATAGGTATCCATCTAGTAACTTAATAAGTATATAATAAAATACCTATAAAAAATCTCTAAGAAATGGGTGAACTATCCTTTCTAGGCTTGCTTCTCGAACAATTTATTAGGGTGATAACCACCCATTACAAATAGATTCATTATATCCAAAAAAAAGGAAGCATAATGGTAAATGTTTAGCATAATGCATGGAATTTTTTCATGGAATTGAATTAATTGTTATCATCATCCATCAATGCTCCCCAAGCCATTGATGAGGCTAAACATCAATTGTTTGATGTTGGTATATAAGTTGCATTACAATTATTGAGCTATATGATCAATTATGTGACAAGGAACCAATCCATTTCAATTATAGTGTATCTTCTTAATTATTAGATATTAGAGGAAATTAGATATCATGTGTATTAAATTCCTAGTTTATGTAAACCCAAGAGAATGAGCAATAATTAGAGAATACCATTTATTTTGTCATCTTTTATCTTCAAAGGTTATGAACATGTTCTATAAATTGATAGATAGCCAAATTGGTCATGATATCACTACTTTATTGTGGATTTAAACCAAGATTGCAAATGTGAATGTTGATATATCAATTTATTCGATTTCTTTTTAGATCAACTTATTGTCTTTCGAGGCTATGACTTTTATATTTGACTTTACTCATCATAAATAGAGTTTGATTTGTTTGTTTTATTTAGGTAGGCAATGCATTCCTAGTTATATCACAACATAAAACTTGCATTCCTTAGTATGGATGTTGTGTACATAAACTATTACCATTATTTCTTGTTCACCATAAAATGGTTATTGAATTTTTCAATTGCTCATATATTGAAATGTACTGGCTATTAAAATCACATTTTGTACCATGTTGAATGGTAATTGGACATGAATGGTGAAAATGGTGTGATTTTCATGTGGATCTTACACAACTATAAGAAAAACATTAAGCATACATTTCTATGCCACACACCAATGATTTGTGCAACTTTAGGGAGTCATTTCTATTATATGCTAGCATATGTTGGCCTTATCTAGTAATTTATTGGGCATCATCCCTTCCTAGGCTAGTATTTAAAAAAATTCCTTGTAACAACCATGAACTTGACCTCAATCATTGCTCAATTGTCAATTAGGATAACTTGAATAATAGTTAAGCATTTTGTTTAATATACAATAAATTATATGTTAAGAAAAATGGACAATTTTTCCCTCCTCATAATCAACACATATATTTAAAGTATGAAGCTAGTTCATGTAAAATGGGGGATTCATAAAATTAATATCACTAGTATAATTGAAGATGTCGTGAAACATTAGAATATATGTAAAATTGAGTGGTGCACCAACATCATAGATGACAAAAAGAAAAAAATAATTTGTTTGTAACCACACAATGATCATGTACAAGATTGATATTATTAGTAAAATCTTAACAACACCAAACATAATCCCAAAAATGTGGAGAAAATTTCTTGTTTGATTAGACTATCTAAAACTAGCTCACAATAATATCACTTTTTTTTAGGAAATCAAGCAACTCCCAAGTGAAATTGTGTGGAGGTATGATTAGCACTTCAAGGAATTGGTATCTAAGATCACAAATTATCGACTTTGACATACAAAAAGATTCTTTCATCGATGACTTGACACCACATATCTAGCACAAGCTAGTTCAACCCATGGTGGCTAGTTAAAAGGATGCACTAGAGTATGTGGTGAATTTGGAAACCTTGGGATAGAACCACCATCATTTAGGTTGATGAAACATCCCAAGGAGATGATTCAAATGTTGTGTATATGGAACAACTTGCAAGTGCCACAAAAATGAAAACTAGCTATGGTGAAGAGCATATAACGACTAACTATCCACTAGGGAAAGCCCAAGTTGTTAGTGGACCCGCCTACGTTCATCATTGCATGTGCTAAGATGCATTATCTTCCACAAGTGTCATGACACAATAGTTTTCTTGTTGTTGCAAATTTTGAAAGGACTTTGTACAATTATAAGGGAAAGTAGCCACAACACTATTACATGAACATGATGGAAATTACTTAAAATGGTGATGCGCGTAGGCGAGAGAGGTAGTTTGAATTCTTCAGAGGAAGATGGCAATGCAATTTTAGCTCCTCTTGCATTTTTTTGCACTGCTCTTGTTGTTCCTTGGCGTTCTGGGTGGCTTTTCAGTGGCATGGTTGGTCATGCCTTTATTCTTGGGGCTCCCTCTGCTGCTTTTTTGTCCCTTCCCTAGAGCCTCTTGCATCCTATGAAGGAGGATTCTTAGCCCTTGTTCCTTTGGCTTCCCCCTCATCCTGTTTGTGGGATTCTAGTCATTGTTAAGCTATTAATATCCCGGTTGGTGTTTCCGGCCCCTGCCTATTGGTTGGGGTATTTTTTGTGAATGTGGAAGTTTGGGTTCTTCTCTCCTATGGTTGGCTGCTTCCTCAAGCCTTGAGGTTGTTGGAGGACACCCCTAGTAGCTCAATTGATTTTGCAACTAGAGTCATGTCATTGGAAAGCTGCTTGTCTCTGCCTATTCTTGGTGTGGGTGGCTTTGTAGTGAGCCTCCTTGTTTATCCCGTGGGGATTTTTTGCTCCATTTTCTTTTTAGTTACACTTTTTCTTCTTGAGAGTGTTTTTTTGAGTGGGGATTCTAGGCCTTTTCTATTCGGTTTTTTCTTAAAATATTTTGTTTTGTTTTGGCTCTCCTACAAGCTACAATGTTTCTTCTCTCCTGTTGGTGGTCGTTGATTTGTTGTCCTTGGTGGACAGTTGGGCTAGGTTTAGGGTTGCATTCACTGTGGTTCCTGCTGCTAATCTGGTTGAAGGAGGAAAGGTGACTAGCTGAAGTATCTTGAGCGGTCCTTTGTGGTGCTCTTGCGAGCCTTGGAGTTTTCTTGTTTTTCAACGTCTGCTTGAGGGAAAAGACTATTGTATTCTACATATTCATTGTATAAAAAGTTTTGGTTCGGGTGTGGCTCTTGGGACTTTTCTACCCTAATCTATTGCCTCTGATTTGTTGTATCTTGTTGCTTATATGTTTTCTAGAGGGAGGTCATTCTCTAGTTGAGGAGGAGTCTAGGTTATTGCTTTGGATTTTTCCAGTGGAATTGGTGCTCTACTTTTTGGTGTACTTTTGACTATTTCATGTTGCCTCTCTGTTGTGGCTTACTATTGGAAGTTGTTTCCATGGATTTTTCGAAGCTCTTATCCTTTTCTCCCCAGTGTGGTTGGGGATTGTTGCTTTCTATTGTGTCCCCTAGAGGATCTATGAGGGTCTTAGCCCTTCCTATTGTTGGGGTTGCTTTGAGGCTGTGGTTAAGTGTTTTGTTCCTTCCCCTCCTGTTGTTCTGTAATTCCTATGCCAAGCTTTTGGCTATAGCCCTTCTCTTAGACTTTGGGCTCCTTGTTAACAAGCTCAAAAGGTGTTCTGTTTCGGTTTATGTTCATATTATGTCTCAAGCTAATGGTAAAAATATGAACATGGTGTTAGAGGAAGTCTTCAATGTCCTCCTTGTTGGAAAGGTGTCCCCCTTTGTTGGTTTGTTGATGAGTTTCAAAGTTGAGGCTGGTTTGAATGTTGTTTGGAGTTGTTTGTGATGTTGAAGGAGGCCTTTGTGGGTTTCTTTCTTGAAATACTTATTTTTCTTTGGCAAGGCTTGTTGTTGCCTATGTTGGGAGGTATGCTTTCTAAATTCTTGTTGAAGGCCCAGGTGCTCTTTTTACTCATGACTACTATGTGTACTCTCTCTACGGGGGTGTGTGTTTCCTTCCTGGCTCTGCAAATGGTGTTTCCTTCCTGGCTCTGCAAATGGTGTCTCCTATTGAGGTGGAGTCCTCTCCTTTAGAGGTGGAGACCTCTCCTATGGAGGTGGAGAAGGGTTCTAAGAGTGGGGCAGGTTGCTTATGCTTCTTTAGTAATTCTTCTCCTTCGCTGCTCCAATTGAGGCGGAGACCACTCCTATCGAGGGGGAGTTCGAGTATGGTGGGGACTCTTTGTTGTAGTGGACATGGTTCCCATAGTGGAGAGGTTTGTTGGATGACAGAGTTTACTTGCTTCTTCAACCTTTTTGTTGTGTTCAGATTTGATTTGGATACTCTAAGAGTTAAGAAGGTTGTGAGATGGTTGTCTCATGATCTGTTGGTTTCAAAAAAATTTGAAATCTACAATATTTGGTTGGACTTTCGGGTTGTTTCCTCCACCCTTGGGGAGGTTATGGTGATTGAGTGTTGTGTTGTTGTGTTGTGGATGGTTGTTTGGCATGTTTTGTTAGCTAAGATGTGGAATTATGCGGTGGAAGAATTCATAGGAAGTCAATGGACTCATGTGTCATGCTATAATTAGTGTGACCTTAGGACTTATCTTTCTGCTCTAGTTTAATGGCTACTCTAAATCTATTGGTGCTTAGTTTTATTATCCCAGACTATTATTTCATGATAGCAATGTTATGGTTTCGTACCTATTGGACTATGGTTAACCTCATAAATGGTCTGCACACTATTTTTGGGATTAATTTGGGGATTTTGTTTTTGATTAAGCTGATGATGGTTATGTGGTTGCAAATTGGGGTTCTGGGCCTACGTTCCATTTTGTTGCAGTTTTTTGGTAGGGGTTGGTGCTATTCTTCCTAGCTTGTTTCTCTGTTTGTTGTTCTGGATTTGTAACCACGGGATTAGGGCCCTTTCCCTACTTATCTAATCAAAAACACTTTTACACAATCTCAATTATAGACACAACAAAATGCATCATAGTGGCAAGTGACAAGGATGTGGAAACCATGATAGAGGTAGACACAAAAATATTGAAGCTAGTGGAGACTTCCCAAGAATCAAACCCAATGATCTCTAAGTTGTTAGGTCTACATATGTACAAATATTATAAACAATTTTAGTGGTTTCATGTTGTTAGGCTAATTAGGATAATCACTTGATTATTAATTAATTAGTAAGTCCCTTATTACTTTATTCACTTAAGCTAAACTTAGGAGTTCTTTTTTATTGTTAGTTTGAAATAAATTTAGGACAAGTTGTCTCATTGCATGAGATTAGAAAACTTATCACTATCTAGTCAAATCATCATCTAGGGTTTATTTGTGCTTTGCTTATATAAGCATGCACACTCATTGTAATCAGTAATCCACATGTACAATTCAGAACCATTCAGGTTAATACATTGCACATATTAGTGCTCTTCTAGATTTAATCTTTTCTCTCTTGGTTACATAGAAAATCAATTGCTTTGATCTCTTGCTTGTGACAGGCATTTTGGTTGTAGAGATTTTTGGGAGTTGTGGGGTTTACTATCAACTCCAACATTGTATCAGAGATTTAGATCTATAGCTTCCTGTTTGAATTCTAAGAGATTCGGACTTGAGGGAAAAATCAGCTCATCTTAGGGTGCAACGGGAATCACCGTTGCATCCAAAACAGTTGAAAACATAAGGAACGTTTGTCCAAAAATCCAGATTGGAAAAGTTGCAAAAAAAGCAAATTTTTTAAGGGCACGCAAATCTAGGAAAATTGAGATCTATTGTTTGTGCCTCGACGAGGTGCAGGTACAGTGGTTCTTATTTCTTTTGGTTTTTTACAAATTTTTTTCCAAAAAATCAAAAATAAATCTCTCTAGTTTTTACAAAAAAAAAATTAAAAATTTTGGTTTTAAAATATTTTACCATAAATTTTCTTTAAAAATATCAATTTTTTTTGGAAAATTGACAAAGCTTAAAAAAAAACAATTAAAAAAAAACACAAAAAAAAAATTCAAAAAAGGGAAAAAAATTATTATTGGTTGTAAGGTATAGTCCTACCCTACAAGCCTAAGGCTGACGGCGGTAAGTTGAAGTCATCGGCTTGATTAAAGCTCTCAATGGTTTTAAAAAGCTGCTCCAATCAATAGCCAGTAGGCTCCTAAAAATTACAAGTGGCAATTTAAAAAATTCTCTGGCGGCATCTCAAACAAATTCCAGCGAGCCCTCTTCAACAAGCGGTGAATCTTCAAAGGCATATTCCAGTATACAAATCAGAATTCCCAGCAAAATCAACACAAAACCCTACAAAAATTCTACAAGGAATATTCTCATCAGATTTTCAAATCCAAAATATTCTATCTTTTCAGGCGAATCAACTTTTTCAACAAACTCGTCTTTTTTCCATCAACATCTGATAGGTCGTCAAATTTAAACTAGTAAAGTGTTGACATCAGCATGACATCATGTTGATGTCATCCCTATGATAGGCCCTCTCAACCCCCTCCTAACCCTAGTTTTCCCTAAAGGAGCAATTTTTTTTTTGGCATAACTTGGGTATATGGTGTCGAAATTGGGCAAAAGAGATATCGTTGGAAAGTTGATTTTGTGGACTTTCTAGTGAAGCAGGTCTCATTATCAAATTTTGCTGCTAGTTTCTATTATTCTCATTCAAAGTCAGATCTTCATTTTGTACTTCTGAGCTCATAACTTTGTGCCTGTATCTCTGATTTTCACAATTCAAGTGGCATTGGAAAGGTATTTCAGAGCTCCTCAGATCTATCCATCAACTTTTTCCAGAATCTACTCTAGGTACATTTTATTCAGTATTTTGTGTTTTCACATTCTGCTTAATTACTTAGACATCTTGGTACCTAGAAAGGATCTATTTGCGTGAGATGACATCATTTGATTTGTTTTATCAAAACTGAGATTGTTAGTCTCTGATTTTTTTCATTTGAGTGAGTATCATGGGTTTTTCTATTCATCATTTTGTGATCAACTTGGACAAGGACAATTATGAGTCTTGGAAAAATGGCATCCTGACACATCTCAGGTGGCTTGATATTTTTCCTTATCTATATGGACTCGTATCTACACCAAACACAGCAAGTATTTTATCAGCATGGGGCATCATCAGAGATCATATTGTAGGGGTTATATGTTCTAGTGTTGATCTTGACACTATGTATGTTGTATCAAACATTGAATGTCCCCACATACTTTGGACATGAATTTGGGAGATCCGTGGAGACCCTCATATCTATCCATACCCAAAGGATCTTATTGTAGATTGTCTCATCCCTCTTGCAGATGTAGATTGCAAACCCTTTGATGACAATACTTTAGAGGAGCTTGAGTATATCACAAGTCTTGCATGTTTTGATCTAATTCAGAGACTTGTCTTCATGTTCCTACTCTTCAAATTGAGACTACATCATCTTCTGTTGTTCCTGATTAGTTTAACATCGCCACATCCTTGTCCCCTATTGATTTAGTGCAATAGGACATCATACATCTTCCAAACATAGCTACTTGGGATTCATATCTTGCAAACATATCATCCTTGTCTGTAGAGTCTCAGACTGCATATCTGGAGGATTGCTTTGAGGACACTCATCTCTTTTTTGACAGACACATCAACAATGTTGGCCCACCATCTTCATCGCCTTTGTAGCTTGTTCTATATTAGTCTTCATAGGATCTTGGATCGACATCATTGCTTTCCAACATGTGGATACGTGAGCAGTTTTCAGAGGTACACATCATTTGGATTTGGATTCCAAATTCACCTATTCTTTTGGATTGGTTTCTCCAATCACCAATGGAATTATCTCTTCCTAAGGGGAGATATGTTGTTTGTAGACAGTGGATCATATTCTGTCTTCAGGCGTTTGTCATTGGCACAGGAGCTACTTCTTTATTGGGGGATTCATATCCTCATTTTCTCTCTCCTATCAGGGGGACATTTGTTGTACTTGCATGATAGAAGCAATCCATTGGGGGTCACATTTAGTCCTCCTATCCTTCTTTCACTAGTGCGGTCATTTCTTTTTCTCTTTTGGAGAGGTGTTTTTCCCATGTGGCTTTCTCCTTTTCTCTAGTTATGAGAGATTGATTTATTTGTACATGGGTACCTCATCAGGACTTGTATCTGAGACCCATCCATGCATCCATCATTGCATTCTACATCAAGGTTTTAGAGCTTCTCCCTAAGTTGATCTTACAGGGGGTGTTAGAGTAATTAGGATAATCACTTGATAATTAATTAATCATTAATTAATTATTAAGTCCCTTATTACTTTATTCACTTAAGCTAAACTTAGGAGTTTTTTTTTATTATTAGTTTGAACTAAATTTAGGACAACTTTTTTCATTGCATGAGATTAGAACACTTGTCACTATCTAGTCAAATCTCCATCTAGGGTTTGCTTGTGTTTTACTTATATAAGCATGCACATTCATTGTAATCATTAATCCATGTACAATTTAGAACCATTCAAGTTAATACATTGCACATATCAGTGCTCTTCTAGATTCAATATTTTCTCTCTTGGTTGCATAGCAAATCAATTGCTTTAATCTCTTGCTTGTGGCATGCATTTTGGTTGCAGGGATTTCTGGGAGTTGTGGGGTTCACTATCAACTCATCATGTGTGGGAATAAATTGGTGATTAAGTAGTATCTAAAGAGATAATCTTGCTTTACAAACTCCATCATGTCAATATGTACTTAGGCATTTGTCTCAACTATGAGGAGCAACATGTCTCTTTGGACTTTGAGTATGTAAAAATATAGATAAAAGTCTTGTATCCTTTATGGTTTGATGGCATCTATACTCTATTCCAAAGCACCCATTTAGTGTGGGTTGGGTGGATGCAAATGATAGAGTGTCAAGAAAAATATAGAAATGTGTCTTATGATTGAAAGAACACAGTTTCGAACTAGGTTAACATTCCTTCATCACTTGTAATTTTCTAACTAAGTGACACGCGTTCCTCATTTCTAAGGAGGAGGGTATGGTTAAATTTGATATAACCAACTTAAAAATGCATGATCGTGTCTTGTGTCCTTTCCAAGAGATGAACGTTTCTTTTCAAAATGACATTGGATTGATAAATGGTCATCTATATTTGAGGTGTAAAATTCATAAGAGTAAGGAAAAAGACAATTTATTTGAGGATAAAAGTACTTGGACTAGTGAAGTGTAGAGAGGATATAGGCTAACATTAGTGATTCTATTTTATTTTTATCACAAACAAGGTTAAAATGTTGTTCTTGAATCTCTAGCCATATTGTAGTATCATCATTTTTCTATATTTACATGGATATGTAAAAGAAAATGGAGTTTTATGTGTTTTCTTGTCATTTATAAATCACTCCAAAATTTAATGTAATTATTTTAATCATATTTTTTGTAAATTTAAGGCATATTTTTAGAAGGTTAAACATTTATGATCCTTGATTTGTGAATGTTTGGATGATGAAATTGATGAAAGTGTTGTATACATAATGTTCTTCTTTGTAGGATCATAATTTCATTTGTCAAGCATGTTGTGGATTGATGATCCATTAATTTATAAAAGATTGAACATAATCCCTTATGTGATACTTTTTGATGTGAAAAAACATATTTTATTTTTCCCACCTTATGTACCTATATATCATTATGTGTTATTGCTAATGGAATTAATACATTTAAGTGTATGAAGTTTTAAAAACATATTTGAGACATTTATATAAATGATTAGCAAAGCCTAACTTGCTCTGTATCAAGTTAGAAATTAGGATTTTAAGTTACTAATTATCAAAAATAAATATAAGATGAATAAAATGAGAATTACAAGATATCCAAATTTAACACATTGCATAATATATACATAGGGAAAATTCTTTTAAGTAAAGAAAAATGGACTATTAAAACATAGAGTGGACATAGGGAACCACTTCTCACTTCCACATGATCTTTATAGTCTTGTGCAAAAACTCCAATTCTTACCAATTTTCAATGAGAGAGAACCTCCTTAAATATAGAAGGGGAGGTAAAATACTTGAAGGGTTATTCGTCAAAAATATTCAAACTACTACTTATAAATAATCAATAATCTAATAGTTATTAGACTATAATTATTTTAAATTGGATATATTTAATAACATATAATACATATAAATTTTTATAACCTTATATTAGAAAAATATATGTTATAAGGGTATGACCTCTAACAACATTATGTCCTAACAAGTCACATTCTCAAATACTCTTTTGTTTCATGTATATAGTTGTTGTTGTGTTGATTTGTGCTTGCAACTTAGTTGCAATTGTGTCTTACTCCCATATAGAAGGCCATTATATTTGTCTCTATCTAAATTCTTGCTTTGTAATAAGATTGGGACCCTTGTTTCCTATTTTATCTAATCAAAAATAATATTGTAAACTTTAACGGGTTTCACCATTCATCAAACAAACACATGTTTTACAAATCAACACTTTTACAACATTCTAGTTTCTTACCAAACTATCAAAATTATTTTATTATCCCACACAAATTGCATCAAACCAATCTAATCTCATCTTATGTGTCTATTTTTGAAACTTACTTTCTGGTCCCTAAAAACATGTTTTCAACCTCTTTTTGAGCCTCTAATCAAGTCCCTTTGCAACTTCCTCTCACCTAACACCAAGAAGTGTATACCCATTGTGGTGCATATGGGACCTAATATGTTTTATAACTAAGTTTGATATTGAGATTGTGGATTTTTGGTTGACTATTTCTCAATAAGACTAGATGTATCTAAAGTATGCATCACAATTAATAAAAGATAACATCCCAAAATATTATCAAGTCTCGAGACTTCCACTTTTCATCCTTTTTCCTCTAATATGATCATGGATCCCATTTCACATAAAACCCTCGCTTTTAAGTCTTCAGCCTCCAAATCTTGTATCCTTTCTCTCTTATAATAAGTGTGAAATGTTGACATGTAGAAAACATGGTGACATGTGGCATGCCCAAATAGGCATGAAGTAATTAATGATCTAGACACATTGCTAACCCCCTCAATTTTTAAAGTCAAATTTAAAAAGGAAAAATCTCAAACCTAATATCATTATAGAAAACATTTTATATTGGAGGAAAGTATAAATAAAATAAAAAATAAAATTTCAAGTTTTATACCTTAATATCCTTTTAGGCACAATATTGGCAAGTTTATTGGTAAGGTGGCATTTGCAAGGATCAAACTCGAGATAAAAATAAAAACCAAATCCAATAATTTATACGTTGCAATTTAAGATACCAAATGTTTGTTTTGAAGTCTGATAAGCATTCGGATCGAGTATTTTTATGAAAAATGATTTAACTTGAGATAAAGACCAAATTTGTAAGTCAGGTTATGTATCTCCACTTATTAACTATGCTTAAGATTAAAATGACTCTAAGTTAACAAGAAACCAAGTTAATAAAAATTTTAATTGAAATTTTTATCCAAGCACTTTTATGCTTCCTAGCACTTGAATGGCATATGCATAGGCAAAGATGGAAAATATCAAAAAGCTATTTTTTTTATTTATATCTTTCCATAATTTGTATTTTTGGAGGCCTTAAGAGTAAAATTGGTCTTGAGGACTTTCATTTGTTGCTTAGGAAGGGTGTTGTAGAATTCCTTGTAGGCAACTCAAACTAGTTCTTTTGGAGATTTTTTCAATGATTCTAAGAGTCCAATTTTCATCCAACGGGCTAGGAGTTATGACCCCGTCAACTTGGGGTACCAAAATTAAATATTTTCTTTGTGATTTTTTTATTCTTATGGTTAATTTTGGTCCTCATCCAATTGTCCATTTCAACTTCCAAGGAGAAGACAGATATGGTGACCTTTCAACTTCTTTGAAAATGTATAAATGACTCAATTCAAAGTTGATAGAGATAGTTTTTGGAAGCATACATCTCTTCCAATGAGTTTGCCAATTTGTGTGAAATCTTCACAGTTGAAATAACAGTTTATTTTCTTATTGATTGTTGTGTTCTACAATATTGTCAATTCCTCACTAGGTATTGTCCCCTGAATTCTCATATGAATCCAAATCACTCCTAGGATATTTTCACCTCCGACATTACCTCAAATCCAATATCTTTTGAAACTAGAATTGATCATAAAATTAGATCATAATTTCAAATGGAATAACTTGAAAATTTTGAATGAGCCTTTTGATTACCATGGTTATTAACCTTAGGTCTTAGCAACATGGCAATAGAGTAAGAGCTATGTTGGGGATTTTAACCCCTATTAAAGATGACTGATAGACTAGAATGAAGGAAACTTAAGATAATGTATTCAAAAAATAATCAATATCACTTGCAAAATCTATCTAACATCTATAGAAATAAATGTAATAGTATACATATACAAGAATACACAAGACACAAAATTTATGCAAGAAACCCTTTTAGGAGAAAACCCACCACCAAATAAGATGTTTACAATTATATTATTTAGAATCAATAATATTCAATACAAGATCTTAGCAAAGTCTCAATCTATCGCATGCTTTTTCTACAATTTCTTTAATGTTCTCATACTAGCAATGTGCAATCCAATGCTATCATTTTAGCCTATACAACTATCTCAATGTCTAAATGTCTAACTATCTATTTTTGGTGTATTTACACAAACGAATACTAACCATCTAACTATCCAATAAACCTAAGGAATATCAAGAGCCATGCAACTATAACACAACCATACATGACATCAACATACTTAATAAATTTCCAACCATGATGTTCTCATGTGGATAGTCACCTTATACATTCTATCATTGCCGCACAATATGAATCAATAGTTAAAACCCTAACATTGTTAGTGTATATACATGTTTCCAATGTAGCCACCACTGCCCACTCCTTGCTTGTGGTAGTGCATACAAACATAACTTCACTTTTGACTGCTTGTGATTCCTTGTGCCATCTTCTAGAACATTATCATACTCCTAGATTATTCCACATGAACTCCTATTGTGCCACAAGTTCTCCTACATCATTGTTCATGCTTCTAACAAACACTAATTTCATATGTGATTGTGAGTTCTTCTAAATGAATTGTGTTTGAGGTAACAACAACACCACATGTAGACAAACCAAGTATTTTTTCACCACACCTTACTATCATAGCATCATATGTTAGTCAACATAAATACTATATCACAAAAGGGGAAATCACCATATTTCACCATAAAGTATTATGCAGAAAAAATCTTTCTACAAGAGCTCTTTATAAGTGAATATCACCCAAGTCCCAACATTCTCCCACTTTATTGTTACCATAAAAGAGTGTTTTGTATTCAACCTATTAACCTTATGCTCAAGAATAAGATAAGCCCATCTCTTGCCTACACCACATGAACTTGGTAGTACTTACAAGATTTTTCATAAAACCTATAGTGTTTACCTGAGTATCAATTGTCTCCATCTAAGTTTTCTCTCTTAATCATTTCCCTCACAAAGTGATATTGCACATCAATATGCTTGGTTCTAGCATGAGAAAACACGATTCTTAGCTAAACAAATCACACTCTATAAATCACACTTCACCACCATTTGACTCTTAAAACTAATATCGTTACTCAACCTCTTCAACCACACTACTTTCTTATAAGCGTGTTGCAGCCATATATTCTACTTCAATGGTGGATAGAGCAACCATCTACTATCTCTTGCTCATCTAACTTATCACTCCTCCAAACAAAATGAAAATATAACCGCTTTTTTGACCTTCGGTTATCAAGATCTTCAACCCACACTAAACAAAACAAAAACCTATACACATCATTAGTACCAACATAGCTTAAGCAATAATTCAGAGTTCCCTTCAAGTACCTTAACACTCTCTTGACATGATTTCATTGTTCTTTAAGTAGATTTTTTGTAAACTTACTTAGAACCTCCACTACTTGGGAAATGTTTGATCCTATGTAGACCATCACATACATGAGACTTCCTACCACACTAGCATAAACAAGCATTCCACATGTCCTCCAAATCCTCTACAAATTTAGGACATTGTTCCACACTCAACTTTGTTTCGACTATTAGGGGTGAACTTATTGATTTGCTATCCTACATTCCAAACCTCTACAAAATAGTTTTAGAATATCTCCTCTAGTTTAGCCATAGTTTCCAAATTGGTCTTATCCTTGTGTATCTTTATACCAACTATGTATATGGTAGCTTATAAATTTTTTCATGTTAAACTTAACAACTAAGTTTTAAGTTCTTAAATTATTTTTTTATTATTTCCAATGTTTTCCATATCACGAACATTTAAAAGAATAATCAAAATGTGACCATTTACTTGTTTGAAGTATACACAAAAATCAACATCCCTTCTTCCAAACTAAATTCTAGCACATGTGTTGAACTTTTAATTCCACATATGTGAGGACTACCTTAATCCATATAGAGAATTATTCAACTTGCAAACCAATTGTTCTTTACCTTTCACCTTGAATCCTTTAGGTGTTCCACGTATATTTCCTCCTCTAAGTTTCCATGCAAGAATTTTGTATTAATACCATTTTGCTCAATTTCCAAATCAAGTGTATAATATAGAAAAATGGATCCTATGTCCTAAGTGCAAAGAACCTCGGATGTAAGGGGCCTTTTTCCACAATACATTAAGATGTAGATCGACAAGGTGTATAGATTGACTATCAACCATGAAGGTGAGTCAATCAGACTTGGATCTACATCTGATTCATGATGGGAATGGATTGAAAATGATTTGGAATGATTAACCTAATTAGATTATATGACCTGGTATGTAAATTGCAAGATCTCGACAACTAATAGACTGAAACCACAGTTTGCAAGTGGATTTGGAAAATGCAGTCATATGTACTAACCCAAAAAAGCTTGTTTTGGCCACTATAGAAGGACATTGTCACCCAAGAGCATATGGGTCCCTAATAGGGGGTCTTGAAATTGATTTTACAATCCTCTGATGCCAGATTTGACCTTTTGTTTCTTGTTTGCAAACTTGTCAAAAAAAAATCAATAAATTTTGTAGGTTAGCTTTCATGGCTTGACAAGATATATGACAACAAATGCAACAATGGAGAATTTGTCTTCAATATTATTTTAATCCTCTTCAAACCTATAAACTGCACATTCACAAAGAGAGGAAATTTTGGGCCATTTTAGGGGCTTGCCTCAATCAAACCTTGTGTAAGTGTTTCCATTTCCACAATGGCAATGTCAATGATAGAAATGATAATTGAATGGAAGTAATGATGAATGAACAAAATACTACAACTCAACCCCCTTCAATGGATTCCTTGAAGGATTGAAGTCATACAAATCACCTCAAGGATTTAGATCTTGCTTGCTTGAATGCTTTGGAGACCTACAACAAGGGTTAGCCTTCACAAAAACATGAACACACGAACTTATATACACTTTGAAATAATGCTTGGATATTGAATTGTTGCAATAATACATTGAAATGTTGCTCTTGACTTGCTCTTGGTGATAACCTTTGCTCATAAATTTTTCTTCTAGTTTCTAATTATGAAAAGACTAGGTATTTATAGGCATTTAAAATTAGATCCTAGAAGCCAACACTTGAAATTTGAACTCTAAATGTTAAAATGTTTCCAAAAACATGCCCCAAAATAGTCCTAGCTAAGAAAGGGGACCCATACACACAAGGGCATATGGGTCCTGGCCCGAATTTCTAGGACACTTAATTTTGGGAACAACATATGAGTTGGATATATTTATTCAATGCTTGCAATTTATTAAAAAATGGTTCAAATGGGCTCCCAGAATGCACAATTTTAGGCAATTAGGGGGTTAATTAGGCTCAATAATTTAGGGGGCCAAAACATAGTGTGAAATTGTTAAGGGTGACAATTTTCTACACTACAAAGTGATACTCAATTTAGAAACAACAAAAAAGATCTCACTAAATTATAATCCTCAACCTAGGAATATCTATTTTCCACCAACTACGTCTTTAACACTCAAGTGATCCATTTGCTCTTAACTTCTTAAACACTCACTTGCAACTAATGGGTTTACTATCCTCAAGAAAACAACCAAAATTCAAGTCTTACTTTGCTTCCATGCCATCATCTTCTCATCCATGGCATTCTTCCAAAACTTTTTCTCTTTTGAAGTGAGATCCTCTTCCACAAAACTTGGTTCACTATCAATACAAGTACAAGCAAAAACACAACAAAATAATATGGATTATGCCTATCAAGTGATCCCTATTTTCTTGGAGATGTTCTCACAATTATCAATGACGAACTTCCTAATGCATATGTACCTTATGATTCTATAGAGTTTGTGCAAAATGAGTATGTCTCTTCTTCTCCCAAACAGTTATGTCCACTCTACTATTCAATTTCAAATCCATCTTGTTCCAATTTTGTTTCAAAATGCACCTTCTCCCTCCTGTTCTCCCTTGATTGTTCTTCCTTAGTCAAGACTATATGTTCCTTGAATGTAACATATCTTGAGTAGAGAGCCTTCAAGGTTTCTAAATTCTAGAGCTTGTAGTCTTTAACATTCTCACCATAACTAAGCAAAATATACCCTTTTGGCCTTGAAATCCAACTTAGATTGCCTCTCCTTTGGTACCTAAACAATTGTATCACAACTAAAGACCTACAAATGTATCACCACTAGTTTCCTTGTAGTCCACATTTCATATGGCATCTTGTTATGCAAGGAAAAAGTAGGAGACTTGTTCTTCAAGTAGAATATGGTGCTAACTACCTCAACCCATAACTTCTACCCTAAACCAACATTACTTAAAATACTTTTGGCTCAGTCAAAAAAAATTCTATTCAACCTCTCAACCACTTTTTTCTATTGCAATGTGTATGGTGTTGTCATTTGCTTCACAATTCTAACATGCTTACAGAATTTGTCAAACTCCTTAGAGAAAAATTCACTATCCTTATTTGTAGTTAAAAACCTTTATTTTCTTACTAATCTAATTCTCAAAAAGAACTTTTAAGCAACATTACTTAACATACTTTTGGCTCAATCAAACAAACTTCTATTCAACCTCTCAACAACTTCGTTCTATTGCAGTGTGTATGGTGTTGTCATTTTCTTCACAATTCTAACATGCTTATAGAATATGTCAAACTCCTTAGAGAAAAATTCACTATCATTATTTGTACTTAAACACCTTTATTTTCTTACTAATCTAATTCTCAACAAGAACTTTAAGTCCTTAAACTTGAGAACCACCTCGATCTTTTACTTAAGAAAAGATATTGAAGAATACCTTAAATAATCATTATTAAATGATACATAATATATAGACTTACCCAAGGATGGGATATCCATAGGACCAAACACTACCATGTATCATCTCAAAGTTTCCTCTACTCTAGTGCTTTCAAAGTTGAATCATACTTTACTATGTTTTACCATTAGATAATGCTCACAAAAGTCGATACTAATAGAAAAATAAACAAGACCATCTACCATAGCACCTTATCTAATTAGCATATTAGTCTAAGGTGCTCTAACATGCCACTCCCATTCCCACTTTCATTCCCTATTTCCAGTGCTTCAAAAACTTGTGTCCAATGGTTGTCCATGTAGTTCCTTTGTTGCTAGGTGGTCATGAGTTTATTTTGTGTGACATTTTGATGTTTCACATCACCTGTCTCTCTCTTCAATGCATGCTTATGTTCCTAACTTTTATTTTGACTCTAGCATTGGTGTTTCAATTCCATATGGGGCTATTTCAGCTTTTGCTATGGTTGATGTCAATGTTGGTGGCACCCCTCCTTTAGAGCTTAGTATTCCTTATGTTTTTGATGGCCAGAGCTTTGCAAATGTTGTTGGTGTTAGTGTTGCTTTCCCATTGAGGGAGAAAAATTTTCTCATCCGTTGTGTTAAATCCTCCCAAGTGGTGGTTTGTGTCCAAGATGTGGTGGAAAATGAGGGCTTCTATTTGTATAGGAATGAATTTTCACCCCTCTTGCAAATACCCCTTTTACACCCTCCACCTTCGAAAAATTGAATCTGACCAAGTAATTCCATGTCCTCATTCCAAAACCCATCCACTTGGCGCTTCTTTTTAGTGTCGATGGAGGAATTTCTGTTGGGGATGTGTGCACAGTGCGCGGACATCTATGTGGTGCACTGCTGTCCTGACAAGATTCATGCCTCTAGAATTTGCAGAGGCGTTACGTTCTCCATTGGCAACAAAATGTAATGCCCCTGTGCCTTCCTGTCGACCTTTGAACAAATCTTTTCCCCCCATTTCATCTTCAAATGGCTCTGTTTCACTTTCATTCCATCTTCCTGGCATATTTCCATCTTCTTGGCAATTCTTGATCTTCTACACACTTGGCTTCACATCCTGGACATCTCACTCCACATTCTTGCAACCTCAAGCTACGTGTTGCACTATTAGCTTCACGATTCCAACAGTCATAACATTCCTCACAATTACCACAGAAATTGTAAATTAGTGTCTTGCAGGATCACTTTCGGCATTGTTGTGGCCACGTCGACCTTACCACAGTTGCAAACTTGCATCCTCCTCTCATTGGCCTTGAGTGCCTTTGGTCAGGGGTGGTAAGAACAGTGCAGATAAGACAAGAAGAATAGGGTAGTAAGAACAATTGTAAGCAAGGAAGATACTTAAGGAAGAAAACAGTGGAAGAGGTTACTAACCATTGTTTGTGTGCAGGTGTAAGTGCAGGTCATAGAAAGCAACCAAGTTTTAATCAGGGAGTAAGAAAAGAACAGACATCAGGTCTGAGGAAAAATATAAAGACTTATCCAAGTGTAAGTATAGTTCAAAGTGCAAGGTAGTATGAAGAAAAAATCATGGTACAATGGAAAGAGTTTATGAACCAAAGGTATCTAAGTGATGCTTGGGCAAGTTGGTATCAACCTCAACTCATGTGGCATGAGTTTTTTCCTGTGGGGGTGTATGGTGCAGGAGCAACTACACCTTATTATCAAAAATTGATCATTTGATGTTGATTCTAGGGTGATTCAAGGGTAGATTAAGATGTTTTAAGTTTGTTTCCTTTAAATAAGGTCTAAAAAGACCATATGCAATGTAATTGGGGGGTTTTGTGTGGTCATTTGGATCTAATAGGCAAAAATTGCAAACAATGTCAAGTGCAAATCAAAAGTTGTTAAAAATACTGGTTTAGGGTAATATGAAGAGATTAGCATTTTAAAAGATAGTTGAGGAAGTTATTCATTGGTTTTTTATTCAAAAATGTATTTAAGGCCTCAAGAAGGCTTGAACAAGTGGTTGAAAAAGTTTGTATTGAAGATTGGAAGCAATATACAACATTTACTCGATTAATTCGCTGTAATTTCTATGTTTTCTGAACATTATAAACTTTGTACGACCCATACAAACTATTTTGTGTTTGAAACTCATGGTACTTTGAAGATTTATGTCTTAACTTTTAGTTGAAGTCATTTTGAGAGTTTAATATTCATTTTGAAGAAAGATCTCATTCATTTTTTGTAACTGACTGGTAAAACCAGTGAAGTGCCTGTTTGAAGGACAAATAATGGAATGAGCCTTTCCACCTACTGTCTCAATCTATTTCTCAGTGGAAAGTCATGTTTTAATGGTAGGTTAGGTGTTTCCTATGTTTCTATAGTTAGTGGAGTCAAGTTGTTTTGGGAAGATGCCCTAAGGCTAGGCAGTGAAGTTTTCTTTGTGAAATGAAGGTATCTTGATGGGATTTTGACAAATTGATGAAGGAATTGTCAATACAATGATTTTGTGAGTTTGTGCAAAGAATTTGCAAGGTGTTTGATGTGTTGGTTGTTTCAAGGAAGCCTGTATGTTGTGAGTTTTAATAAAACCCTAGGTATTTGCTTGAAAAGGGAGGGTTTGTTGGGACAGTACTAAAGAAGCCTTAAATCTGGAAACAAATCATGGAATTTGATGTTTTGTCACATGCTTGTTGACTGTTTGTTGTGTTTTTGTGAAGGGAAGGTGTTTGAGTGGTATTTCCTTTGTTAAATTGGGCTAATCCAGTAGCCTTTTGAAACAGGGCAGTCTAAAGGTTTTCTACTTTGGGTCAAAGAAGTCTCGATGAATTTGTTAAAATGTTGTGTGGGGTGATGCTATGAGACTTAGAGGGTGTCTAGAAGGTATTTGAAAGGCCTTCTCTAAAAGATATTGTGTAAGGTTGAATTTTGAAGACTACAAGCCTATTGGTGTGAGGTTGGATCAAGTTGAGAGTTTGTGTTTCAAGGGTTGATGTCTAGTTAAAGTTTGATCATTTTAAGTCTGATTGTGAGTTTCTCCACCTTGTATTGCATCAGGTTGTATCAGAGCTTCAAGAACAAGATCTTTGTTGGTGATTTGTTTGATTTTTGCAGGCTAGAAGAAGGTTGATTGGTGAAGATTCCTCTAAAAGGTGTTGGTGTTGTAAGGGAGTTGCAAGATCTGAAAGAGAAGCATGTTAAGCTTCTAGAATCTCATAATGCATTTTTGGCAAGGCTTGTTGCCTTGGAGACAAGGAAAATGAGAGAAGTGAATGAAGAGAGTGAAACAGAAGAAGATGAAGAATATGAGGATGTTGATGAAGAACTAGACCCTGAAGACCAAAGGATGGTGAAGATGCTCAAAGCAGTGAAAGGTGAATCAACAAAGGTAAAAGTTGATCTTCCTATTTATGGTGGTAATTTAAATGAAGAAGAATTTCTTGATTGGATTGTTGTTATGGATAATTATTTTGAGAGTGAATATATTTCAGAAGAACAGATGGTGAAGGTGGAAAAAACAAAGGTCAAGGGACATGCTCTTCTATGGTGGGACTATGAACAAGCAAAAAGAAGAAAGCAAGGAAAATCAAGGATCACTTCATGGGACAAGATGGTGCAAAAGTTGAAGGGTAAGTTTCTTCAGAAAGATTATGAAGTTCAGTTGTATAAAAAGTTGCAAGGATTGAAACAAAAAGATCTATATGTCAAGTCTTACACTGATGAATTTTACAAACTAAGCATAAGATCTAGAAGAGATGAGGATGAGGCTGAAAAAGGTGGCTAGATATCTAGGTGGTTTGAGATTTAATATACAAGATGAACTTGTTGTTGCTAACCCAAAAAGTGTTGAAGAATGTTTCCAATTAGCAATCAGGGTGGACGAAAATCTTAAAAGGAGACAAGAGAAATCAGTTAGAGGAAGAGGTGTTACTAGTGCAACAGGAAGAGGAGTAATTTCTACACCAAAGCAGCCATTGGAAGAATAAGAAGGAGAAAATAAAGGTAAGGAACAAGGTGTTGATACCAGAGGTGGTTTTAGAGGTAGAGGAAGGTTTAGTGGTGGAAGATATTCTAATGTTTTTGCAAGGAGATGTTATACTTGCAATGAATTTGGTCATCCTTCATGGAAGTGTACTAAGAGGGCTAGTAGTTCATCAAGTGGTGAAGAGGATTAATAGGAGAGCACAATTGGTTCAAGAGGAAGAGTGTGAAAGCAATCATCCTACAAGTTTAGGGTTGTTCCTGAAATAGAGGAAATGTTGATGATGAGAAAGACAGTGTTGAAGGCAGCAAAAGAGGTGGTGCCATTGCAAAGGAAGAGTCTTTTCAAAACTAATTGTAAGTGCAAGGATAAGGTATGTAGATTTGTTATTGATTCTAGCTCAATTGAAAACATGGTGTCAAATGAAATGGTGAGTAAGTTGAATTTGAAAAAAAATCCTCATGAATTGCCTTATAAAGTTTCATGGTTAAGTGATGGACAATCTTTGTTAGTTAATGAAAAGGTTGTTGTAGATTTCCAGATTGGGGGTTATATTGATAGTGTTTTTTGTGATATCCTACCTATGGACTGTTGTCACCTACTCCTAGGTAGACCCTGGAAATATGATAGGCATGCCATGTATGATGGTAGAGAGAATACCTACACCATAGTGAAAGATGGTTGTTCTTTTGTGTTAACTCCACTTGTAGAAGAAGTCAAGGGTAAAGCAAAGGTCATTATGTGTGGAAGAAAAGAACCTCTAAGTGTTGTGAGTGAAGACAAAAAGGCAGATCCTAATGTTGCTTCAAAGATTGAAGATGTAGGGACAACAAGTGTGAGAGAAAAAATAGGGTTGAAAAGTGATTTGACAGTGAAAAAGCAAGAGAGTGTGTTGGTAGGAACCATAGAGTGTCATGTGGTTGAGCATAAGGGTGAGAAACAAGTGAAACCTGTAGATGTAGTCATTGGAAGGTCTGACAAGATAGTGACAGGGAAAGATAATGAGAGTGTAGATAAGACAAGGAGAACAGGGTATTAAGAACAGTTGTAAGCAAGGAAAAGACTTAGGGAAGAAAATAGTGCAAGAGGTTAATAACCATTGTTTGTGTGCAGGTGTAAGTGCAGGTCATAGAAAGCAACCAATTTTTGATCAGGGAGTAAGAAAAGAACAGACATTAGGTGTGAGGAAAAATATAGACTTATCCAGGTGTAAGTACAATTCAAAGAGCAAGGCAGTATGAAGAACAAAGCATGGTACAATGGAAAGATTTTATGAACCAAAGGTATCTAAGTGAAGCTTGGGTAAGTTGGTATCAACTTCAACTCATGTGGCATGAGTTTTTTCTTGTGGGGGTGTATGGTGCAGGAGCACCTTCACCTTATTATCAAAAATTGATTATTTGATGTTGATTCTAGGGTGATTCAAGGGTAGATTAAGATGTTTTAAGTTTATTTTCTTTCAATAAGGTCTAAAAAGACCATATAAAATGTAATTGGGGGGTTTTGTGTGGTCATTTGTGTCTAATAGGAAAAAATTGCAAACAATGTCAAGTGCAAATCAAAAGTTGTTAAAAATACTAGTTTAGGGGAATATGAAGATATTAGCATTTTAAAAGATAGTTGAGGAAGTTAGCCGTTGGTTTTTGTTCAAAAATGTATTTAAGCCTTCAAGAAGGCTCGAACAAGTGGTTGACAAAGTTTGTATTGAAGATTGGAAGCAATATACAACGTTTACTCTGTTAATTTGTTGTAATTTATGTGTTTTCTAAACATTATAAACTCTCTACGGCCCGTACAGACTCTTTTGTGTTTGAAACTCATGGTACTCTGTAGATTTATGTCTTAACTTTCAATTGAAGTCATTTTGAGAGTTTAATATTCATTTTGAAGAAAGATCTCATTCATTTTTTGTAACTAATTGGTAAAACCAGTGAAGTGCTTGTTTGAAGGACAAATAATGGAATGAGCCTTTCCACCTACTGTATCAATCTATTTCTTTGTGGAAAGTCATGTTTTAATGGTAGGTTAGGTGTTTCCTATGTTTCTACAGTTAGTGGAGTCAAGTTGTTGTTTTGGGAAGATGCCCTAAAGGCTGGGCAGTGAAGTTTTCTTTGTGAAATAAAGGTGTCTTGATGGTATTTTGATAAATTGATGAAGGAATTGTCAATACAATGATTTTGTGAGTTTGTGCAGAGAATTTGCAAGGTGTTTGATGTGTTGGTTGTGTCAAGGAAGCCCAGGTGTTGTCAGTTTTAATAAAACCCTAGGTATTTTCTTGAAAATGGAGGGTTTGTGGGGACAATACTAAAGAAGCCTTAAATCTGGAAACAAATCATGGAATTTGATGTTTTGCCACATGCTTGTTGACTATTTGTTGTGTTTTTTGTGAAGGGGAGATTTTGAGTGGTAGTTCCTTTATTAAATTCGGCTAATCTAGTAGCCTTTTGAAACAGGGTAGTTGAAAGGTCTTCTATTTTGGGTCAAAGAAGTCTCGATGAATTTGTTGGAATGTTGTGTGGGGTGATGTTATAAGACTTAGGGGGTGTCTAGAAGGTATTTGAAAGGCCTTCTCTAAAATATATTGTGTAAGGTTGAATTTTGAAGACTACAAGCCTATTGGTGTGAGGTTGGATGTTGAGATTTGTGTTTCAAAGTTGATTGTGAGTTTCCTCAGTTGTTATTGCATCAAGTGGTAAAAAGCTTCAGGGATAAGATCTTGGTTGGTGATTTGTTTGATTTTTGCAGGCTAGAAGGAGGTTAATTGGTGAATTTCCTTTGAAATGTTTGGTGTTGCAAGAGAGTTGCAAGATCTGAAGAGAGAAGCATGCTAATTCCTAGAATCTCATAATGTTTTTTGGCAACGCTTGCTGCCTTGGATACAAGGAAAATGAGAGAAGTAAAGAAGAGAGAAAAAAAAGAAGATGATGAAGAATGAGAGATGTTTGAAAGAACTAGACCCTGAAGACCAAAGGATGGTGAAGATGCTCAAAGCAGTGAAAGGTGAATCAACAAAGGTAAAAGTTGATGTTTATGGTGGTAATTTAAATGAAGAAGAATTTCTTGATTGGATTGCTGTTATGGATAATTATTTTGAGAGTGAATATATTTTAGAAGAACAGATGGTGAAGGTGGCAAAAACAAAGGTCAAGGGACATGCTCTTCTATGGTGGGACTATGAACAAGCAGAAAGAAGAAAGCAAGGAAAATCAAGGATCACTTCATGGGACAAGATGGTGCAAAAGTTGAAGGGTAAGTTTCTTTTGAAAGATTATGAAGTTCAGTTGTATAAAAAGTTGCAAGGATTGAAACAAAAAGATCTATATGTCAAGTCTTACACTGATGAATTTTACAAACTAAGCATAAGATCTAGAAGAGATGAGGATGAGGCTGAAAAGGTGGCTAGATATCTAGGTGGTTTGAGATTTAATATACAAGATGAACTTGTTGTTGCTAACCCAAAAAGTGTTGAAGAATGTTTCCAATTAGCAATCAGGGTGGACAAAAATCTTAAAAGGAGACAAGAGAAATCAGTTAGAGGAAGAGGAGTAATTTCTACACCAAAGCAGCCATTGGAAGAACAAGAAGGAGCAAATAAAGGTAAGGAACAAGGTGTTGATACTAGAGGTGGTTTTGGAGGAAGGTTTAGTGGTGGAAGAGATTCTAATATTTTTGTAGGGTTTGTAGGGAGAGGTTATACTTGCAATGAATTTGTCATCCTTCAGGGAAGTGTCCTGAGAGGGCTGGTAGTTCATCAAAGGATAGATATTTGGTGTTGGATAGGTTGTGGTCTCTAGGAGAGTACTCTCTCTCCATAAAGCCTTGGTCAACCTCCTTTAACCCTCTTACTAAGCCTCTAAATGTGCATTTGGTGTGGGTTAGACTTTTAAATCTTCCCCTCTAATTTTGGAAGGTTTCATGTTATGAGGCCATAGGCAAATCTATTGGTTGCTTCTTCAAGATTGATGATTCCACTTCCTACATGGGGCACTCTACTTTTTTCTCACATTCTAGTGGACTTTGACATCTTCAAGCCTCTTCATGAATATGTAATTTTGATGGTGTGGGAAAGGCATTGGAATCAACCTCTTGATCATGAGGGTCTTCCCTTCAGATGCAAACGATGTTTCTCCATTGATCACCGAGCTATAGATTGCCCTCTCTCTTAATACAAGAGCACTACTACTTAGTGGAAGAATGTTGATGAAGATCACTTAAGTATCCATGCCCTTGATTCTCCTTGAGATGGCTCTTCTTAGGATGATAATGATTCCTTGGCTTCCGGTGCACCTCTAACGTGCCCTTCGAACTTTATCAAGGAATCTCTTACCTCGATCTCATGGCTCACTTTGCCTTTGGCTTCGAATTGACTTCAAATAACTCATGTGGTAGGTCACCTTTACCTTGTTCTACTACTCTTTCTTCACACATTGATGGGTGCTCAATGGGGCATCCTCCCATCCCCCACTTCCCCTCGTTCAAAGAATCTAGAAGAAAAATCTCCCAGAGTGTTGTTAGGAGGAAGAATGTTCTTCCTAAATCGTTACCCCAAACTCATGCTAGTGGTTGGGTGAGAGGCCAATTCATACAAGGCCTATTATTACCTAAGAGCGACCTTGAGGGTTCTAGCTCTATCATTTGTTTGTAGTTGTTTTAGGCAGTTGGACTATAGTTAATCATCATTTTTGCTTGTGTTGTTTTTTTGTTGCTTTTGGTCGGGTTCGAGCCTATCTTGACTAGCCTTTTGGCAGCTTTTGTAAAGGGTTGAGACCCTTCTTTTCCCAATTAATATAATCAAAAACAAGACCATCTACCATATCTTTACTCACAAATTTTTTTAGATATTTTTCATTTGAGTGACCCAATCTAAGATGCCACAACAACCCTAATATAGATGTAGTACGTTTTCACATTACATAATGCTCACAAAAGTCAATACTAATAGAAAATCAACTTGAGACTATCTACCATTGAAAGATATTATGGAGGAAGTGATGCGAGATAATGATGATAATGGTACGTTGGTTGTAATGGTATGGATTTTATTGATAATCACCCCTATGAGTGAGGTTAATTTTCAAGGGATTTGTGTGAAAGGTAAAGATATTACGAAGGAAGGGGTGTGAGTTAATGATGATAATTGTACTTTGGACAAGAGAGGTCATGACAAGTGATTGATGATGGATAGTCATGGTGCCAATTTTTATGAAGAAAAGTGACAGCTCTTTAAATGTGTTGTTGATGGGTTTTCTATCTATTTCAATTTTGATATTTGTAATAGAATGGAATCTAGTGATATTCACTATGGGATTAGAAAGAACAGAACAAAAAAGGATATGGGAGGTCCACGAAAGAGAACCGAGCCATAGTCCTATGAAGTGTTGATGCAAAATATTTCAAGCTATGGGAATTATTTGAAAAAGGGGGTTTCTCCCCTTTCTTTATGGCCATGCAAGGGCACAATGAGAAATTGACTTCCAAATTTGTCAATTCCTAGGAACAAGGGGTCATGACCATTGGGGGAGTGAGCTTTCAGGTCATAGAAGATTTAATTGCTAAATTGGTTGGTCTACAATGTGATGGCTTGAGAATCCAGAAGAGGAGTAATAGTAAAGCTTTTTTAGAAAAAGGGGAAAAGGAGGAGAAAATCCAAAATGGATTTAGTAGAGAAAATTTATCAACTTTGTGGGCTCTGGTAAGTCTCCACATTATGAAATATTTCACTTTGGAAGGGAGATTCCAAACAATTCATGGTTATCACTTTCCTATTCTAAACCATATTAGGCATGGTCAAAGGATAAATATTCATTTCTATTTTTTTGTCTTCCCTTGAAAAGTGTATTGTTGATGGGGCTTAACCCCCTTTGCACTAGAGCTTGATTATGGCCCTTTATAAATTCAGCCTCTTGGTGCCCCCTAAGGAAAACTCTGTTGTTAGGAAAAGAAAATTGAAGATTCAAGAAATTGAGCCCCCCTCTTATCTCTGCTAAACTTTTGAAAGGGAGCTCTAGCTCAATTAGTAAATCTGATGGGAAGAAGGGCACTAAAAGTAAGGGTCTTTTAGGCCTCATGAAAACGGTAGCCTTGCTCTATTGGAGGACCTTCTTATCATTACCTTGGATAAGAGGAAAGGTTTTGCAAAAATTGGTAGAAAAATCTCTTTGATTCCCTCTGCCAAAATTCATAAGGAGAGTGAGAGTTTGGATCCTCTAGTTGTTACCCCTATCAAGAAAAAAGCCCCTCTTCTTGTCAAGATTGGAAAAGGAAAGAAGAAGAAAGTTAGCTCTATTGTGGAAGAGAAGGGGCCTATTAATATTTTTTATGTTGAAGGTGAGCTGAGAGCTATTGAGAATCTAGAGCAAAATAGTTTGATTCCTTCTAGGGGTCAAAGGTTTGCAAGGTTAGCCAAAGCCCCTGTTGATGGCACCTTGTTGGCTACAAAAGAAGAAAAAAATGTTTCAATTTTAGATAATGAAGAGGAGGTCTATGAAGATGAGGAGTTAATCCATCATAATACTGAGGGAATGTCTAAGGAGGACAACCCTATTGAGGACCAGGAGGAGTATTTGCAAGTTGATGTTGAGGAGTAGTGTGATGATGCACATGAGTAGTTGCATGAGGAAGAGAAGGATGAAGATGAAAAGGAGAATGAAGATGAAGGTGAGGAAGAGGATGAAGAAGAAAAAAAATGGAGGATAAAGTTTTAATCATTGCTTCTTTGGACAAACATAAAGGTGAAGTTGAGAAGGGTGATACAAATGATAGAATTGAGTGAGGACTTTCTTAAGTTTGCTAGAACTCAACTGGAGGTTTTTCAAATGAAAGTGAAGGAAATGGGGAACAAGATGGACGTCGAAATTTGTTAGGAAAAAATGCAAATAATGGAATCAACCCTCCAAAATATGTTTTTTGTTATTGAGGGCATTATGATGAAGGTTGTGATGGGGATTGTGTCAATTCAATCCAAAATCAATAAACAAAGGAAGAAATAGGGAAAGGACAAGGACTCTCAGTTGGTTAAAGCCAACAAAAATAAGGGGAAAAGATCCAAGCCAAAGAGGATTGGAATGAGTTGCTCGATCCTCTGATGGATAACCGAAACCTGATCAAGTACTTGTTTTTGGCTCTTGGGTGTTGTTTCATTTTTTTTTGTTTTTGGGTGTTGTTTCCTTTTTTGTTGTTTGTTTGGATTTTTACTATTTTGTTTTCTGGCAAGCCTATGTGCCTAGTTGTTTTCTTGGTGGCCTACATGTCTCTTCTCTGGTTTTACTTTATGTTTAAAATGTTAATGTTCTGAACTATGGGATCAAGGCCCTTTCCTTGCTTATTTAATTAAAAACAAGACCATCTACCACATCTTTACTCATCAAGGTTTTTAGGCATTTTTCACTTAAGTGGCCCAATCTAAAATTCCACAATAACCCTAATTTAGATGTAACAGTAGCACACCTAGATAATGTTAATACATCTAGCCTATATAGAGTACCATGCCACACTCCATTAGCAAGCACCAAATTACTCCTTTGCTAATCTACAACATTTACCATCAAACATGACATGAATTCCTAAGTCAAGACATTTTATATGCAAACATAAAATTTCTAGCCAAACCTAGAATATGCAATACATTTCAAAATGTCCTTACCCTACCATCCATGAAGCCAACCCTAACCTTTCCTCAACCATCTTCAAAGAACTATTATCACTAAGGAACACCTACCCTTCATTTTGTTTTGTGTATTCTAAGCAGCACTCCGGAGCTATGAGGTTTCATATTAAAAGAAACCCCTAAGTCAATCAACCAAAAATTATCACCAATGACATTAATAGAAATAAATGCAACATCATTATATTCAACATTGTTATTGAACTTATTAGAAGGTTCATCCTTCTTGGAATTGCAATCCTTTTTTATGTGACTTTTTGCCACAATTCCAACATTTCACCTTAAACTTACTAGGAGATTAGATATGTCCTTACCTTAAGGCTTCTTATCTCCAATCTCCTTACATTTGTTTTCTTAGACTTGTCTCTAACAACAAGAGCAAAAGACTAATAATCCATGGACTTTTTCCTCATTTCCTCGCTTAACAAAAATTAATTGTTTTTTAATTTCAATGAAATAGCATTACTATTGATAATGATCATTAGGTTTTCCCATCAATCTAGTAAGAAACAAAGTGTAGAGGGAATTTGCTACCCTCAAGATGACGAGATTTCAAAGAGAAACTCTCCACTACCTCAGTTGACATGGCTCAAGTGAACAAGAAATGGAGAAGTGTGATATTTAACAAATTAAAAAAATTATCTGGACCCCTCGGACAACAGAAACTAAAAGTGCAGGTTAAAGAGGTCATCTGGACAGCTTGCCAACCTCCATGTCCAAGACGGATGCGCGGTTGTCGGATGACAACATGCCACACTAGTGTCCCGTACAGATAGAGAATAGAAGTTGACACAAAAAGACACAATGTACTTTGCACAAGTTTCCAAACGTGAAAGGGGGTGCTAAATACTAATGAATAGTAAACATGAAATGACAAAAATAAAGATAATTAGAGTGACCTTCTAAATTAAACTGTGGATTGAAACTCATACACAATTTAATCCAGAAGCTCACTCTAATTATTTACATGGACTGTGGAAAACTCATACCAACTAAAAGTAAAGATGTTAAGTGAAAACTAGACAAAAATGACGAGGGATTGAAAACATTACCGGAAACATTTGACGAAGTCCAAGCTTTCTTCAAGTTGTTCTTCCACCTGCACCTACACACACAAGACTAAAGAGAAATGTTTGGGTGGTTGTATAGGAGTTTTCCTTAGTCAAACCCTCGTATTGGTGTTTCCACCTCCACAAACAGCTTTAGATGAGATGATGAAAATAGACGTGAAATGATAAGGAAAACAATATGCTTGAAAAATAAAGATAATATGCTTGGATAAAAGACTTGAATAGTTACCACACAAAAGCTATGTAACTTGGTGCAATAAGGAGATGAAGAGTAACTCCAAGTTGGTAATGGTCTCTTCACAAGATGAGCTTGTGTTGCAACAATGGAGTTTACTCTGAAAGTTGTAGAAGAGTTTTTTTGGAAGACGTGTATAGAAAAGATGGAGAATGTTGTGAGTGAGAGAAGTGTTGTAGAATGGTGGAGAATATAAGAAAAGAAGAGAGTTGTGTGTGCTTTCAAGACAGAAAGATTGAATGTGTTGAAGAATGAATCAATCATCCCCAAGAAAGGACTTTTTAGTTCAAATGGTCTGCCCAAGCAACTCCTGACGAGGTAAGATTGAATGCGTTGAAGAATGAATCAATCATCCCCAAGAAAGGACTTTTTAGTTGAAATGGTCTGCTCGAGCAACTCTTGACGAGGTTGTAGGTTGGAAAAGGTATTACGCTGCCAAAACACGGCAAGTGTAATGTTTCAACGACCAACTTTGTCACAAATTTTTGTAGGATGCTACTGCTACTCATGGATGTCGCAGCACATATAGTTTTGTGTGAAAATAGGACTCAACAGTCAAGAACTGGGCATGCCAGATGGCGAGAGATGGTTTTAGGTTGAGAGAAAGCATAATTATCTTAGTTTACCTAAAGAGAAGGCGTATGTAATGTGAAATTGCATAGGATGCAATTTATGACATTACATTTTTCCCTCACTTTAGTGAGCATATGTGTTCAAGAGAATGTGAGCTAAAGTAAAAGGAGAAGAGTATTTTACCCAGGATGAGAAGGGAAGCAAAGACTTCTATCCACATGAATTTTCCTCCAAGGAAGAGACTTGAGTCAATCCTATATAAAACAGTTAAGCTACATTACCACAAACATGTTAGTTGTAGATAAACACATTAGTTGAGAAGCAGAAATTTAAACATCAAGAATTGTTATATAGACACAAGACGACACTGATATGTATGGGTAGCAAGTTGTGTTATGATAGGGACCATACGACAATCCAATCAGCCTGTGACTGCTACAAACTGCGTTGTAGGACAGCCACAAAAAAGAGACGAAGACAATCATAAAGACAGTCTAGTGGGTTGCCCCCACACTAGAAGACAAATAAGACAACTGGATGCAAACATATTTTGAAAAGAATCATAAGATAAGAGAGTTATAATATGAATGTGATAGTTCCTCCATTTAGAATAGTTTGTGCTACACGAAGGAGCACAAGTTATTTGGGGTCCTATCATAAGAGAAGCATAAAAGAGAGACAACGAGATCTTAGTATTCAAGATCGATATGATTCATATCAACAACATTTGTATATAATTGTGTATGAATTGTCATCATGTCCCTAAATATTTCAAATCATGAAGGAACGCATGAAGACAAAGTGAATAAAAATTTGGGTCAACATGGAAGAAGGCCTAAATGCCCCCAACACTTTGCATCGTTCCCAAATGTTGAATATCAAAGTACGACAAAGAGAAGAACGATGTTACAAATAGAAGTGTATGACAGATTGTCTGCCTATATCCAAGTACCTACGAGGGCATCTTGGGTCCTCTAGGAGAGACCATAAACATATACAAGCAATTATGGGGGAACACAAACAAGCAAGCAAACTCTAATCTAAAGACATGAGTAAGCAATTATAGGCACCCCAAACGGCTTAAGGACGAGATAGAGAAGACAATTAAGGAGTTGCTTGCTATGGGTCATATTAGACCTAGTAAGTCACCTTTTGCATCATTTGTGGTCTTGGTCAAAAAGAAGGATGGTACCTTGTGGATGTGTATTGACTATAGATTGTTGAATAAGAGGACTATCAAAAACAAGGATCCCATACCCATGATTGATGAGCTGATAGATGAGTTGCATGGTGCTAGGTATTTTTCAAAGATTGACTTGAGATCAGGATATCATCAGATTCGGGCCAGAGAGCAGGACATTGAGAAGACAGCCTTTCGGTGTCATTGTGGGCATTTTGAGTTTGTGGTTATGCCATTCAGTCTAACCAATGCACCTGCGACATTCCAGTCCACAATGAACAGGGTCTTCCATTCACAGCTGTGGCAGTTTGTGCCGGTATTCTTCGATGACATCCTGGGGTACAGTAAAACATGGGAGGATCACATTGCTCATCTTGACACAGTGTTGGGTATTCTTGGAGAGGAGTCCTTGTATGCCAAGGAGTCCAAGTGTGATTTGGGGATGACAGAGTTGCTTTATCTTGGCCACATTATTGATGCAGAGGGAGTTCGGATGGATCTGAAGAAGGTTAGGGCAATTGTTGAGTGGCCTACTCCAGAGAACCTTACTCAGCTTAGAGGGTTTTTGGGACTATGTGGTTTTGTACCGCAAATTTGTCAATGGATATTCACGGCATGCGGCACCACTCATGGATTTGACGAAGAAAGGGGCATTTGTTTGGACCCCTGAGGTGCAGGATTGCTTTCAGATGTTCAAACTAATCATGACTTCTTGCCCAGTACTTGCATTGCCGGATTTCTCTAAACCCTTTGAGCTACAGTGTGTTGCATCAGGTGAGGGGATAGGTGTAGTCCTTATGCAGGACAAGCATCCGATTGCTTATGAGAGTCAGAAGCTGTGTGGCCCGGAGAGGAATTACAACATATATGACAAGGAGATGTTGACCATTATGCATGCCTTGGCCAAATTCAAACAGTACTTGGTGGGTAGTAAGTTTGTGGTTAAAATAGATCATAACAGCTTGAGACACTTCTTGGGGTAGAGAGACCTTAATGATCGTCAACAGAAGTGGGTTAGCAAGTTGCAATCATATGATTTTGACATCTCTTTTGTCAAGGGGACACAGAATGTGGTTGTTGATGCACTATCTCAATGTCCACACTTGAGTTCTATGGCTAGGATAGCAGATGATTAGACATTTAATAGTGGCAGAATATGCCAAGGACAGTTGGGCTACAAGGGTTGTTGAAGGATCAGTACAGGATGACAAATATATAGTTGTAGATGATTTAATCATTTACAAAGGGAGAATCTATTTGACTCCAGGATCAAAGATGAAGAACACTATTTTGAGGACCTATCATGATACACCCATGGCAGGACATCCCGAGTATTTCAAGACCTACAGGCAGATTTGGGAGAGGTTCACTTGGAAGGGCCTCAAATCAGATGTTCTACAATATGTCAGAGAGTGTCCTGTTTGCCAACAGAATAAACAGGAACACACATACCCTGCAAGTTTACTCCAGCCACTTTCGATTCCTGATAGGAAGTGGGAATGTCTATCTATGGACTTCATTACTAGTTTACCTAGAGCACAGGGCAGGGATTGCATATACGTGGTTGTTGATCGTTTAACTAAGTATGCTCACTTCTTTCCGATCATAGCTACATACATAGTGACATAGGTGGCAGAGTTGTTTTTTCATGAGGTATTTCGGTTGCATGGGTTACCTCGAAGCATCGCCAGTGATTGAGACAGCCAATTCATAAGCCATTTTTGGCAGGAGTTATTTAGATTGTGTGGGACCGAGCTCACTCCGAGTACCAATTACCACCCGCAGACCGATGGATAAACGGAGATCATGAACAAGTGGGTGGAAGGATACCACAGGAATTACATAGCACGACAGTAGAGGGATTGGGTTAAGTGGTTGTATTTATGTGGGTACTGTTATAACACCACTTACCATCTCTCCATTCAAATGACACCATTCATGGGGCTATATGGGTATGATGTGCCAAGCTTTCTAGATTTGTTATTGGGAGATAGTCGAGTGCCTAGTGCTGGAGATCTATTGCAAGAGAATCGGGACATGAGAGTTTTACGGGAGAACATCCAGAAGGCACAAAACCAACAAAAACAATATGTAGATTAGAGACGAGTTGAGCACTCGTTTGAGGTTGGTGACATGGTGTATTTGATGTTGTAGCCACACAGACAGTCTTCTCTTAAGAGGAGTGGTGCCGAAAAGCTTAAGCCACGTTACTATGGACCTTTCAGAGTTATTAGAAGAGTGGGTGAGGTGGCGTATGAGTTGGAGTTGCCAGCTGACAACAAAGCACATAATGTCTTTCATGTGTCACGCCTCAAGAAGGCGTTAGGACATCGTGTGGTTCCTTCCATGACCTTGCCACCCCTGGGTAATGAGGGGAAATTGATTTTGGTGCCCAAGGCCATCTTGGATGTTAGAGAGAGGACTTTGCGAAGACGGGTCATTAAGGAGTACTTAATTAAATGGAGGGACTTGCCAGTTGAGGATGCTACTTGGGAGAGTGAGGAGATTTTACAACATCCAAATTTGAGATTGCTTGGGGACAAGCAATTTCAGGAGGGGCGGACTGTAATGTCCCCTTCTAGCTAGACATTGTGTACCAGCGTGATTATCCTGTCAATGGCCCTCGTAGGCTAATGGTGCATGATTAGAGGGTCTTCTCGACAGTTACCTTGATGGCAATTGGCTTCTTTGGGGGAGTTTCGATTTATTTTGGAGGATTTCTAATGATTTATTGGAATGTTTCTAATTTTAGAAACCTCATGATATAAAATGATGTTATATTTGTACTTTATGTTATAATTAATTATTTTATTATAAAGTGCAAATATAAAATAATAAAAGGGAAATAATAATAAAATATTATGAAGTTTCTAGAAGCTTCCCAAGTGAGGAAAAGAAAAGTATAAAGGAGGGTGTGGGTCGCCATTGTGATCATCCAGTTAATTGCTTATGATATTGATATTCATTGTGGAGCCTGAGTTTTTGCAGCAAGGGTCTTTGGGAACGATCATTCCCATTGATAGCATAACTAAATGAGTGTAATATCCCCTGAAGGGTTGCATTTTGGAGGTGATATTTCAGTCATCTCAATTTGAGTAAAATTTGTCGCCATTGGCCAATTTTGAGAAATCAATTGGAGATTTTGTGGAGGATTTGCATTGCTATCATTTGGTGTTTTGATTCTTCATTCCTTGCCATCGATTTTCCTTCTTTATCTTGGGTTGGAGAGCAGATTACATTAGTGAAGAATCTGTTAATAAAAATCAGACATTTTCAGTCATCATTGGGACACCATTGGAGGGACGATTTTGATGGTGGAGCCTTGTATTTGCATTGATTTCTCTTAAGACTTGGTGTGCCCTCATCCTAGGAGCATGGCAATGATTTTTGGAGCTTGAGGCAGCTGGTATATGTTGCATATTATTTTATCTTCAATATCAGACCAGAACAGGGGCGATTTTGGAAAGAGCTTGTTTGCCACACATTAAATCAGCCATTTGATTGGGAGTTGTTTGCTATGTCACCCAGCATCAAGGGCGCCACATTCCTTCCAGGTTTCTTGATTTATTTCTGTCATTCTATTGCATATTGAATGTCATTGTTATCAGCCATAGTTGCATATTGATTTTTCAAACATAGCTATTTGTAAGAGCCAAGAGTCTTGGCCATTTTGAATAAATATTGTAATGATTATACATTTGCAATCAAGGAGAAATAAGTGGTTGATCCCATCATTGTTCTTAGCAAGCAATTCAATCTATATATCATTTAGTTTGAGATGCATGCCAACTGTTTGACAAAATGTCAAATGGTTGTAGGAGATTAGTATGCTTAGTAAATTCATCCTTATGCATAGAAAAGAACAAAAAGAAGTCATTCTTGCATCTAGAATAGAATATTAGCTTTCTTGCATTGTTCTATAAGCATTTGAAGCATTTTATTATCATAATTCACAAAAACTATCAGTCTAAAACACAAAACCAGCAAGTAAGCACTTTGCATACAAAGTGTTTGACAAAATTACAAGACGACCATTTGCAAGAATTAAGGGCAGATTGGGTAGGGGTCATTACACTTATACTCGGCCTTCTCTGTAGCATCGCATTCCCTCGCCATCGCACGTCGACGATGCTTATGCTCATGTGCAAGTCGGTTCCAATGGAGATGGGGACAAGGAGCAAAGCCCGAGAAGACATCGGGATGATGGGTGGTGTCTTCATAATTATTAACGATGAAAGGACAGGATTTGCGGGAGTGACCAGAGAGGCCAGGGGTGTAGGATCCTTAACCTCGACTGCGGGTATCTTTCCTCATGCTTTTTGGGTATAGGAACCCTTGGGGGTCGAGATGTCACAGCCACGCGCAAAGGACCCGACAAAGAGAACTACTCACCCTTACTATATTTATTAGGGCAAAGGATGTTAGGAAGAATTGAAAGTTCGATGACATGGGGTTTCAACTTCATCAACGCGAGGGCCTTTCTTTTTCCTGTGTTGGGCATGGTCGAAGGAATAGAAGGCACTGCTAGAGGTTGCGAGGTCTTGGAAGAATGGGGAGGTCTACTCAAGGGAGTGTTCTTGTCTTTAGCCCCCAATGAAGAAGGCCTAGAAGACAAAGCTCGTTGCTGCACAAGAGTAGGTTGAAAGGGGATTGAAGAGGCAAAAGGAGGAAGTGAGGCCAAATCAAAACCTAAGCCCCTGATCTTGTATTTATATTATGATTTATATAACAAGTCACCACAAGGTAGCATAGGTCCCATCGAAGCAGGCTAGAAATATGTGACACTAGTGGTTTGTACCCAATGTCTTGGATAGTTTGCACTGTGCCCCCGTGAGGAAATTTTAGACACTTATGAATGACAGAAGCGACTGCATTCATGAAAACCATCCAAAGAATACCTAGTTCCACTCTGAACAAGTCGAACTCCAATATCACAACAAATGTCATGGAGACGGATTTAGGTCCCACAAGGACTGATAGAGAAATGGATCCCAAAGGGGAGAGAGAAAGGCCATCATGCGTGCAAATGGTAGCCTTGCACTTGTCGTATCTCGCACTATACAGACCATTGACAAAGAGTGCCTCCTTGATTATAACATTGACCCTATTGGCAGGGTCAACCATAACGCCACTAACTACATTACTGTTGACCTGAGCGAGAATGTAGAGGGGAGAGTACTCTCCATGGTAAGGTAAGCCATTAGGCATAAAATATATTTCAAGTATCTTGGCCTTCTAACTCAAAGGGGAGATTGGAGTGATAGACGCCATATTCACATACACAACATCATCAAATGGCATAAGCGTAGTAATAAAGTTGGAAGAGTGAGGTGGGAAGGGATCTGTGTAGATTGGCAACTGGTTGTTGGATTTAGCAACAGACTTGTTAGAATTATGCTTTTTGGTACCAAGACGGATGTTACCGCTATCTGTGGTCCTAAATTTCATGTCTCTGGCACACACAACGTTTGGTGTCATGTTCGAGCACTTGATGGTATTGGAAGAATTTAGAAGTGTCATACCAACAAAGGTATGGCTTGTTATCAGGAAGCAGTCTAATTTTCGAAAAGGTGATTAAGTTATCTTTCAACAATTTTCAAAGTACACTTGAGTAAGAATCAAATAATTTTGTAAAGACCCTATTATGTTGTGACCCGTGTATTGTTTTCATTTGTTTGAGGGAAAGTTACCACATTAGCTATTGCTTTATTTCTCTTCAACCCTTTGGAAAAAGATGCGGCCCCTAAAATATCAAGACATGAGGACGAGGCAGAAGCCCCATACTGAGCTAATGTTTGTTGATAGTCTCGCAGCACAATACACAGATGAGCAAAGGAAGGATATTTCATCAAGGAGACTCGTTCCCTTCATGTCGGTCAGAGACTTCCCACGAACATCCTCTAGATGTCATGGTCAGGCATGGCATAGGGGATTTGCGAGGAGATAGATTGGTAGCAAGAAATGAAATCAGTTAATTTGTCATTTGGTTGTTGCTTGCAATGGACAATGTCAACGATAATGACCTTGGAGCCAATGTTCACCTCAGGCCGATGTAAGAGTTGATTCATAAGTTGATCAAAAGAAAAGATTGAATTATCAAGTAGTGAGCAAAACCACTCTAACACAGACTCCTTAAGGGATTACGGGAACAATTTTGCTAGCAAATGATCCTGATGTAAAAATTCACTGCACAAAGTGATGACAGAATTGGCATGTGTTTGTGGGTCTCCCTTACCATTATACTTATAATTTTGGTAGCTTGATCCCTTGGGTTATGAGATTGTTCAAGATGTTTAAAGCAAGAGGCCTACGGAGATAGTACGAAGTAAGAGTGGACTGCGTAGCAACGTTAGGTTGGCGAGCTGAGATTGCATCTAACCCATATTCTGCAAGAGGGTGTTCAAGATGAGATTAGATGGCAAGGGAGGCAGATTGGCCATCACAACAAAGACTTGCACCGTAGGAGTTTGGAGTGCAGAGCTAGGCGAAGGGATATGGTACCCCAAAGGATTTTGAGATACATTAACCCCAGGAGTAATGAGAGGCACAAACACAGCATTTGTGTTGTTAGTAGAAGACATAGGGGCACTATAGGATTGGAATTTACCATATGCATGGGCACCTCAACCATAGGAAGATTCAACTCAATGCCAGTGATATCTGATTAGGCATCTTGAGGCTAACTCAAGATTGACGTGTGCAAAGGTATATGAATCTCAACTATGTCTGTCAACGCACGAAGCAACTCAAGGCCCTTGCGATCTGAGATGAGTAGGTTTCTCAGATTACCGACAACAGGAGCAACTTGAGCAAACAAGTTGTCACGGTTAAGAAAATCTTTGAAACACTGGACTTGCTCAAGGGGACCCTGAGAGAAGTCTCATAATTTGTAGAAGATGGAGACCTTGGAAGAGAACTTGGTTCGAAGCTTGAAGGAGAAGAGTTCCCAAAGGCCAACTGGGGGCCAAAGGGATCAAAAGTTTTGGAAATCATTGGACCGAGTCTAATAGGACTATACCAATTTGGAGGTACGATAGGTCTCAAACTTCTCCTAACTATGTATCCAAAGGTTGTGGACTAGGTTGTGAAGCTCATAGAGTATTCACAACGCACAGCCTCACAAAGTCTATGAAACAAGAGACTTGGAAATGCAAGAGGGGATAGAAAAACTTTGCAAGAAGGTGAGTTCACGTCAGGTTCACCAAGATGTAGAGGGAATTTGCTACCCTCAAGATGACGAGATCTCAAAGAGCAAATTGTCTCTCCACTACCTCAGTTGACATGGCTTAAGTGAATTGGAAATGGAGTGATATTTAACAAATTACAAAAATTATATGGATCTTTCAAACATCAGAAACTGAAAAGTGTGGGGTATAGAGGTCATTTGGACAACTTGGCAAGCTCTCTGTTCAGGACGAATGCACGGCTATCAGACTGGTGTCTTGTACAAACAAAGAACAAAAGTTGACGCAAAAAGACACAAGGTACTTTGCACAAGTTTCTAGACGTGAAAGGGGGTGCTAAATACTAATGAACAGCGAACATGAAATGACAAAAATAAAGATGCTGAGTGAAAACTAGACAAAAATGACGAGGGATTGAAAACATTATCGGAAACGTTTGGCAAAGTCCAAGCTTTCTTCAAGTTGTTCTTCCACCTACACCTACACACACAAGACCAAAGAGAAATGTTTGGATGTTTGTATACGAGTCTACCTTAGTCAAACCCTTGTATTGGTGTTTCCACCTCCAAGGATAGCCTTAAACGAGATGATGAAAATAGATGTGAAATGATATGGAAAACAATATGCTTGACAAATAAAGATAATATGCTTGGATAAAATACTTGAATAGTTACCACATAGAAGCTATGTAGCTTGTTGGTGCATTAAGGAGATGACGAGAAACTCCGAGATGGCAATGGCCTTTTCACAAGATGAGCTCTTGTTACAACAATGGAGTCTACTTTGAAAGTTGTATAAGAATTTTTTAGAAGATATGCATATAGAAAAGATGGGGAATGTTTTGAATGAGAGAAGTGATGTAGAATGGTGAAGAATATGAGAAAAGAAGAGTTGTGTGTGTTTTCAAGAGAGCAAGATTGAATGTGTTGAAGGATGAATCAATCATCCCAAGAAAGAGGGACTTTTTGGTTCAAAAGGTCTACCCAAGCAACTCCCAACAAGGTTGCAAGTTGGCAAAGGTGTTATGTTGCCAAGACGCGACAGGTGTAACATCTCAACGACCAACTTAGCCACAAGTTTTCGCAGGACACTAGCACGATTCGCAGACGTCCTTGCGACATGTATAGGCCCGTGTGAAAATCATACTCAAAACTCGAGAACTGGGCATGCCAAATGGCGAGAGACGGTTTTAGGTTGAGAGAAAGCATAATTATTTTAGTTTACCTAAAGAGGAGGCGTATGTAATATGAAATTACATAGGATGCAATTTACAACATTACACAAAGTAACACAATGCTATGAAGTAACCACAAATCATCTAAAAGAACTTGATCTAAGAAGTAACACAATACTATAAAGGTTGTCTCCAATCTCCTTACATTTATTTTCCTTAGACTTGCCTCTAGCCACAAGGGCATTAAAAGACTTATCATCTATAGCCTTTTTCCTAATTTCCTCCCTTAACAAAATGTCAATTACATTTTTCAATTTCAATGACATAGCATTATTAATGATAAACATCATTAAAATTTCCCATCGATCTAGAAAGAAACAAAGTAACACTAATTTCATATACAATTCTAAGTTCTACTTATCATAGCACCACAACATATAGACAAACCGTATATGTTTCACTGCACCTTATTGTCACCACATCACCACTTGTTAGTCAATGTAGACGCTATACTTGGAACTTATCCCATTTAATCGCAAAGTATTATGTAGACCAACTATTCCTACAAGGACCCTCTACAAGTGAGTATCACCCAAGTCCCAAAAAGCCCAATGTCTATGAAATGTTTGTCATTTGTCATATTGATGGCATGCATGTGTGATAAATGTAAGGAAATGATTTGATGGGTGTACTTCAACTAACAAGTAGGAAAAGGGATGGGAATAAAATATGGTGAAAAAGGAACTCCTCTCTGGAAACCTCTAGAATTATTTTAAAATGAAATTTCTAAACTAGGAAATTGAATAGTTGTAGATTTGAACTAGGAAACAATCTACGGCCACCAAAAGCAAATATCAAGTAAAAAGTCGTGAAAAAAAAAAAATACAAACTCCCAAGAATTGTGTGTTTGTCTGCAATAGTATATAACAGGTTGTTGAGCTCAAGGAAATTTTCGGGATCATTCTCGAATCAAATCCAATTGTGATTATACGTCTATTACATAAACAAATCAGATTTTCCTAGGAAGTTGACACAATACATTTATATCAAAGGAAGAAGCGAGAATTAGACATTGATTATTGGTCGATGCATACAAAGACTTATTGAGATTTGTCATGACAATTTTCAACACAGCAACAAAAATCTAATTAATGGTTGTTAATTACCAAGAGTGTGTTGATAATTTTCAACACAGCAACAAAAATCTAATTAATGGTTGTTAATTACCAAGAGTGTCATGATTAGGCGACACAATAGAAGAATTAGTCAATTTCTTAGATGAACCAAGATATTTAATTATTGTTAGGTGGGTGTAGCAGTTAGAAAACTTATTACCTACTTCTAATGAGTGAATACCCAAGAAATTCTATAAATACTCAAGTTACATAATATGTAAAAAGTTCGAACTCTTGTACCTTTGAAACTAAATATCACTGTTAGTCCATTTTCCTTTCTATTTCCGATCTAAACTTTGTGGATATATAAACTTGAGCATGGAAGCTTATACGAGCATTTTATTGTGAATTGAGTTTCAATGATTGTATCATCTGTATGTTACGGATGACGTTGACAATGATCTGTGCATTGTTATGGTGGTTGCTTTGTTGAATTTATACTTTTCGTTCTTCTTAGAGATTGCATTGCTCTAGTATTGAGTTGTGTTGAAATGGCTGTTACTTGGATGATTTGGATGCCTACTTGTAAAACTCGGTGATATTTGTTTAGATAAACGAACCTACTCCTATCTTCTTCCATCTCCTTGTTTTTTTATTTTATGTTATTTTAAGTTAGTTAATTTATATTTAAATTAGAATTAGGTTGAATAATCTTGTTTTTTCTTTTCAATATCATTTTGAAATTCTTGAAAAATCATTTGATTGTTTTTTTATTGACAGTTGTTTTATTCAAAGAGGGCTTTAATCTTGTTTTAGAAAAAACAAATCCTGGGGTAACCTAGGTAGAATTATTGCTTGTCTATATTGACCCAAATATCCAATAACCTCTTGTGGGGCAGTCAATTAGCAAATTCCAATAAACAAATTCAACATTGTAAAAAGAATCTTCAGCCTCAGGAGAGTCAAATGCCTTCAAAAAGAGCATCAAAGTGGGCTTTGATCTTGTTTTAAAAAAGAGATATTGGGGTAACCCACATAGAATCATTGCTTGTCTATATTGATCCAAATATCGAATATCCTCTTGCGGGACAGTTAATTAGAAAATTCCAAGAAACAAACTGAACCTTAGAAAAATAATCCCAAGCCTTACGAGAGTCAAATTTCTTCAAAAAGAGCATCCACTCACTCCCTAAGATGGCATGCCAAAAGTCACATCAACAGCTACCCTTGTGGTGAGCCACGTAGGATGATACAGATCTTCAATCAAAAACTCTCCATACAATCATTCCAGAAGCCTTGGTTCCAATTACATGAACTATGGAAGCACTAGAACTGTTATAACATGATAACAGAAACTTAAGACCGCTCAACAATATCTAATTACATATTATAGCTCTTTAGCTTGCTGGTTTCTAAGCAACTGAAAGTTTTTACATTGCAAAAATTTTGCATATCATCCTTCAATATTAACTATGTACACTGATAAATATTTCAGTCATTCCTTCAATAACACATTCCTCATTTATAGTCATTCCTTCTATAGTTGATCTTCAAGAGCTTGAATGTAACACTTCCTACATCCTAGTTAATTTTCAAATGGGTCGCATGATGGTGGATTGCAATTAGCAAAGCATACCATATACAGTAAAGATCATTCCTCCAGGCCTTGCACCTAATTATCAGGATTTCCCAAGGTGTCCATGCATCCTACTACTACTCCAGCTCTACTGGACTTAGCCATGGAATTTTCCCCAATCTTGCCCCCCTTGCTTGCTATCCAATTTGCAAACCTTTATAAAGTATTGTACCCAATATTTTGAGATCAACTGTGTGCAGTATTTGATACTTGTGAAGCAAACCATCAGCCGGCATCAATTACCACTGCTTTGACTACACGGGGTCCCTAATCCAAGATTAATCCTGCTCAAGCTAGCAAGAAAGTCCACTCTGTTTGGTATTATTATTTGCCGGACCTTTTAGCAAGTACTGCTCCTTGCAAACTATTTATGAGTTATGTGACTTATGTAATTTATAAACAGTTTGATTTATCACAGTGAAGCACTTTCAGAGTTAATTTATTGTTGTCATAAATGGTGAATATTACATAGATAGATAGAGAGAGATATATTGCAGGTAAAGCTTTTGCAATGTTCTTCTCTACTGTAAGCAAACAGATACCATGGTCGGTCCATTTTCATTAGCAATGACCCATGGCCATCCAGATCTCACTCAGTTTTTCTATGACTAATGCCTTAAGCTTGGCTAATGTATTACTACACTAGATGTATTCTGAGTTTGACAATTAGATTCAGTTTATTTAAAATTAAGAAAACCAGTGACCAAACAGATGAAAACGGTAAGCTTTAAACATGCATTTTTTAAATTGAAGCTCTGTTTACACTGCAAAACTGTTTGTGAGCTTCCCTAGGGTGATCTCGCCATTCAAATTTTCAAACAGATAATTAGTAATCTATAGAGAATAAAGAAGATAATACCCAATGATAATTTTTTTCTGGAATTACTTGTCTAAAGTTTATATGCCATGAAGCTGAGGATGCAAATGTTACTCGGAAAAGCCAACTGCTGGACAAATAAACCAAGAGCCATTCATGACTAAGTTGAAATGTGATTTTAAAAGGAACATCAGGGGGACTGAACTTAAATTGCCCCACAAAAAAGCTTGTACAATGTGATTCATAATACAAACAAAATAAATCAAGTACATTAGATTGAGAGATTGGTTACCTTGATCAAAATATCATACAACCATGGTTGATTTATATATTAATAGGTCATTTCACACCTGTAATTCCACCAGTGACATTCGACCTTCTTATATGTGCAGTACATCATAATTCAGAATACTCTTAAACCAGTTTACAGTTTTAATGTTCCTGAATTGCAGCCATCTCCACTCAGTTCAAACTGCAAATATATATAAATATGAAAAAGGAATTCCTGCAACATAAGTGGTACCCATCTGTTCTTGTATTAATCATTAACTCAAGAAAAAGAAGGAAATTTTACAACAAAGTTAATTCATCAGCTTGTGGATTACAGCAAAAACTCGACACAAACCAACAAAGAGTTAAATTAGGAATACCTCATGCATCTTCTGTACTACCAGAATCATTTCCTTCGGTAGGTCTAGTCACAATGAAGATTGCAAAGACAACTGAATCAGCATCACAGTCTCCTTTGCCTCTTTATTCTCTCAAGAGCACCCATGGGTTCTTCACGTTCTCTTTGCTTTCTATCACCATCCCCTTCATTGTCTTGTGTCTTTGCTTTGTTTGCCAATTCTCCAAAAACGGCAGCAGGGACATCTTTTTGTGCAACTTCAACCCTTTCATCATTCTCGTTGTCTTCATCACTCTCTTCTTGTAATTCAATATCTTCTGGATTAGCAGTTACCTTCCTACCCCCATCTGCTGTGCGCATCACCCCAGCTTGGGTGTCCACTCCAGCACTAACAAATCCCAATGATCTCATTGCATCATTTGGAGCCAAGCTGGAAACAGCTGCCGGTGCTAATTGCCTTTCTAGAACAGCCATTTCATCTTCAGGTACACCAGCCCGCTTAAGCGTGTCAACTGTCTCCTCAAGTGTCAACTTACCCTGATCCTTTTGCATCAAATATTCTGGTAGTATAAAATGTGTCTGCAATATAACATGCTCAAAGTCAGATATAATAGATTTAACAACCTCGGTTAAATAAAATATGGCAAATAAATGCGGGTTACTGCAAGTGCCCTCAGAATTGAAACAAACTTTTTGTAACATGTAAGTTAACCATTCCTTAGAATTTGTTTAGGATGTGCAGATTTGCATTGTATTATTTATTTTATAATCCTCAATGAAAATAAAAAAGAATAACAGATATAAAGCAGGAAAATGCAAACCTGGCTGTAGCTAGCCGACACACTTCGTTTGATTCGAAGCATTTCCCTGAAGGTATCCTCATTTCCATGCTGTACCTCAAACTCATGCCACTTGTTCCAGACTTCTTGATCAGAGCGTGGATCAGCCATTTGTGCACAGTATACATAAATATTACGTGCCCGATCTATCTCCCCCAATTTTCTCTCCAGCTCAGCAAAATTCATACACATTACCTTCACATATTTATCTGGTAGCTCTGATTCAATGGCTTTCTGCCATAGAAAGATGAATAATATTAGAATTTGTGTGGCTAGCAATGGAAACAAAATCTAACTAAAAAACTGAAGCACGGGCTTTATCATAGGAATGCCAACTGGCACTGAAAAAAAAATCATAATTTCTTAGACATTGGCCTAATTGTCAAACTAACCAGATAAATATCCCTGGTTTTTGGAACTCCAAAATTTTCCGCTGCACGAGCAATGTAAAGATCATATATCTCCATTTTCTCATGATCAGGAACAGCCTTCGCAGCACGGTCATACACTTCCATTGCATGTCGTGCAAGTCCATAGTCCTCTTCCAACTTGGCATATTGCAAATATAATGGTTTTACATTTTCTGCTGGTGCCTGAAAAGACAGAATAAAATTACTTCAGATGAAAGCAAGCAAAACCTTAGGCATATTCAAAAATTAAAAAGAATATAAGAAGAATAATGTCCAGGAGAGAAATCTGTTAATTATTTTTAAATGCAGAAATGTTATTTGGAGAGATCAGAGGGCAAGTTGACAGACAAGGAAGATAATGACATAACAATGGGTAGAAAAAGCCAGATAGATAAATCTCATAATGCATTCCATTGAGGCCCAAAATGGCTTCAAAAAATGAATAAAAATGTTGTTCTCCATAAAGTGGCCTCGAAAACTTGCTTTGAATTTAAAAACATTCGAGTCGTAGAACATATATCTAATTGTGCACAAGGAGAAGGCACTTTTTTAGGTCATCATGCCTGTCACCATGTGCACCTGATGTGCTTGGACTGCAGGCCAGATTACAGTATATGAGGCTACCTCCCACACCCGACTGAAAGTGGTCATCAATGATTCAGGAAAATGGATGGGATGGGCAATGAAAAAGTGCAAAGATAAAGGAAGAAGAGTGAGGTCATGACAATTAGGTGGAATGGCAATTTTCAGAATTCAAGATATCACATTATGCAGCACAGGTTCAGATCTATTTCAACAAAATTTGGAGACAAAAAAAGCTACAAAAAAATACAACTGAGAGTACAAAAAGAAAGATCAAAAAGGAAAAATTGCAATGATTTCAACAACAGTCCCAAATCTCGTGCTCTCAAAAGAGACAAATAACTGATGTGATGGGATAGTCTTTCAAGTTGTTCGATTTTAGCTATAAAATATTGGTGCACAAATCCATAATAGATTATAGCATTCCACTTATCCTTCTTGTAGTAGGCAAAATAGTCACAAACATCTAACATATACAATGGTTTTCCACCTATCTGGTAACACTTTGTACCCCAAAGAAGAGCTATTAAAATAACTTTAGTAAAAGAAGCACACCTTCTCAACCGCTTGCTCAAATAAGTCCCTGGCACGTTCCAGCTTTGACCCCTTGTATCTGTTTACGAATTTTGAGAGATAGGTCACCCAAATATCCTTCACATGTGGATATTTGAAGATTTTGACCCCTCTTTCATATACTTTGAATGCATCCTCAAAATATTTATTCTCCTGATAGCCAAAAAAATAGATAAAAAAAGTCAATAACCCTGTCCAACATGTTAGTTCGATAATAGAAACAGGGAAAAGTCAATAACCCTGTCCAAAATGTTACCTCTAGAAGATGTGCATAATTTATAATAATTTGTGGAGTGGCAATCTTTAAATCAAGTATCCGTTCATATACTGCACGTGATGATTCTAGTGTTCCCAAACTCTCCTCCAAGTCCACAAAGAATGTCCAAAGCTTCAATGACCTATGCAGCCTCATCTGTACTGGTTCATTGCCATCAGCAGCAACTGTACAAATAATAGTTTGAAATTAATGACAGAATTGGAACAATTTTTTTGGTCAGCATTTCTTATACTGAAAAAAATTTGGAACATCTAAAATCATTCAAGCTCCCTACTTGAAGAAAAACCCTGCAGATTAGTTATAAATTTAAAATTTAAATCTTCAAGGTACTGAAGAACCTAAAACAGATGCATTGGAGTTTGAAAAACATGAGATTAATAAATTATCAACACAACTGAAGAAGCAAAACAACATTCAGCTTGAGGAAAACAGATAAATTTTGGAGTGGATATGCTACAAGAAGGACTTCAGCTTTAGCAGAAAGAATCTCAGCTTGTTAAATTTCTTCACTGGCACAAAGAATCTCAGCTTGTTAAACTTCTTCACTAGCAGAAAGAATCTAAGTTTGTTACATTGCTTCAAAGGCCATGCTCAAATATTGAAAATGAGTAGGATTAATCAATATACCATGTATTGCAGAGTGCATGGATGTGCCTAGACGCCTTTCGTTTTTGAGAAAAAGAGATATATCATAAACTATCAATGAGGAAAGTTGCCCAGACTGCACTTTCTACTCCAACCCTAAAACCAGAACCAGTTATTTTTGCTCGCACTCACAAAATAACCAAAACTACCATGACCAGAGTTGGTTGGGCAACAAGTATTGAGACTAATATTTGTTGGTCATTGGCGATGGTACTTACAAAATGTCATCAAAAGCACATCCTTCCAAAATAATCAAAGATCCTTAACAAATCTCTTTATGCGATGGTATTTGCAACTTCTTCAGCATAGTAACAAAATTTTGAGTTCTAAGTCTGACTGAGGAGGAGCATATAGCCCATGTCATTCAGAAGAGAAACCGTTTCACCATCCCCATCTTGTCATTGATTTACTTATTTAAACTTATGAACAACACAACTTGGTGGATCTTAGTATAATAGTTTGGCATAGACTTACTGAAATGGTGTAGTAAATATTCAACTGCAAGTCTGCAAGAGAATATTGAAAAACAAATGGGATCTTTAACAGTATCATATGATCAGTTAAAACAGACACAGGTAAAAGAACCTAGATTGTGAAATGCAACTTAAACTTACCACTAAAGAATTATAAAAGACTGGGGAGAAAACTAATGTAAAGTAAACATTTAGTGCTCTTTATTTTTAATTATATTTTGGTAGATAACTGTTTTAGCATTCTCATCTTGTGTTTGATTTACTTATTAAAACATATGAACAACACAAGTTAGTGAATCTTGGAACAATAGTTTAGCATACAGTTACTGAAATAGAGTAGCAAATATTCAACAGCAAGAAAATATCAGAACACAAATAGGCTATTTAACAGTGTTATATGGTCAGTTAAAACTTAAAATAGCAAAGAGTAAAACAACCTAGATTATGAAAAGTAACTCAACACAAACAACTAAAGAAATATAAAAAACGGGGGATAAAATGCAAAATAACCATCTAGTGCTCTTTATTTTTAGTTATATTTTGGTGGAAGGTCAATGCTGGAAGAAAAATATGAGGTACTTAGGGTCATAAGGTCCAATGCATGTCAAACTTTCATGATTTTATTTCTGACTTTGCAATGTTTAATGTTGTATTTGTGAATATATTATATATATTGTGACGTTTCAAAATGCTGGGGTTGTTGTATATCAGTCATTCTGCATATGTTAGAAACGTATGTAGTTTGACATGTACAGCATACAACTTAGATGGGGTATTGTTACTGAATTGTAAAGTAGACACCAAATATTCACTCTTGACTTTAACTGGAGTTTATGTTTGTTTAGAAAACTGCTGATACAAAACCTAATTAGTTAGAGGGTCCCCATGTCAGGTGGTGAGGATGTTTTTATGTTCCCAATGACAACCAAAGCATCCATATTAAGGTGGGCAGCACATTTTTAAAACTGAATTCAAACCTTTCACAAGGAAAACTTGACACTCATACATATAACATCTCAGGGTCTACCCAAAGAATGCAAGATTAAAAGGTTATTACTGGTTTCAATGTTGAAGGTTGCAATGCTGTAGTATTATACGCTTGCATATGATGAAAGTCTGGTAGATAGCAAATTGTATCACCTCATTGACATACTACTAATTTTTTCCGGCAAAGAAATCCAATTATGCTAAAAGGATATACACCAGTCTGAAGTGATCTCTTGCTGGATTACTTACACAAATAATTAGTTCTCCTTGATATTACAGCTGATAAAAGAAAGTTTGTAGACAAGCAACACCTTCCATATATAAAGGGGTGAGATAAGAACATAGATGTTATCCATACTACCTCCAGACTATACATGATATACATGATTATATGGTGCTTCAAATGGCATTAAATAAAGGACGATATCTTCTGGAGTTGGTACTGGGCTATTTTATGGCTACAAAAGACAATAGAATATAAAATTGGCATTCTTGTGAATTATGTAATGTTTGAGATCTCATTTAACAACATTATAAAATGGCAAACTTGTTGATAAAATGGTATATTTTGCTGATAAATCCAAAAGCTTGGCTAAATTCCCATCATATTAACTTTTTCCATCAAAACCAAAATCTAGGATTCCAACTTTAGTCTTAATATGGTGCATTTACTATTAGCTTATTTACAAATAAATAGACTGTCACTGAAAGTGAAATTTCCAAAAGAGATTTAGATTCACCTCTGCGCTTGATTTCCACAGAAGGTTCTGCTGTTGCCCTACGCATAAGTTCAAGTGCATCTTTGAAATTCTTATGCCTCAACTCCATTTCTGCCCACTCACACCAAACACTAGCCAAATCATCCACTGTTTTGTAATTCACTTGCACGGCTTTCTCAAAAATTATCCTTGCATTTCCAACATCCTTGTGATTTTCATATAGGTGTGCAAAGGAAACCCACAATGTATGCGGCTTCCCAACAGCTTTCATTGGATCCACTGTTTTCACAGCTTCAGTAAAAGTTAAGATTTGCCTGGTAGGATTGTCCTTGAAAAGCTTTGCTCTCTTATGCCACTCATGCACATTGTGAGGGTTCTGTCTTAAGAGCACACTGCTGACAAGCTCAGGTCGCCGATTCATCAAATTCTCCAGTCTAGCCAGCCTGGGATTGAGGAAAATGTTAAAACATCGAATACTTAAATAAGGTTAGAAATGTTATGAAACTGAAATTTCAATCTGCCCTTTCTAGGTATAAAATGTTATGAACTTTTTAAAATGGATGAGACTTATAAAATTTCAATAAAGTAGTATAGATGTCTTAAATACATCTAAAAGGCATTGAGAGATGTCAATACAATACAATAAATATAATACAATAATTACATAATTATAAATTAAGTATGAGTTTGTAATATAATATATAAATTATTTTTATTTATGTAGTTATTAATTATTCTACTACAAGTATATAATTAAATTGCCATTATAGAATATTTTTATTTTTCGCTGGCATGGAGTGTTCTGGTGGGAAGACAAAGAATCATCCTCCATTGTTCTCCATGCTGGCTGATTGATGCTTTCTTAGTTAATTTTGTGTCATTTTAAGTTTCTTCTTGTTAATGGTTTTGGTTGCCTTTATTTTCTAGTTTTCAACCTTTTTTTTGTATTGTCGTTGTTTGGTTTGTTTGTTTTTGCCACCTTTTTTTATATTGAGAATCTTGTACATACCAGGTTTTGGGTTTTGTGCATAGTAATTGCTCAGGTGTGTGAGGCCCTGCAAGCAGTTGGTGTGTGGCTTGCTAAGTTTATCCATATGGTGGAGAGCTTTTATCATTTATTACAGCGAAAAACAATAGTAAAAAGGTGCAAACATTATATCTTTCAGAGATGCATTGGTCACAGGAGAAAAGCCAGAGATGGGTAAAGATGTGTTTGTTTTGCAGGATGGAGAACCTGTTCAGGCATCACTGCAAGAGAATGGCTTGCAAGGTGAGCAAACAATTTTTACCCTGAAGCCTAATGAAGTTATGCGTAATGCGATAGAAAAGGAAGACACAAGAGCGAAATCTGTTGGTAGTTTTTTTGTTTGCTCAAATCTGGAGGCAGTTCCTGCAGGAAAATTTTTTGTGTCTAATTAGTTTGCTTCTATGTGGCATAAGAAATTGGGGCTCTATGTTCCCTTTTGTCAAATGCTGCAGAATGGTTTATTTTCTGTCCACCTAAAGAATAATAACATACAAAAAAGGTTCTTTCTAAGGCCTTATGAACAGTTGGTAGGTCTTTGTTTAAAGCTTTTGATTGGGACCCCATAGCAAATCCAAAGGATATTTTAACCCTTCCCCTGAATGAGTTTAGGTTTGTGATCTCCTCCAAGTCTCTGGTTTTTGTTACATCAGTTTTAAGGCCATTGGGATCAGTTTTGATTTCACTGACCATAATATGATGCTTCCTAATTTATAGCTATCCCTCTTCACAGGTCTGCAAGAATTTGTAAAAATAGTGGGTTAAGAGGGTTAAATGTGTGTTTTTTGTAAGCAGATGATTATTTAAGAATGGTGTGCCCTTTCTTAAAAAAGAATGCTACTAGAAATCCTAAGTTGGCTAAGAACCAAGGGGATGAAAATACTATTTAATTATTCCTACTAGTTCTGATACCCAAAATTACATAGATAAGACTCCTAATGTTCCAAACCAGCCCATTTTAATCGATGAATTGAATGATAACAATAAGAGAACTTTAAGTGGTCAGGATCCTCCTGAACCTACTGTGAATTCTTTAAAGGAGATTAAAATAATGGCGGCTAGACTAAGACATCTGCAATTGGGTTTAAAGAATGATTAAATTAAAACTAAACTTATAGTTTATCAAAAAGTCAAAGGGTGTATGAAGGGTTGTGTCTCATGAAGCAATAAGATATATAAGGGAGATCATTTAACAAGAAGAGGAGATCAATGAAATGGGAATAAAAATTATGTGACTTTCCAAGTAAATATTACAGCCAACGAGGACGAAAAAACCCTCCAAGGAAAATTGTGAGATTTAAGGATGAAAACCCTTAACTTCTCCTATCAAGTTATTCGACGAAAACCCATTACTTGACTGATATTAGGGAAAATCATTCAAGGAGAATAGCTGCAAATTGGAAGGAGAATTATAGCAGAAAATCAAGTAAATTCTATTTTCAATTATGTCATAAGTAATAAATCTGAATATTATAATAAAATTCATAACTTTAGATAAAGTCATGTTTATAAATATAATGCAACTATCATTTTCAGTTAGAATTATTGTTTAAAGGTAAAAATAAGAAATGTTCTAGAAAGGGACATTACATCAACTTTGAAAAAATATATGAAAAAATTGAGTGGCCCTTTATTATTTTAATGTTGAAAGCAATGGGATTTGGTGAGTATTTTTACAGGATGATCGATGTTCTTTTTAGAAATACTTCTGCCCAAATTAGTGTGAATGAAGAGCTTACTGAATCTTTCCCTCTTCAGACATCCATTAGACTGGTGTCCTTTTGCCTCTTATCTTTTTGTGTTGGCTACTGAATTAATCCAATATTTATCTAAGGATCTCTCTTTGGGGCCGCTAGTTAAGGTTTGCCTTCTGAGGAATCAGCTAATAGATCTTCAATTTGTTAATGATACAACATTTTTTACCAATATGAATGAGCATAAATTGAGTAATCTGGTTAATAGATTTAAAAATATGCCATGTTGCTTCTGGTTCAAACATTGTTATTCATAAGACCAATGTCCTTAGTTGAAATGAGACTTATCCTAAGTGGATTTTAGATAAACTTTGGAACTGCATTAACCCAAATGTGTTAGTAAGGTACTTAGAAATTCCCTTTTCTCTTAACACTTCTTTAAAATCTATGCGGGATTGGGTTAAGAAAAAGGGAATCTCAAGATTGTTAAATGGTAAAGGAAGCTTCTAGCTTTGGCAAGGAGGTTTCAAGTTTGCCAAAAGATTCTTTCTTCTTATAATATTTATTTTCCAGCTTGTTCGTTGGCAGCCTTCTCTCAGATTAACCAGTTAAACAAGCTTATTATAAGTTTTCTTTAGTGAAATAGAAAGGGTAATAGAAAAAGGCATACAATTTCTTGGGATCAGTGTGTTAAAAGCAGAATTTTGAGGGGTCACGGGTTTTATAAATCTCTTTTTGCATTGGGTCTCTATGGTATTAAAGTATTATTGTAATATTTAATGGTCATCTTCGCTTTTAGATAGTCAGTAGTTTACTTTTAGTTAACTTAGTTTGCTTTAGTTAGCTTTTAGTAACATTCAATTAATTACTTTAGTTAACAATTGTTTCCTTTTAGAAACATCGTCCTATATTGTATTATTTAAGGAGTATTCCTCTCCTTTGTAAATATCGAATATCAATTATCATTTAATGGTATCAGAGCTTAGGCCAAACTTTTTTGGCGGATTTTTTAGTAATAAAAATTCATGTATTCCTAAGGATCTTTTAAAAAATTCTTAGATGTTTTTGTCCGATATTTTTAAAGATAAAAATTGAGTTTTTTTAGCAAAGATTTCAAAAATCAAAGGGTTTTTTATCTAAAAAAATCATGGACTTTTCTTGAAGCAAATTTGAGGGTTTCTTTTGCATGAAATCGCAGATTGTTGAAGAAGATTTTCACGTATCTGTTCATGCACATTTTCAAGGGTTTCTTATGTTTAAAAATCATGGGTTTCTTCATCAACAAATCACAACTTTTGTTCGAAGAAAATCGTGGCATCCTCTTGTAGAAATTCGCGTCTCCTATTGGCTTTTATTCTAGCATTTTTCGCACCTAAAAGTTGTGTGGCCCTAGAGGAAAACAAAAATTCGCGACAAATTATTTCCAGTTTTTGGCGCACATCCTCATCTCAAATCACGTTTTTCTTTGTCAAAAATCGTGTTCTTTTTGGGCGTTCCTCTGATCGCGGGTTCTATAAGTTGTGCAAACATTTCAACGGATTTCTCTAGCTTTTTTGTGCCACGACTAGGCTTTTTTTTCTGCCATTCGTCTTGCTCAAAATCGCGCTTCTTTTTTTTTTGACCAGTTTTTTAAGAGTTTTCTAAGCAATTTTTTCACAAAATCACGGGTCTGCATCTGGTGGAATTTTTCCTAATTTTTTTGGCTGATTTTCTGCAACGTAGGGTTTTCTAAAACTCGTAGAGTTTTCTAGGTGTTGCTCAAAATCTGAAGATTTGAAGAGTTTTTAAAAAAAAAAAATCTATAAAAAAACTTGTTAAATTTCATAAATTTTTGAAGGTTTTTTTTGAAAAAATCTTGCTTTTTCGGAGTTTCTTTAAGGTTTTTTTCTAAAAAATCTTGTTGGGTTTTTGAAGGTTTTTTTCAAAAAAAAATCTTGTTGAGTTTTTTGAAGGTTTTTTCTAAAATAATCTTGTTGTTCTTGAGCCTCTATTTTAGACGATTTTTTAAAGAATCGTGGAAGTTGTGCCAGTTGATTGTCCAAAGTTTAGTGCCAACTGATCACAGACTTTACCTCGTTCTTTGTGCTTTTGGAAAACGGGAGGGATAGCATCTATGTAGTTTAACCAAGCATCTACTCTTATGCATTGATGGTCAAACGACCAGCAGATCGTGTCAAATCATTTGCATGGTACATCAATTCTAGAGCCTCAACATTTTACAAACAAGAGAGATTGGTTCACAGAGTATATGGCTTGCTCCAATTCCATCGTCTTTGGTGGTGGCAAAGAGTATACAATTGTTGGCAAGGACAATGTCCAGATCACATTTGGTGGGAGAAATTTATATTTCAAAATGTATACTATGTGTCGAGCATGAAGCTTAATCTACTCTTGGTGAGTCAGATTATGCGACATAGTCCGAAGTTGGACATCACTTTCAGTTCACACAAGTGTCAAATTGTTGATAAGGAGTCCAAGAAAACTGTGGCAGTTGGGCTCGAGGATCATGGTTTGTATCGGTTGCCTGATACTGGAGATCTCTAGAGCATGCAGTGGATGCGAGAAGTTCATCTATTAGCACTATTTGGCATTAGTGGTATGGGCATCTCAACATTGCCTACCTCTTTCAACTGGCTCGAAAAAATTTGGTAGAAGGCTTACCTGAGATTCAGCAGCAAACACATGGTGTTTACGGAGCTTGCCAAGCAGGGAAGCAGCATCGTACTCCATTTTCAGATGGAAAATCTTGGAGAACATCCAAGGTTCTATGGCTGGTTCATGCAAATGTTTGTGGACCAATGAATACTGCATCGGTCATTGGTGCCAGGTATTTCCTCTTGTTTGTTGATGATTTTAGTAGGAAAATGTGGGTGTATTTTCTCAAGGCAGTCACAAGTGTTTAATGAATTTCAAAAGTTTAAGGCATTAGTTGAAAAAGAGTTTGAATGTCAAATCATAACTCTTAGGTCAAATAATGGTGGTGAGTTTTGTTCCAAGCAGTTCACCGACTTTTGTGTTAAACACGATATTAAGCCTCAGCTTACCACACCCCAAACCCCTCAACGAAATGGTGTTGTCGAGCGGAGGAATCATACCATCATAGAAATGGCCCGCTGTATGTTGGAATACACAAATGTTCCCAAGAAGTTTTGGGTTGAGACAGTGTATACTGCAGTATACCTTCTTAACCAATCTCTTACACAGGCTATCAAGAAGATGACTCCAAAGGAAGCATGGTCTGGAAGGAAAACAAGAATCACTCATCTCAAAGTGTTTGGTTCAACTGCGTATGTTTGGCTTCCAGATGCCTAGAGGACCAAGTTGGAATCCAAGGGCCAAAAGTTGATGCTAACAGGATACAGTGACAATCATAAGGCCTATCAGCTGATTGATGTGGCCATTGATCGTTTGACATTCAGCAGGGATATTGAGTTTGATGAGGAAAGTGGGCCCTTTCTACTCTCTTCTCCTATCAAGCACCCTAACGATCGGCCTCTAAAGACCAAAGATTTGGGAACTAAGCTTTCAGGAGCTCAACCTGCAGGGAGGGATTTTGATGATTCTAACATTGTGGAATCTCTTAGGTGAGATCCTCTACCAGCAGGGAGGAATTCTGATGATTTTGACATTGTGGAATCTCCTAGGCAAGATTCTATACCAACAAATTTTCCTCAAGATAACCTAGATCAGAGCATCCAAATGGTATTATTCTAGACAACCTAAGTCATGATGATGCTCATCCTGATTTGGAAAAAGATGCATCTCCTCCTTCCCCTAAGTGGTGGGCGAAGCTCATTGGTGATGTTCACAATGATGAGCTTGTTGAAGGAAGATCATTTAGAGGCAAAAGCAAGAAGAACATCGTAAACTCTGATCTTATGGCCAACATTCAAAGTGTTTATGAGCCCCAACACTATTCAGAGGCGAAGGGTAAACCTAAATGGTAAAAGGCTATGCATTCTACGCATCAGTCTTTTGAAGAACAACACGTGAGTTCTGTCAAATCTTCCACCAAGGAAGAAACCCATTGGCTGCAAATGGGTATACAAGGTGAAATACAAGGCTGATGGAACATTGGATAACTACAAGGCTCGATTAGTGGCTAAGGGGTTCTCATAGAGAGAAGGTATTGACTATGACGAAACCTTTGCTCCTATATCAAAGATGAGCACCATTCGACTTGTCCTAGCCATGGCAGCACAGTTTGGCTGGAATGTCCACCAAGGCATGGTACTTCAAGTTTTGACAAGTACTTGCTTGCACAGGGGTTCCAAAGGAGTCCCTCAGATGCAAATTTGTATGTCAAGAACATTGGCAGTGATATCATCCTTCTTGTCATCTATGCGGATGATATCATCATTATTGGCAGTAGGTTACATTTGATTCAACAAATCAAGTCGAATTTGTGTCAAGCATTTGAGATGACAAACTTGGGTCTCCTACACTATTATCTTGGTGTAGAAGTTTGGCAGATAGGTGGCAGTATCTTCATTTCTCAGTCAAAGTATGCCAAGAGTTCATTGGAGAAATTCAGGATGGAAGATTGCAAAATCCCATCTACTCCTATGGAGAAGGGGTTGAAACTTTCAACCAAATCAAACTCACTAGTGGTGAATGAGTCTGCATTCAAGCAACTAGTGGGCAACCTCGTCTATCTTACTACCACTAGACCTGATCTTAGTTTCACTGTGAGCTACATTTCTCATTTCATGACAACCCCTTTGAGATATGTGAAAGGAACACCTGACTTTGGCATTTTGTACAACAGATGCAAAGATCCTAAGCTGGTTGGCTTTACAGATTCAGATTGGGCAGGTCCAATTGATGACAAGAAGTCCACTTCTAGGTATGTTTTCAGTCTTGGTACAGGTGTAGTCACATGGACAAGCAAGAAGCAACAGCTAGTAGCTCTTTCCTCAGCCAAAGCAGAGTATTGAGGAACAATTAAGGTAGCATGTGAGGCAGTATGGCTTCGAAGGATGCTTGCTGACATGCAGATGTCTCAAGCAGGGCCCTCACCCTTGCTTTGTGACAATCAAAAGGTACTCAAACTTGCTAAGAATCTAGTCTTCCACGAGCGAACCAAGCATGTTGAACTTCATTGTCATTTCATCCTCCAGCTTGTTGAAGATGGATCTGTGATGTTGCAATATGTTCCAACTGAGGATCAAACTGCGGGCATTCTCACCAAGTCTCTCAATCCAGATAAATTTGTAAAATTTTGGGATAAGCTTGGTGTAGTTAGTAGATGACTATTACAAAAGGGTATTAAAGTATTATTGTAATGTTTAATGGTCATCTTAGCTTTTAGTTAGTCAGTAGTTTACTTTTAGTTAACTTAGTTTGCTTCAATTAGCTTCTAGTAACTTTCAATTAATTACTTTAGTTAACGATTGTTTCCTTTTAGAAACATTGTCCTATATTGTATTATTTTGTAATATCCCCAAATAGGGATAATAGAAAAACAATGATATCTCCAAAAATATGCAATAAAAATTTATGAAATCTTATTTGCAAGTAGAAAACCCTTCAACAAACTCATATATGGGCTCAAAATGTTTTTATGAAATTTTTTATGATTTTTAAGGAATTTCTGAACATGAAAAAGTTAGAGAAAATCCACTAAACAACCCAAAAATTTCAGAAAAACATTACAATAATTCCTCTTAAAATTTCAGAGTTTAAACCAAATTAAATATGCAGATTTTTAACACCCAAAATACCTCAGATTACTTCAAAATTATTTCCAAACCCTAGCTGTCCACCAAATACTCAGTAATTGACAATTTGCAGCTGTACAAATTTCCAGATCTGAGTCTTCAGCAGTGAGATTCTCCTCAAATTTGGCTTCAAACCTGATAAATACTTGCAACCTAGAAATAATAATGTGCTAGGATTTCACAAATTAAAGTTCTTCCACCGAAACACACTCTTCCAACTAGGGAGAGCCTGTATGTCTCACCGGAATCAAGGATACTTAAGAGTTTCAATCCTCAAGCCAAGTTGCAGCAGCAATAAATAGAAAACTTCATCACATAATGAGCTCTAAAAGACCCCTAGAGAGTTATAAAATAACTCCCAAAGAGATGAATTAATCTCAGCCCTTGATTCACCACCTTTTGATCCAATGCTCCACATTGAAACCCTAAAAACTGAACCAATAAGCTCCTTCAAAACCCATGCCCCCTTGCCTTTTTATCACATGCTTTTTAAAATCACTTAAAGTACATAAAAAGGGGACAACTTAAGTCTTTTGGCTAGGAGCTCTTAAGTTGCCTAAAAAGACGTGCCCATAACTTAAAATAACTTAAGTTCACTTAAGTTGCATAAAAAGATGTGCACACAACTTAAGAATAGAATTTAGAACAAGCCAAAGACTCCATATTTTACCCAATGATGCTCTACGTCCCCTTCCTCTTGGGTAATCCAAGGAAAGGACAGCCAATCTGCTGCTAATCATCTTGATTTGAGTTGGGGACATTACATATTTAAGGAGTATTCCTCTCCTTTGTGAATATCGAATATCAATTATCATTTCATATGGCAATGAAATGGATCATAAAAGCAAGGCAAGGCAATGGGCCCTGGAAGGTTCTTTTCAGATTTAAATTTAACAATCGTGTCCCTAAGTTGAATCAAACTTGGAATAGACTACATACACTAGATATTCTTTTTGGTAGATACTAAATTTAGAATTAAACCATTCGATTCTGCAGTTTTTAGCTCAATATGGAAGGCTTGTCTTGTTCTTAAAGAATTCACCAAAAAGCATGAGGTTTTCAGTTCTAATAAGGATAAGGTGCTGAGTTTCTGGTCTTTGTGGTCTTTAGAAGGTAAAATTTATCTTTTAGCCTCTATGAGAGGATGCTCTTCTAAGTCTTGGTGTAATAAAAGTATTAAATGTACCGATAATGTCTTGTGTAATGGTAGTTTGGTGGCTTGGGAGATTTTGGTTTCCCAGATTAGCAGAAGACTTATTCAATGGTTCTGCAGATCTTGAAAGCAATTGCAACATTAAGTTGTGGGATGATAATTCATAGTCTTTGGAATAACATTCAGTGGTTTGGTAGTAAATAATTCTTTCAAGCTTCTCCAAAATATTCATATGCTATCTTGTCCAATTCAGATGATTGGTTTAGCAGGCTTAATAAGATTTGGGGCCTCCACGATCACAAGCATATTTGGTCCAAGAGGTTAAAAAGGGTTTGATCTAGTAATATTGAGCTAAAAAAAACGTTTTTAGGTTATTTTTGTTTAACAAACTTGCTTTGGGTTTTGTTATGCTTAATCCTAGGTCTAAGTCATGTTTAGATTGTGGGGGTGTAGAATATGTTATTCATATGCTTTTCTGAATGCCTGTTTGCTAAACTAGTTTGGAATTGTTTCCTCCCGTCTTGGGATAAGTTTATTGGTAAGAGATCTATTGTCTTGCATGATATCCTTTCTGGAAAAATTGATAAGTCTCTTGCTAATCTGTGGGATGTTATGTCTTGTAAGATTCTTTGGATCTTATGGTAGAACGAAATAATGCGGTGATTCAGGATAACGAGTGTGTGTTCACTCGCTTTTCAAAGAAAGTCACAATCTCTATGGTGGTTAATAATGTGTCTTTGTAAGTACATAAAAAGAGGGATGAAATAAATAAATTTGTTGCAGGCAGTGCTCAAGCTCTTGATAATCATGATTCTGGGTGTCAATTCAGATAATTTCTCTTTTGAAAAGAATGGTTGGCTGCACTTGCAGCAACATACTATTGTGGTGGTTGAAACTTGAAAATGATGAAGATTATATTCCCATCTAGAAATGATGCTTTTGTGGGTGAGTATAATTTCTATTCAAGTTTCAGCTGCTTCAAATGGGTTAAATCCTGTTCCTGTTAGTAGTGGTTCTGCTCCCATTTTATCTCATGCTCCTGCTGCTGCTGTTGCTGTAGGTTTCTTTGTTCCTGAAATTGTTTCTAGCGATGTTGAGGCTATTGTGGCTCCCTCTCTTCTGGTTATGAGTGCTGAAGGGGTTCTTATTGATCCTGTGAGTGCTGAGGAGGCTCCTTCTACTTCATTCTCTGATGTGGATAAAGATAAAAACGTTGCAGATGATGTTTGAGGTCCATTTGTTGATCCTGCTGATGATGTCAACCCCTCAGTAATGATGAGGATATCTCCACTCTGTGTCCAGCAGTTCCTATTAGATTATATCCTGAGGACTCGTTGAAAGATTGGGTTAGCATCAGAGTTAACACTTTGAAGAATACTGTTGAACGTATGGTCTACACTCTTGACAAAAAAAGGTTCAAAGGGTGCTTAGAAAGTTGCAGAGCAATGTTCTTTTTCAACTCATCTGTCAGTCAGAGATTTTTTAATTAGTTATCTTTTTGCTACATTTATCAGCAGGAATTGGATGTGTTGATTATTTAGCTCTTGGCTACTACTTGTGGATGGATTATGGTTTAGCAGTGAACTGTTATTATGGATATTGATATAGCTTTTGCGTAACCTGTGTCTGTTGATGGGGAGCAGTTTCTAATTGTCTTTTCCTTTTGCTCCTACATCTGTTTTTGTAATTGATTTCTATTAGTTGGCTTTTTGATCCGGTGCTTGAGCTGAGCTATATTTGTAAACTATTTTGAATGTAGAAATAAAATAAAACATTGATATTATAATTAATTAATATTTAACTATATATATAAGATATTTAAATTATATCTTTTACATGATGTTTTATGTTATACATATAGACATTATAATTAATGAAGGTTTATTTAAATTGAACATAATGTAAAAGACAAAATTTTATATATATTGTAATCACTAATTTGATGTGTAAATGGGCTTACAAAGTTTTGTGAACACACTCACAATGTTATACTCCAGTCCTTGCTGCCATTGTAGTTACACCTCTTGACATAAATAAAATTATTTTAATCTCAGTTCTACAAAAGTTATAATTTGTATCATAACACACTTTCTTTTTCTATGGTGATTTTTCCCTTTCAATATAAAAAGCATATGTGATGACCTCCCATACAAAATTGAAAATGATTTCTAGAATTTTGACCATGTAACAAAATATTCTTGTTCAGAGCTCAGTTTTACAGCAGTCACAGTTCAAATTACTAAAACTTTTTTCTTTTTCTATGAGAAACTGCCATAGCTTGGTACAAAAAGTGTAGGATCTCATGCACATTGTAAAGCAATTCTATCATTTTGATTATAACAAGCTTCTTTTAAGCTGAATTTTGCAGCATATATTATAGTTTGGATCGTAACAAAGTGTTCTATATAAAGAAACTAGGTAAGTACATTACATTCAGAAGAGCTAAACCAAAAGCAGGGTGACCCTTCAAACCTGGTCATAATATATGCAAATTGAGAAGCACCTTCATTTTCAATTGGCTAAACTCTTTCTAACCATATCCGGATGGAGATGTTTGCCACTAAAATTTTGCAAAACTTCTATTTGGCATTTTTCCAGATTTAATATGACTTTGAAAAAAAAAAGTAATGAAAGAAGAACAATATTCTTATCACAGTTTACTTTCAAATTTTAATTTTTAAAAGAAATTTAGTGAATCAGATGCCTGTTCAGCTAAATTTTACAGAAGTTGTAGTTTGAACTTTGGATGTAACAAATTGGTCTATAGAAATTAAGGCAAATCTTTCTTTTCATCAAGGTAACATCCTTAATTATTTACACCTTTATAATGCTAGTGTTTGTGTAAAAATGAATTCTGAAGACATGCCCTTTCCAATGCAAGAAGCTACCACAACATGGGAGGTGCTGAAAGAGACTACCTGGATAACTTTGGATTCTCCACAAGCCTCAAAGGTAAGAGAAGAAAAAGGAATGACTACATCTGATACGAATAAAAAAGAGAAGAATGTTTATCCAGCTCAGTTTTATAAGAGTTATAGTTTGAACTTGGATCAGAACAAATTTTCTGCAGAAAAGAAGGAAAATTTTCATTTTCAATTGCCATATGTGTCTGGGGAAATTTGGATTATAACTAATTGATCTATAGAAACTGAGTTAAAACTTCATTTTCAATTGGAAAATATCCTTGGAGAACTTTGGCTTATAACAAACTGGTCTATTGAAATTGATGGGACCCTTCATTTTCAATTGGCAGATGTCTTTGAAGAACTTTGAAATATTAACAAATTGGTATTCATTTTCAAATGAAAAATGCCTCTGGGGAACCCTGTATCACAACATATTGGTCTATAGAAATTGAGAGAAAACTAGTAAACACTTGTTAACCATTTTTTACAAAAACAGAAAAAAGGATTATTTTCAATTACACGCCTCAAAGATATTTTTCAATTGAAAATGAAGATTTACCTCAGTTTCTGTAAACCAATTTGTTATGACCCAAAGTTCCCCAGAATTATTTGACTATTTTTTTTTGAAAATGGGAAGAAGGATTCTTTTCAATTACACACCTCAACGATATTTTCCAATTGAAAATGAAGATTTACCTCAGCTTCTATCAACCAATTTGTTATGATCCAAAATTCCCCAGATTTATTTGACTTCTTTTTTTTAAATGTGAAGTAGGATTCTTTTCAATTTCCCACCTCAAAGAATGTAGAACTTCCTTTATATAAAATTTTCAATTTAATTCAAAAAGCTTTTAGATCAGAAAGAACAATTATTTTCAAGCAAACATGTCAAAGAATGTAGAATGTAGAGGTTCTTTAACATAGATTTTCAATTTAGTGAAAAAGGGAGCACATACGACCATAAAACAAAACAAAAAAAGGTGAAAGTGTTCACATTCACATCTACACAAACATTACTACTAATATCATCCATACCTGAGATCAATATCATTGTCATCGGACAGCCAGCAGCCTGCAACGACGTCCTTCGCCATCTTATCCACTGCTCCCTTCTTGCCCTCACCACTCCCCAACGCCGTCTTCTTCCCTCCCTGCAACTCCCCATCGCCATCCTCTTCCTCCTCATCACTAAGGCCCAAAGTCTCCATCTTTGCCGCTAACATGCTCTCCTCAAACTGCGTATATGCATCAAAGATAATACTAAAATCCCTCACAGTTATCACCGCCATCATCCCCTCCTCATAAATATCCCTCGCCTTCTCGAACAGCCCACGCCGGATGTAATAATCTGCAAGGCTCGTCCACAGCCTCCCAACCTCGTCACTAAACTTCCTAATTCCCCCTCTGATAATCGCATCGACCTTCAACCCCTTCACCTCATTGGCATGTTTGGTCAACAAATCGCACAACTCGAGCCACAATTGATGTTTCGTCTTCCCCTTTATTGACCAGAAGCTCGCATCATTCAAGACCCCAGCGAGCCGCTCCGCAGTCTCTTGCCACAATTCACTGTTAAGCAAGAATTCGATAAAATCTTCAATATGACTGGGATCAAACAATAAATACCTTCTGTAAACCCTAAGCGATGTTTCTACTGGCACCCCCTTCTGACTCACGAATTGCAAGTAAGGTTCCCAAACCCTATCATGTTGCGTCACAGGCAACGAACACAAAGCCCTGTCAAATGTCCTCCTCGCCCGCGTCAAAAACTTCTGCTCCGTCAAAATCTGCAGATACATGATCCAAATCCTGGGCATCTTGTGCATTGTAACCAAGGCTCTCTCAAACGTATTGTTGAGATTTTCATATTTGCTGTGCGTTATAGGGAGGCCCCGCACCAGTGCCATTTTCTCGCGGAGATACGCGTGCCACAGCTTATAGCTTCCCGGCAGCGCTTTGACGGCGCGCTCGTAGATGATGGCCCTTCTCTCGAAGGGAACGTCGCGCCGTGCAATCAGATAGCGCCACCATAGCTTCAGCGTGAACGGATTTCGCAATATCTCTTCTTCGTACACCAGATCATCTTCGCTGGGCAAGAGATCCTCCATTTTTTATGACCAAAGGATTCTCCACCCTGGGAAAGATTTTATAGCAAAATACGAATTTCTGAGACGTTTGGAAAATTTGACAGGAAAAGAAATGAAGTATTTTAAGGCAAAGAACTTAGAAGTATGGATTGATGAACCTGGTAGAAGATTTTACGGCAAAGTAAGAATTTTTCAACCCTCTGAAAGATTTAACCAGAAAATACATGTCTAAGCAAGTATTTTACGGGCAAAGAGTTTAAAATATGAATTTATGAACTTCGCAAAAGGTTTTGAGCAAATATTATGAACTATGAACTTTTAATCCTGTGAAAGATTTTGCATGAAAATCGTTTACATCTTACCGTGTGCTTTCAAAGGCGAAAAAACAAGTTTGAATTGCAAACCTATCTCTCAGTTGCAGAGGCAAATTTTGGGGTTTTGAACTAAAAAATTTTGAGGCTTAGACAAAGCGAAAAAAAATTTCTGCTACGTTATAGTTCTTTTCCTTTGTCTGTTGAAATAGCATTTTAATTATTTTTAAATTTTTAAATTACATTTTTTCTTGGGGTGTTCTCATGTTATTAGGGAAAGGGTTTAATACTTCCGAACTTGTTCTAATAGTTTGAGATAGTTTTTTAAGATTTAAAATATATTTTTGGTAGGCTTTAAAATTATTATTAATAAATGATTAAAATGTGTTTATTAAATTTAAAAACGATAATTGATGATGGTATACAATAATATTACCAAAATATGGTTTAATATACAATTATAATTTTTTTTTAAATCTTTTATAACACTTCAACAAATGTATGTTGATGTGGAAACATATTTAATCACTAGATCTTCATAGATCTTCATAAATCTTTGGTTTAAATAGTGAAATTGTCAAGTAAATTGTTATAAAATTTCGAGAGATGTGAAGTTAAGGTGCACAATCATCAGGTTATTTCTCTTTGTCTCTATCAAAGTTATAACAATAGAAGCAAATGAGGACAACTATCATCAATAAAAACCAATAAGAATTGCCCCCACAGGTTAGAGGAGTTGGTCTGAGTCTTGGGTTTGCTCCCCAAGGTCTTGGGTTTGATTCTCTCTGGCCCAGAAATCACCCCGCCTCGAACGCTAGGGGGCTGCGTTATCCTGAGGCCGTAGGGATTAGTCTCGCCTCAAGCTCACCCCGTAAAGGGGACCAAAAAAAAAACCAATAAGAATTCATGAATTAATTAAATGTAACCAAATGTTCATGACATTTTTTCTCTAATGTAAGAGTAAGCAAAAATCTCTTTCTAATTAATTGTCATAATAGCAAGTTTTGTTGATGTCAAAATGAGATTATTTGTCTAAGTTGACACTTATAGTTAATTTCATGTAGTAGATTGTCCATTTCATTAATATGAAATAAATGTTGTGATTTCTAAGAAAATTATTGGTTGTTGCGAGTAAATATTGGAGGGTTACAAGGCAAGCAAAACTTAATGCATAGAACAAGATGGTAGTGAATGGCAATAGAAAGAATGATGCAAGTTCTATAATAGTTTAAGTTGAAGAATTTTCATTGATATGATGCAAGCTTTCATTAAAAAATTAGCTACTACTATTATTTAGATTAGTTAGCTACATGCCCAAGTTTATGTAAGTTTTTATTTATATTGAACCATACAAAGATACAATGAAGTGGCAAGTTGAAATTTTTTAATTGCAAATAGATTGCATTTCATTGATTGTGTATATTTTACATATTAAATATAATGCTCTAGTTAATAGGTAGCTCTTCCTTGAAATTTATAATTGAGATCTTCTAAAAGGAAGATGTTTCATCTATTGCAGAGGGACCTACATTCAACATTCACCATGTAACATTTTGCATTTCTCTTCTCACTTCTTTGTGGAGGAATGCATGTGCCTTATCTTGCAAGGGTTTTAGGGCACTCATTTGGGGGGATTATGTTGTTGTTGAACACACCGGATACTAAGAGGGAGGTGAATCAGTATCTGCAAAAACTTGAACCCCTCTGAAACTTGAACTCTCTAGCACAATACAAAATTCTTAACCAAATCAAAACCCTTAAACAAATTAGCAATAGTTTAAACCTTCAACAAACTTAGCAATCTTCGGCAATGAAAGATATAGCAATTTTAACCTTAACCAGAGATCAACACTAATGATAAAAGAGACAAGAAACACACATCCATAAGATAACACAAGATTTACGTGGAAAACCCAATGAGGAAAAAACTATGGTGGGAGTTAACTCACAATATAAAGGCTCACTGCCAAAAGGACTTACAAACTAAGGCACATTACCTTACAGCAAGATACAAAGGACTTGCATAATTGAAGCACATACAACTTCAAGGGCAAGATACAGAGGTCCTAATGAGAATCACTATCTCAAATCAAGATATAAGAAGTTTATAGAAAAATTACAATATCTATCAACACAACACTTTGTTGCCTAAGGTGTTATAGCACATCTGATATTTCTTTCACAGACTTTTGTACTTCCTTATGTGATATATTCAATTACATTCCACACACACTCTTCCACTCATGCTCACCTCTTGCATCTAAAATGTTCTTGCATTTATATCCACTGCAAGACCTCAAAACATCAATTAGGTCAGCCAAAAGAAGGATAAACAATGATTTCAACAAGTTGGCCACAAAAACATAGTGTAGTCCTATCTAGGGGAAAGAGAGGACTAAAAACAATCATATTACATATTCCAATGTGATCCAAAACACTTCACACACTGGTGCACATCAACCTAATTCGAAAACAGGGAAACATGTAGATGAAACATGAAGCACATAACCAGTCGGCCCAAAACATAACTTCAACTGAATTTACTCAATGTGGTCTTAACCAAGATAGGTCAGGACCCAAGTCTTTCTTAACACAACTTCATATGCAAGCTCAAACCCTCAAACACAAAGCACAAGCAAGATTACAAGCCCTAACGACCATATATCAACAAATTACCTAAAAGACCAAGTTAAACACAATGCAACACCAAAAGAGATCAACCACTATTGTGTGGATCACAAAGGGATGTTCCTTGAACATCCAACTACACTTCTAGATACTTCTTTTATATTGTCATACCACCAACAGCTATCGCAACCCAAATAGGAACAAAATACTTCTTCTTAGAAACACATAATGCACAACCATGAGATATAACATTAGTATATCAACTTGTTGACCACTTCAATACATGAAATAGCAATAGAGACACTGCACAAACACTAAGATCACATTCACCAAACTGTAGGAGTAGAAACACCAATACAGAGAAATGTGGAGCATTTTATGGACCAATCCAGATAACCAACAACACTACCAACCTTCTACAATTCAAAAAACCTCTTCAGCAACACTGGTGATCTAAAAAGATAGGAGTGCAACATCCACATAGCACAAACACTAAATACCAAATCACAAGACCAAATCTACAACAACGAAGGAATGCAAAGCATTCTCCAAAATAGTCTTCTCAGCAACTTCCAAGAACATAAACTTTCAACAACTTACACAAGACAAACTCTTTCAACAACATATGCTTCACCAGGAACATCAGGAGAGAGCATACAACATACTATAGATCATCAGCAACATCTCTCCACCATCAGCATCACTTCTAATCCTCATCATAATATGTCATTATGAAAACAAATCTACTAACAAAAACCATACACAATACTTCTTTATGTGACATCAAACAAGGCATGACATTCAACCATGAACTTCAGCAACACACCATCATACAACAATGACAGCCCAAAAAGAATGTTGTTAATAATGACAACCAATGCCAACCAACAATGCAACTATCCTCCCAAGTGATGAAAAATAGTGCCAACAATCTCCCAAGCATATGCAACAATCTCCTTAGGTGTTGACATCAATGACAACCAATAATCTGTGTTGACATCAATGACAACCAATAATCAATTTTGACATCAATGACAACCATTTCCAATAATTGTCCTCATTCACATGCCTCAATTGGGATGGAGTTTTTTTCCTATAGGTTTTCTCCTATTATACTTCGAAGGGGCACACTCTCTTTGAAATTTGGGGTTGTGTTATATAGTGCATGGGTGCCTAACATGGCCTTGTTGTCAAGATCCATTTCTTCTTACCTACGTTGCACTTAAAGGGGTGATAGTGTAATATTTATTACTTTGAACATATTTATCCTAGGTATGATATTACACATATTATTTAAGTTTACTTAGGTAATTTATTTTTAATTACTTAGTTTTTTTTTTTGCTAAGTAAAAAGCTGGGTAGGGCTAGCACCCATTTATATTAATAAATAAAATAGTACATATGCGAAGGAATTACAAAACTATAGGCTAATTGTCCATGGCCTGCAAACCATTTCACTTCCACCATAATGACATTCCCCCAGCTACAAAGACTACCAATCCTTACTACTTTATGATGGCTGACCAAACTACAATCCTCCACAGCTTATCTCCAACACACCAGCTCTCCACCGCCAACACAACCTTAACCATGACCGGTACTAGAGATGGCACGCTTTGACAACTCATCCGCCAATGTATTCCCTTCCCTGTAAATATGGCTTATTTGAAAATCCTCCAACTCCTCAATGAAGGTCCTGATGATAGCCAACCACCTGCTGATCTTCCAATTAGGGGCCGAGTTTTGTCTGATTGCATTCACAATGATCGGTGAATCCCCTTCCAGATGAATTCTCCTCGCTCCTAATTCCTTACCCAATTCCAGTCCTTTCAGTGCTTCTCTGATTTCAGCGATGTTGTTAGTAGCTTCGCCAATAAACTCCACTCGTTCTGCTAGGATCTTCCCCTCAGCATCCCACCACACATCCAATACCACTCGGCCCTGGGTTCCCATTCGACGCTCCATCAAAATTGATCTTCACCCATCCTGAGCACGGGGCACACCATTTAACTCCCTTCCGTGGATCACCTGGTTGTGCCATTGGCTTAGCGCCTACCAATTTTGGAATCATAAGCCCCTTGAATTCTTTAACCAATTCATTGTCCCTGTTAGAAAAGGTGTTATGCTTTACATTCACCGATCTTACTGCCGAATTCACAACTTCCACGATGGAGACTTCGATCTTCTTAACCAACTGCTCTCTGGGAATCATCTGATCTTTAAAAATCCTTCGATTACGTTCTTTCCAGATTTCCCAGATGACGATTGAGGGAGCAATTTTCCAGATGCAACTGAAGAAATCTTGCTTCCTACTGCTTGGCCAGCTAACAAACCAATCTGCCAACTCCTGTGGTCGAGGGGAAGAGAAATTTAATTTGGATTGAAGGAAGTTCCAGCAATACCTTGCATAAGGACATGACAAAAGGAGGTGGTTCACGTCTTCGTCATGGTGTTTACACAGAGGACATCTGCCCAGACCAATGATGCCAGCTTTAGCCAGATGATCTTGCATAAGAATTTTCTTTTGGATAGCCAGCCATGAGAAGACACCAGCCTTGGACAGAACGTGCTTTCCCCACAGTAAATCTTTTGGCCAATGATTATCTTCGACAACTGCTTCCCCAACCTTGTATCCTAATTTGACACTATATTCCCCCACTGGTGAAGCACACCACCTAATCCGATCCACTGCATCTGAAGCCGCCCAGGTTTCTATGTTGTAGAATCTCTGCCAAAACCACCTTTTGGGCCTGGGGTGCGTTTAGCACTTCTAATGACTTCCACTGCCACTTTAGTACCCCATGTTCCCTTGAAAATGACCCATAATTACACACCTCCCTACCCCATACTCGCTTTGATTCTCTTCGGATCTCAGCCAGATGAGGGAGGGACATCAGGGCAGGATGTCCCTCCCACGAGTCCTCCCAGAACGCAGCCCTCCTGCCATTATTTAATTGCCTTAGTAATGATGCATCTACAATCCAAAATAAAGTTCCAAATGACCCCCTTGTCTTGGAGTGAAGATTGATGTCCTCATTTGAGTCAAGATATTTCTTTCGCAAAATTTGGACCCATTGTTGGTTCCTGTTTCGATACAAATTCCAGACAAGCTTCGCACCCATGGCCATATTCATTAGATGCAGTTGCTTGACACCCGCCCCCTTTGCTCCAATCAGTTTACAGACCTTTCCCCATGCCATAAGCGGAAATTTCTGAGATTCCCCAGTGCCACTCCAAAAAAATCTTCTCATGATTTGAATCAGCATGTCTTCTACTGACATGGGAAGCTTCAAACAAGACATAGAATATATCGAAATGGCAGAGAGAACTGCTTTGAGCATCATTACTCTGCTAGCCGAGGAGAGCCACTTCCCCTTCCAGCCTACCAATCTCTTCCTGTAGCTGTTTAATAAGAGTCCCCAATAGCTAACTTTATTGATTCCAGAGAAAAGTGGCATTCCTAAAAACCTGCCAGGGAAGTTGGCATTTTTCAAACCAAGAATTCTAACTACATCCCCTTGAAGCCTCGGTTGTACATTAAGAAAGAATACTTCTAACTTGCACCAGTTCACACTCTATCCAGAGGCCAGGCTGTATTCATCCAACAGATTCTTAATGCACCTGGCTTCTGTTCTAGAAGCCTCGCCAAATAAGATGGTGTCATCAGCAAATTGATGATGAGTCACCCTATCCAAACCAGGGGTGACCTTGATGCCTTTCCAACTGCCTTCCATCCTTAACTGAGAGATGCTCCTGCCAAGTGCTTCCACCATGATGATAAAGAGGAAGGGTGATAGGGGGTCACCCTGTCTAATTCCATTAGAGGACTCAAAGAAACCATGTGCGGAGCCATTCACAATCACTAAAAATTTGGGTGAATTGTGCAGCCTTGTACCTAGTCGACCCAATCTTGTTTGAATCCAAATTTCTTTAGAACATCCACCATAAATTGACGGTCCACCAAATCGTATGCCTTAAGGATGTCGAGCTTAATGATCATGCTAGGAGCCCTTGCTTTTCTAGCCATATGAATAGTTTCATGTGCAACAATGATGCCTTCAAAGATAGATCTGCCAGGAGAAAAATCGCTTTGCTCTTATGAAATGATTTTCTTTAGGATTTTCTTAAGCATGTTGGCAATTATCTTAGTTGTGATTTTGTAGATGGTGTTGCATAGGGAAATTGGCCTGTAGTCTTTGAAGCACTTTGGGTCTTTCTTCTTGGGGATGAGTGCGATGAAAGTGTGATTAAAAGCCCCCAACATTGTTGCTTTTTTCCTTGACTCCTCAACTGCCAAATGTACATCTGACCCAATGATATCCCAGAAGGCTTGAAAGAATTTGGCTAAGAAACCATCCAGTCTAGGGGCCTTTTCAGCCCCCAACTGGAATGTGGCCCATTTCACTTCTTCTAGACTGATTGGCTCATATAGCATTAAGTTGTCTGCATCATTGACCAAGGCTGGGATTCGGTCCAGAAAGAGCTCCCTCACCCTTCTATTGTCCCCGACTTCTCTATTGAGAATTGTTTGAAAGTAGTGGACTGCGGCTTGATTCACTTCTTCTGTGCTTTGCGTGGTCGACCCATCCTCCTTCACTACCTCTGGTATGCTTCTCCGAGTATTGTAAGTGTTCACAGTCCTATGGAAGAATTTGGTATTCTTGTAGCCTTCCTTCAGCCACACTTCCCTTGACTTCTATCTCCAAAAGATCTCCTCCCTAGCCAAAATCTCTTTTAGCTCTGCCTTAAGTTGTAGTTCCAAGTCAAAGTCTGCCCCATCCATTCCTTTCTCTATGAATTTTTCATTTAGCTTGGATAGCTCACTTTCAACCCGTGCTTTACTTAAGAAAATGTTACCAAACTGCTCCCTATTCCAATCCTTCAATTTATTCTTGATGTGTGCCAGTTTTTGTCTGAGAGAAAACATACAAGTGTGATTGCCCCCTGCACTTCATTCCACCAAGTCTTCATTAGCTCATGCAAGGATGGATCCCTAAGCCACATGTGCTCAAATTTAAAAGGGATGTCACCCTTAGGGACCTCTGGCTTTAAGTACAATTGGACTGGGAAGTGATCAGAGTCGGTGAAAGGAAGAATGCTAGCTTCAAATGTGTCTGCCAAAGGTCCCCAATCTCCAGCTAATAGGAATCTATCTAATTTTTTTGCAATGTGAGTAAATCCTTTCCTCCTATTCGTCCATGTATATTACCCATTCTTCGTTTGCACCTCTCTTAACCTCCCGACCTCCATAAAGGATTGGAAATATGATTGTACCTTCGACAGAGATTGAATACCACCCAATTTTTAAGTATTATCCAAAGTTGCGTTGAAGTCTCCACCAATAACAAATTGTGCACCAGCCTACAGCTGTATCCATGCCCTGATCTCTAACCACAACTCCCTTTTCGTATTAGTAGTTATTGGTCCATAAACATTCACAACTATTATAAACTTGTTTTAACTCAGAATCCTACATCTGATTGCCAACCAGTTTTGCTTTTCCATTAGAGTCGTACACTGAATGAAGAGGGGATTCCACAGCACTCCTAAACCTCCAGAAGCCCCAACTGACTCCACAAAGACTCCTTCCCATTGCTTCCAATTTCTCATTTTATTTCCTATCTCCTGACCTTCCCATTTGGTTTCCTATAGCATAATTATGTCTTCCTTACTTTGATCTAATTGGCGCCTGACCATGCGCCATTTGCTAGGGGCATTTAGGCCCCTAGCATTCCATGTGATAACCTTCATGGCTCCACAGGAGGGGCTATCTCCCTCCCGCTTCTTAGTTTCCTTTGGCCTTTAGCACTGGCAGCCATTTCCAGTTTGGCTTTGTTAGATTTAGGACCCCTCTTCCTTTTGGTCATGGTATTCGGATGTTTCAATTTCGATTGGGTCTGCTCTAAGGTCCTTTCCTCAAAAAGGCCTTCTTGCTCATGACCAGAGTCTTCCTCCTCCTCCGGGTTTGAATCACTATCTTCCAGGTTCTCAAAGGTCTCAGTTGGATTGTGATCTTCCTCACTGGCGGACATCCCATAGATTTTAGCCCTATTGCAATCCTCTACTCTTTGATTCAAATCCATTGTCTTTGCCCAGAGGGAGTTCGGGTCTTTGTCTGGCCCAACATCTTGATCATCCATCGCCCCTTGCATTTCTTCTATTACGGCTGCTTCCAAAATAACTGCTCCAACTTCTTGTGATTTGTACTTCTCCTGCATTGTTCCAGTTGCTTCTTTATCTGATATGGATTTTTCTGTTGGGTCCATTGCAACCTCCCATACCCCTTCTACTGTTGGCTCGGTCTCTCCACCGCCCATTTCTGTTATTGTCAGAGAGAGGTTGTAGCCTGGATCATATCCCCTCTTTGTCCGCCCGCTGGGAGACCAGAGTTCCGCAATAGGATCATACATCTGTTGTTCAATAGGCTTAGGTGTGGTTTCTGGATTAATGGGTATTGCTTCTACCCCCGACCTGAAAAGCTTTTGAGAATATTTATTGGCCTTGTCCACTTTAACCATACCATTGCACTCCAGATGCCCATGCCTTATGGATTTGCACATAGGACATAGGGACAGATGATCTTCTCTTTCAACCTTCAGTCGACACGGTCCTGCAGCAGTGGGAATTTCCATTTCTGAAGGCAGACTATGTTGCGGATTCACTCCCAAGCACATTCTGATGTATGCACCCCTGCTTCTATCAATTAGGACTTCATCTATTGATTGAAAGGAAATAAAAAAGAGCAATGGAAAGTACTAATAAAGAGCAATTGTTTTAAGGAAAGAGATTACCAAATAAGTTGAAGTAGCCAAACCAAGCACCACCAAAGCAAGAGAGACACAAGAATTTGTTAAGGGGAAAAAGCAAGAAAAAACCCCAATATTATGAATGGAGGCAAAATGCCTAAAGAATAATACAAAGAGAGAGAGCTTCAGCCTTAGCTTGCTTCCATGAATCTTGAAGAATGAGAGGAGAGGCACCTCAATAAGTAGAGGTGAGAAGAAGGAGTTAGAATGTAACTCCCAACTCAATGAATGCCACCATTCATCTATGTGTGTGCAAAGTGTCACCTCTTAAGGAGGTTATTACAAATATTCCTTATTAAAGGAATTAAAAAATAAGCCATCCTCACACATGTGTGAGATGACAAAAAGACAAAAGACTTGTAGGGATTCCTTTGGAATATTCCTACAAGTTAATAAAAAATTACAATTAAAGAATAACCTTTACCAAGTAAAGATTAATCTTCTAACATCCCCCCTTAAGCTTTACTTGGGGAGGTTACATCAAACCCTTCAATGGGTTGTAATCCAAGATTTTTACAATGAAAGAGAAATTTATCTTTACAAAGAGCTTTGGTGAGAATATCTGCAACTTGATCTTCACCTTTACAATACAAAAGAGAAATTTGCTTGTCTTCAATTTGCTCTCTAATGAAGTGATGTTGAAGAGCAATGTGCTTGGTCCTTGCATGAAAAATTGGATTCTTTGCCAAAGCAATAGCACTTTGATTATCACAATACAAAGGAGTAGGATCCTTTTGAGGTAGACTCAAGCCTTCAAGTAATCTTCTTAACTATGATGCTTCTTTGGATGCATTAGTACAACCTTTATATTTAGCTTTTGTAGAACAAAGATAAGTAGATTGTTGTTTCTTACTATTCCATGAGATTTCACCTGATCCAACAAAGAAACAATAACCACAAGTGGATCTCCCATCATTGGGATTACCTCCTAAATCTGAATTAGTATAACAATATCATTTTCACTATGCTTAATATATAAATTTGGATAATTTTTACTTCTAATGAAACCTTGAGATAGAAAGAAAGCATAGCCCAAATTAAAAAATGTCAATATATAGACATAGCAATAATAGATCTAGGTTTCCTCTCACTACATCATTTGTTGTATTGTAAAGGGAAATTGTATCAAGATTAATAATAAAGGACTTTGAAATTAGTCCTAAAGATGGTTTTTAAAAAACCATAGTGCCTTAGTAAAAAAAAAATTCAATATCAAAAGTCCTAATAATGGTATAAAAACCATATTGCCTTCAATAAAATAATGAAACATAAAAGTTTCAAGAACTTGATCCCCATCAATTAAGAAAATAGATCTAAGTTCATCATAAATAAGTAAGTGCATACCATCAAAGTGGATGGAAATATTTTCCATGGGTCCCCAAAAAAATAAAAAAAAAAACTCCAATGAGACTTGATAAAATATATGATTCATTATAGATAGGGCTCCCTATGCAACATTACTGCAAATGCGACTAGCGCATAAAATATATATGTAAAGGCTCCATTGAGACTTGATAAAGAGATTAATTTGCAAAACATATATAGATGGAATAAATCCATCAAGAAGGCAAATACTCCAATGAGCTTTTAATTTTCAAAAAAATATAGATGAAATAAATCCATCAAAAAACCAAAGTTACCAATAAGGCACAATATCAGATTAATGAGACACAATAAAATATCAAATTCCCTTTTTCAAAACAACATAACTGTAGTTGAGAAGGAAACACTAGCTTTGTTTTAAATATTGTAATAGATCAAAAACCACAAATCAAGCCACCTTAAGTTATGAAAATTAGTAAAAAAATTGTGATGGAATAATGGGAATTGCATATTATGAAGTGAAGTATTATTAAGTATAAATAATTCATTTAAGATGATATTCATGCATTCATGACTACATGAATATCCCCTTTTCATATTCAAAATATAATTGAGTAAAACAAGTACACTATTATTGGGTTGATCAAGTCCAATAATAAAGTACTTGTGAAGTTATTTAAAAGAAAAAAATTATGTGAAGCAACATGATGAGATGCACCTAAATCAATAACCCATTCAAAAAGGTTTAGAAACATTCAAACTACATGTAAAAGCACGTCTAGATTGATCACCATTGTTATGAAATTGTTGATTATTTTGATTCATAGGCTTTTTCTCAATTTTCTTTTTAAAACAAGTATTTTGCCAATGACCATCCTTATTACAATAAGTGCAATGTGGTCTCTTAGAAGAGTTAAACTCTCTAGGATCATTGCCATTATTATAATGAGGTTTGAAATTATAATGTTGTTGTTTAGAATGAGATTTAAAATTTTGCTTATGCTTAGACAAGAAAGCATGTTCATTAGACTTAAGAGTACCAAACTGAATTAACTTAGCCTCTTCTTGTCTTAATAAATCACGAAAAATATCATAAGTTAATTGAGTAGCTAAAGAAGGAATAGCTAATTGAGCATGAATATTAGTAATGAATTGTTGAAATTGTCTAGGAAGACACTTTTTAAGAATAAGATGAATTAATCTAAGATTATCTAATTTAACTCCTAAACCATCCAATTGACTATTTAAAGCATCAAATTTCAATAAAAAATCATCCATAGATTTAAAATCAGAATACCTCAAATCTTCAAGTTGATCTTGAATTTGAATTTTTCTTGATTCATTTGCTATCATAAATGGTTTTGAGTTTGTCCCATGCTTCATAGGCAGTTGTGCATGTCCCAATGTGAACATAAAGTTCAGGTGACATGGAGATACCTATGAGACCAAGGGCTTCTTCATTTTGGAGATTCCATTTTTCAATTTCATCTTTGGATGCAGACGAACCTGGTTTAGATTTAGGATTTGTAGCTACATCTAAAATATGTTTAAACCGAAAAATAAAAGAGATATGAGTCTTCCAAGAATGATAGTTAGAAGAATTTAATTTAATTTCTGGAATTAAAGTAGACATTGCAAAGATATTGAAATGTACAAAAAAAAACTTTATTAAAAGAAATACTTTATAGCTTGAGAAAGAAAATAACTAATTAGGCTTAAAAGGAAAAATAAAAAATAAAAATAACCCTCTTTAAATAAATTTAAAATTTTGAAAGAAAATAAACTCCTTTTAAAGAATTAGTTTTTTTTTAGAAATAACCTCCTTACAAAAATGAAAATTTTGATAAAAGAAATTAAATGACTAATTTGAAGATATCAAGAACTTTGATTAAAAAACAAATAACAAATTAATTGATTAATATAATTATGAATATTATGTTAAATATTAAAATAAAATAATATTAATAAATAATATTAAATTTATAAATATTAAAAAAAAGTCAATTTAATATTAAAAGAAAATTAATTTAAATCTTTAAAACCTTTATTAAAAAACTTAATAAATAATAAGTATTTATTTAAAGATAAATACGTAAAAAAGAGAGATTTTTATAAAAAGTTTTATTGAAAGTTTTTATTTAAAATTAGAAATTCTTATTTCTTTTCTTAAAAAAGTAATCGGGCCTTTTGAAGAATTAGTTTTTTTAAACTTATAAGATATAAGAAATGGGCGGCACTTTTTAATTTATATTTAAAGATTTCAAAATGAAAAAAAAAGGCACAAATTTAGGGTTAAGATTTGATTTTAAACAGAATCAATAATGATTTACGCACACCGGAGAAGGGCAGGTTGAAGGACATGCAAAGAGCTGCGCGGAAGGAGGCAACAGGGAGTGCTGATTTTAGGGTTTGAAAGAGGCACAGAGAAGCGGTAGGAAGAGGCCGCAGAGGGCTATGGGGAGAATGGGCGTGAGGGCCAGGCTGCGCACTTGCAGCCAAAAAAAAAGCAAAGGATACAAGACTTGAGGCAGGGGCGGCCCAAAGATTTGGGATTTTTTTTTTGAAATGATTTCTAATCAAAGGGCCAAAGCCCTAATAAGATTAGGGATTAAATATTTTTTTAAAAGAATTGAAAAATAAAAGTTGAGATTATTTTTTTTAAAATTTGAAAGCCTTTTAACAAGAAAATTGATTTTTTGATTTTTTTAAAAAACTCCTATAAACAAGGATATATTTTTTAAAGAAATATTAAATATTTTGGAAAAAGAAGTTTGAAACTAAAATATAATCTGATTTTTTTACTAAAATAGAGTTAAAGCTCTTAAAAAAATTTGAAATTTTTACAAAAGAGAAAATATAGAGAAATTTTCTTTTTATAGCTTTAACCTGATATTGATTTTTTTTACAAACTAATGATTTGTTCTAAAACATTAAAAAATAACCCTTTATTAGAGGGTTTTTAAAATTTTACAAAAAATAAACATGCATAGAAATTAGAATGGATTTTTTTTTACAGATCTAAAAAAAAGATTCGTTTTTTTTTAAAAGAATTTCTGAACTAGAGTTTGAGCCCCTAAAAAAAAATTTGAATTTTTTACAAAAAATTGAACATGCAAAAAATGGGTATTTAAAAATTTGAACTATAACCCTTTATTTGAGGGTTTCTAAAATTTGGCAAAAACTAAACATGCATGCAAACTAAAATACTTTGAAATTTGAAAACCAAAGAACTTAGAAATCTTTAGATAAAAAAAAATTCCTGCACAAGGGTTAGAAGACAAAAAAAACAAGATTAGGCACTAGCTCTTCTTCTCCTCTTGAGAGGTGCTAAAAAAATCTGGTAAACCTTCAACAATATAGCTCACAAGATATTAGTAATACCAAGCTCTGATACCATGAAAGGAAATAAAAAAGAGCAATGGAAAGTACTAATAAAGAGCAATTGTTTGAAGGAAAGAGATTACCAAATAAGTTGAAGTAGCCAAACCAAGCACCACCAAAGCAAGAGAGACACAAGAATTTGTTAAGGGGAAAAAGCAAGAAAAAACCCCAATATTATGAATGGAGGCAAAATGCCTAAAGAATAATACAAAGAGAGAGAGAGAGCTTCAGCCTTAGCTTGCTTCCATGAATCTTGAAGAATGAGAGGAGAGGCACCTCAATAAGTAGAGGTGAGAAGAAGGAGTTAGAATGTAACTCCCAACTCAATGAATGCCACCATTCATCTATGTGTGTGCAAAGTGTCACCTCTTAAGGAGGTTATTACAAATATTCCTTATTAAAGGAATTAAAAAATAAGCCATCCTCACACATGTGTGAGATGACAAAAAGACAAAAGACTTGTAGGGATTCCTTTGGAATATTCCTACAAGTTAATAAAAAAATTACAATTAAAGAATAACCTTTACCAAGTAAAGATTAATCTTCTAACAGATCTCACCATTCCCAAATGGCTCCCCATTAATTTTAGCAGCCCTAGTTCCCAAAATTTGGAAGGCATTTCATAAATTTTGATCCAGATTGGACCTTCCTGGATGGTGTGCATCCATGGATTGAAATTAGGGTACCAATCAATTAGATGAAATCTAGCGCTCTTCAGGTAATACTATTCACTGTTGAGGGCTTTCCATTTCTCCTTTGTTGTTCTAAAAATGATTAGGAAGTAGTCATTAGCCAAAGCACCGATTTCAACACTATTTCCCCATTTCTCAAAACACCAGTTTTCGACTTCCCCTGATCCACCGATTCCATCCCACCATTTGATGAAGATCCCTAATTGTTTTAATTTGTCTGCTTCAAATTTAATCCTCTGGGGATCTATAGGAATTTGTAGTGGAGGAACAGGGTTATCAGGTCTACCGGGGCCTTTAGACTTCTGTGATCATTCTTGCCATCCTCTCAGTCCCACATTTGTTTCCCCCCTTCCTATGTCTTTCGTTCCCCATCCCTATTGGTATTGTCCAAGTTCCTGTTGTCGCGTAGACACTCTGACATTGGCCAGTTTTTCAACTTGGTGGACCAAGGCTTGCCATTGCGCCTATCGTCTGGGCTCCATTTTTCAACATTCTGCATTCCTGATCCTCTGGTCTTATGGGTGTTCCTCTGATTTGTTTGACGGCCTCTCAGACAAATCCATGGTGGTCCAGATGGCCTACTCCCTTGCTAAGAGTTGTTGCCATCATTCCAGCCCTTCACACTAGTCCTTCCTCTTGTGCGACTCTGGTAAGCGGGATGGCATTTGTCTACCCATGCGCCGTTCATATGCACCCATTGTGGTACATGCCCTCTGCTCATCTCCGGCCTTTGTTCACCATTTTGCCCCTGCCATTCGCTGGTGCGCTCTGTCCCTGCTCTCCATTCGCAAATCGCGCGCTCCTAATTCGGCTCCATGAAGAATGGACTTCCCTATTTTTAATTACTTAGTTAGGATGGATAATGATTTGCATAATCCATGGGATTCTTCATTTTTTCTTTCTTGTCCATATAGATTTGGAAACTTGGATAAAAAAATCCCTTGCTTTTTAGTTTTATGTCTTCTCCTCATCGTTGTCAATTTGGAAACCATAAGGCTACATATTTGTAGCTCTCTTTCCTTCCTATTTGATAATGAAGCAAGCATTGTGAGTTCTTGTAGTTTCTTGGAGACTTAGCTATTTTTGGTAATTTGATTTATATTTAAGTTAGAATAATTCTATTTTATAGCCCTAAAATTTGGTTATAAATATATCAAAAATTCTAACAATCCAAGGGAGTCCTCTATATTCCCAAAGGTACATGAGGCCCAATTTCAAGTTGTAGAGGTGTTGTTTAAGGCCTAACTATGGGCGAGATAGAACCACCTCATTTCATGAAGTTCTTAAAATACATATCCACTTATCTAGTAACAACATCTTCTCACTAAAATTGTAAAGCCTTCTAGTACACAAGCTCCCACTAGATCTAGGGATCAAATCTAGATTATAGCATACCTAAAAAGAATGAAATATGAGTGTTTAGTGATGAGGCCCAAGTCACACAAAAAATGAGTACAAGTTATTTATGATCCTCAAGATAATCTTGCAACATGAGAGGAGACTTCATACATAGCCCATCCTTGGTTCAAAAAGTGGTAGTTTAAGTTACTTTTGATTTCTAATTTTACCTTATAATACAAGGAAAGATCATACACAACCAATTACAAAGACACACTCTAATTTAAACATGCAAACAAGATCAATTATTGAGTACTAAGATACAATTGATCCCAATACTAGCCACCAAAAGTAGGATGTCTTTAAGTCCCTCATAAAGGATTGGGAAATCTCCCTAAGTAGGGTGTTCTAGTTAGTTTTTTATTTCAAAAATTTATATTGTTGAGACACTGTTGTAAGTTTGTTGTCACCGGTTTGTTTATGGCCTGACCTCAATTTCCTTTTTATTTTAAACTCTCTTCCCTTGGGGCCTTTTGTGTTTGGGTATAGTGCCTTGTAAATGCTGCTTACTTTATTATAAAAAATCTTAAATTTATTGATAGCTATTCATTATCTAATCTAATTTTTACCTCAAACTTAAAGATGCTTCCTATTGTATTCTATGATATGCCTTTATAAAGGATGATAAATTAAAAATTTAAATAATAAGGTAAAGCAATATTAATGTCCAATAACAAGGTAGATTTCATATTTTAAAGGATGGATTCCTTAAAGGAGAAATGTCTAAACGTTAGTGTAGGTTTTTATTTTCCTAGTGGGATATTTTTTCCCTTAGTTATAGGTTTTTCTACACATTTATTAAGCTTTATTAGGATAATAAAGTGAGTTAATGATTTAATAACTAGGAGATAAAGTGATGAGTTGTCCTCCACCTTTTAAGGGTGGAGTATTTATTTTTCATCATTTTATTTAATGTCAGTGGTTATTGGTGGTCAATTGTCATTGATTGATTTGTTGCCTCCATCATCTCCTTAGTTCTATATAAACTCACCACCTATCTTGTATTTTCTATCTTGGAAGCTCTAAATATAATTTTGTCATTCTAACATTGCATGATCTCTCAAGTTTTGGTTTGTATCATTTATGTTTTTCTAGTTTATGTAACTTTGATTGTCTCTTACAAAGTTCCTTAGGTTATTCAATCTATTTCAAATTTATAACAATTAGAAACTTTTTAATATAAATCTAAGTTCTTAGATTCTTAATTGAGAGATTGAGATCTTCATGTAAAAATCTTGTAAATTCCTGCTAGTTCTTCTCTTGCATTTTTAGATGATCTTGAGAATCAAAAAGTGTTTGCAAAAATTTAAGAACCTCTTTATATTATATATGTGTGAAACATAGAAAAATGGGTGCTTTCTTAAAATGAGGGGTTCACTAATTTTACTATAAATAGAAAGGGAAAAATGGGGTATCATGCACCTATTTTCCTCTATTTCATTAGGAAAAAGAGATCCCTTGAGCCAAGTTTGACTTTCAACCCTTAGGTGAGTCAACCTTAAAGGAAATCTTGCTATTTTCCTTATGATCTAGGACAGAGCAGATTTGTTGAAACAACAATTTTGGGAGAAAGATTAAAAATTCCAAATAAACCCCAAAATGCAAAGTAACACATGAAATCAGAAGATTAAACCTTAACCTATCAAAACCTACAACTTTCAGGCAGATCTGAGATGGTTTAGTATTTTTGCACCTTTCACCAAGGGTGATCACACAAAACTAGTTTACAATTAGTTTGAGGAAGGAAAAATGCATTTTCAAAGGGAAAACACATTAGGGGGTTTGCTAGAAGAGGGGGTTTGCCAGAACCCCCCTTCTAGCGAACCCCTCTTTAATGGGTTTTCTTTTTTAATTGTATTTAAAGGGGAGTTCGCTAGAAGGGAGGGTTCGAGCAGACCCCCCCTCCTTCTAGCAAAGAGGGGTTCACTAGAATCCCCCTTTTTTGCCCTTCTCCCCCTCTTCTACCATTTTTTTGCAAAAAATTGCCTCTCAAAGCTCAAGTTGAGGATAAAAATGGAGGAAACTTCACAAACCCAATGAGATGATGGTAGTCCTCAAAATGAGCTATCCATCAAATATAATTTTAATATATTTTGGTATTACTATGTATTTTTTTAGTTTAATTAAACATGGGTTTTCACCAAAAATCAAGTTCTTTGTTCTGCACATGTGAAAAAATAGTAGATTATCAAAAAATTCTAAAAAATATGTTTGGGATATGTACTAATGTCTTTGATCCAATAAATAAATAAATTGAATTTCGATACATACAAAAAAAGTTATGTTGTTTAGGGTCCGCCTATGTCTAAATTGCAATTGGTTTGACTTCAAAACTTGATTAAGAAAAAAAAATCAATAAAACACTATGAAACCAAATGAACAAGATAAATATTGTAGTTACAAAGCTAAATTCAAAAAAATAGAATTTTATCCTTCATAGAAAAGAAGTTATGTTGTTTACAACGAGCATCACTCTTTAAAAATGGTGTTTACTGCTAAAAACTAGTTTTCGAATGAGATGGAAAATTAAATGCAATCTAATTCAAAAAATTTATATATATATATATATATAGAATCTACAAACAAAATGTCACAAATCACTAGTTTGTATCATCTTCAAATTCCTCATGGTTTAGCAACTATAAATGCCTGAAAGTGAAGATTTAGTTAAAAATAATAGTTCAATGTTCAGTTTGGCCAAAAAATTGTAAACTAGTATTGTGGTATCACCCCCAAAATGCTACTATTAAGTGTCCTCTAGGACAGATTCATCCTAGGGTGAATGGGTCTTTGTAGGGCTCTCTACAATTGCTTTCTCGATCCTTTGCTCCTTTCTGTGCACTCTCAAATTCTCCAAATTTCATAGTCAGAAAGTCAAAAAAAAAAATTTGAAAGTGAGCTTTTGTGGCTTGATGAAAATTTTGACAAATTTTGCAACTTTGACAACCTTTCCAATTTTTCTCTTTAAGAGATCTTCAATCCTTCTTCAACCTAAGATTTGCAACACAAACACAAGAGGGAAAAATTGTTTGTTTTTAGTGAATGGGGGTTTGCCTTGGTCAAACCTCATTTTGGTAATTAAACCTTGAATTGAAATAATGAAACATGAAAGGAATGATGAATGAACAATTGTTGTGTTGCAACACACCAAACCCTTGATTTGAAACCCTTGAATGGAGATCTTTGAAGGACTAAAACTTGCATGAAATGGCTTGATTGATGATTTGATCTTGATGCTTCAAATTTGACTTGAAACTTGAAACCTACATCACAATGTTAGCTCCAAAAACATGCACGAGTCCACATAACTTTGAAATGATGCTTGAGATCTTGAATGCTACAAAAAATGATGAAGAAATCTACTCTTGAACACCTTTGACAATAATCTTTTCTATACTTTTTTCTCTAATGAATTTCTAGGATTTGAATTGATAAAATAACCTTGCTTTTATAAATGATTTTCTAATTTCTCAAAAATTAAGCATTACAAGTTGAAATTTGAATATGAATTTGGGATCATGAAAATACCACCAAAAACATATTTAAAATTTGAATTTGCAACTTAAAGGGGATCCATTCGCCCAAGAGCGAATGGGTCTTGACCTAAATTATTAGGATCCACGCATTTTAGAGTATATACAATAGCTTGGATTGGCTGTTGTTGATGAACAATAGCTTGAATCGGTTGTTGTTGTTGATTAATAGGTTGGATGGGTTGTTGTTGAATAATTACCAAAATGGTAGCTTGAACTGATCTTGGTTGAGCAAACCTTGAAGTGCTAGGTGGAGTTCTGAATAAACTTTAAATTTCTTCTCCGCTTTCTTCTCTCGACTGAACCTCTTCGTTTGATGAAACTTCTTCGCTTGACTAAACTTCTTTGCTTGATCAAACTTATTTCTTCTTCCTTGCTCTCATAGGTAGCTCTAACTCCACAAAATCTTTAGATGAACTGGGTGTAGACCTCAAAATTCTTTTAAGCTTGTCTGGCAAAAATGAACTAATGTGATCCAGGATGTAGTTGCTTCCTCTATTGGCAACGCAAGGGAGGGAGTGGTTGCCTTTGATTAAGCAAGTCCCTTTCAATAGCAACTTGAATTTGAAGAGCCTTTTCTTCTTCTTCCTCCAACACAAAGCTTGTTCGCATATACTCAACTGTACTCCTCTTCAATTTCCATGCAAGGTTGTTCAATCCTAAAAGAATATCTTCTTGGCCGTCGTTGAATCCTAAATTTGGCTACAACACTGGAGATATACCTTTATGGGTAGCACCAGCTTGATTCATGATACTCTTCTCCAAAAAGACTCTTCCTACTTCAATATGTCCCCTTCTACTTCAATACAGATGTGGTTGTTGATAGCCCTCCTTCTAGCACCAATTTTGTTGACATGCTAGGAGGAGGGTAAAAGAGTCCATAGGATCATCTCCACAGATAATAAAATTTGATAGGATATGGAGTTTAATCACTCAATTGTTCACATCAAGCCCTCCTAGCACCAATTCTATTGACGAGTTTTTTATGACCGCACCAACACAAAATAAAGTTACCAATGGTTACTCTATCCTCTCTTGATCAAAATATCTTGCATGCTAAGATTGCAAGAAAGATCATGCATTCAACTCCAAGGTTCCTTCATGTAGTGGATAGTCTTAGTTGACTCGATGTGATTTGCTAGTATCTCAAGGGGGACTTATGTAATTGTTCAACTGAAGATCGAAGGGAAAGGGATTGTCACAAGACTTTGAAAGATTTGTCAATGAAGTTCATATTTCCCAAACTAACCAGAAAGTACTAAATTTAAATGGTTGCAGGGATAGAAGATGTTATAATCTACTCTAAAGGCAGGACGTGGAGGTCAACTTTCACAAACTTCAACCAAGCTCTGCTTTGCCTCACTTCAGACAACTTTCACATAACCGGTGCAATCTTCAAAGGAGTAACTAGAGATATTCAGATCACGATTCAACATGCAAATACCATCACAACAACGCATACCAACATTCAAACCACAAACAAAGTTAGGTCCATGATATTCCAGTTGACCACGCAAGGCGAACCCACCGTCAGTGAGCCTGCTAGTTGTATGGATAGATGAAGCTTGCTCAAATTAAACACCACATTCCACAACTACCATCTACTTGGATGAAATGAAATTTATTTTACTCTAAGTTCTACTTTAAGATTCTATGCGAATTGGAAGGATGAAGAAGCCTCGCTAGCTACTCACAAAAAAAGATGGAACCACAAGCAATGATAACTCTTTTTATTATGAGAGTGTTCACAACAACCTCTTACAAAGCATTCAAATTGAAAACTTTCCTTCCTCTTCAATCTAAGCTATGCTATCAATCTAAGCTATCAACCTCTCTATGCTCTATCTCCTAACTGTCTAATGATCTAATCTCTAATCTATAATAATTACAAATGAGGGGGATTCCCATTTTATAGTTGGCCAAATCCAATGGACAACTTAGATTCAATTACAATGAAGGGCTCAGATTGAGCCACATATGCCCTGATCAAGATTCTTCCCTAAAAACTGCCATGTTAGCGTAACAACTAACACCTATGGAGTGCAAGTTGGTACGAATAGCTATGCACACCACGCAATGAGTGCTCTTCAAATTAGGAGGGGAAGCTCCCTCGTTGTGCTGACAAAAGTGCTTGAAAAGGGAAATAAACTAAACTATATCTTATCTTTTTGTCTCAGCTGTAAAAGGTACAAGGCTTTCACAAAAACTCTATATATGTTGCAGCTAAGTATTTTATGGTTTTGCAAGACTTAACTACAACACAAAAAATTAAGTAACTTAAACTATCTAATCCCATCAAGAATTCAGAGCATGAGGAAACGAAGCAGGAATGATTATCTGATGATAAATCGAGTACAGACTCACAATGTGAAGGCAAGGTGGCACGACTATCTGCTTGTCTGAATAGGCTTATTATTCACACACATCACATGATAAACAAGTATAGATTCTCAACTTGAATTCAAGGTGGCACATCTATCACCTCAATCTAAACAAGTTTATTGAACACAAAACATGAAGGATAGCCAACTAGGACAATAAATTGCATAGGTGAGACACACGTACAATCTACGATCAAACTAGCCACTATATCTAACTAAGGCAAGAATTCACCATCATAATTGCATGAAACCCAAGTGGCATAACAATTCATCATAATAGTAAATACTCATGAACATATATAGAATGAGCAATATTATAGGCAAGGTAGGCACATCATATATTTCTCTCTCGTGCAAAAGTTATGTACAAATGAGCAAAAACTCTTATTTATAGACATCAAAAGGTGTAGGGAACCCTAAAATCACCTTGAGTCAACTACAATCTTGCAATGCATGCAAGATTTATTGCTAAACCCTAATAAAGCAAACTATACAATTAACTGGAAAACTACCATTAGTTAACTGATACAATTAATCTAAAAATGGACAATGTGGAAGCATGCACGTCCTTATTGAAAGCAAGTTAACTGGAACACTGCCATCAGTTAACGTAAACCCTAAATACAACTCCAAGTGAATAAAGATAATCCCATAATAGACATGCATGAGATGAGACAACAAGTTAACTTTAAAAGGTAACATTAAGTTTAACTCCTATGTGTAATGTCTATCCTGAGAGGTGGGAACTAAAGTCTACTAGTTGTGATCATGAGCTACCAACCCCTCAACGAGATTGTTAACTGCATCATTGTATGGAGCATTGATACTTAGCTGAAGTATGCTATGTCTGTGTAGCATGTCCTCACCAGTAGTGATTTGGCACTGAAGTTCGCCTTTGCTCCTTGTTGCTTCATCAAACAATGCTAACATGACTGTAAGCTGATTAATCTTATAACCAACGGTCTCCCCACTAAAAATAGTATGAATGAGTGCTTGGAGCTCTGACTATATATCAGTAAGCTCAACATATGCACCACCCTCAATCTGATATCGACGCGGTAAGCGAGATACTAAGGTTCTCACAAACTAGAGTGCACTAGTAACGTGCTCTCTACTCTCAACCAACTCTGATGCCATAGTTTCCTCTATCTTTGCTTTGAAAACCAATTGTGTTTTCGAAGAGTAGATAGCTTCTTTATCCTCTGCATCTATGACTAATTCATATGCCACACTCAGGTGAGCAATCATAATCTCGTCCTGGGGTCTGCTAATCGCCATGTCTCACTCCTCATCCTGGAGACGTAGATGGAGCTCTCGTGCATTGTACCGCAACTGATATAACTCTATAAGCATAGAACAACCTCTAGCAACGAAATCCTCCTCCCATTCCTCCAAACACTTGTCGTATGTAACCAGGTGATTAAGCTGGCCCTATTCTATTGGAGGCTCAAGCATCAGTGGGAGTGTGGCGGTAACATCTGACCTGTGTACAAGGCTAGAAATGTACTGACGAAGTTGTTTGATTTCAACCTTGAGGGTTGCCTTGTCTTCTTCGTCCTTCAACATTTTATCCTTGGTGCTGTCTGTAGCAACCTGTAGGAGATCAACTTGAGTCTGGCGTGTGCTACAACCAAGGTTGACTGTGATAACATCGAAGTCCTGAGATTCTAATTCTTCCAAACTCTTCCCCTCTAAAGGTATAGCAGTCTCAATGATGATCTCCATATCAACATTCCTCTCCACTTGGACCATGTTCTTGATCCTCATGTCTAGAGCATCCTGGTAAACATGATCGAAATATGAATGATCAAGGACATAGGATGGTTGCCTCCTCTTCCTTCTAAGTTGAGCTTCAATCCAAGATAGGTCTCGGCTAATGCTATTGGAAGGATTTGTACTAGCAATAGGAGGCTCTGACGAGAGTGAATATTTAGACGAGTTGTTGCGAGATGGGAAGTCTAAATCCAATTCAATATGAATCGGGACTGGTGACTACTCTGGAACTGGTGTAGGAACTTGAGGCTGAATCTTAGGCACTAGCGGACTCTGAACTAGCCTTTGAACTAGCTCTGTGATAGGATGTCTGACAGGCTCTGTGTGTGTATTAATGGAAAGTGCCTTCCATTTTGAATTGTTTGGTGCTTGAATTTTCTTGGGAGGGTTACTCCTCTTCTTCTATTTGGGTTTTGACGAGGAAGGTAGTGAAGGATCCACCACTGGCGGCTCTTCTCTAGGCACATTTACCCTCCTGTTCTTCTTGTTGTCGAGGTAAAGTATATTGTTATGAATAAATCTACTTGACCTCTCCTTTACTGATGCATACTCTTTGGCGTACCAATCAACTTCTAGCAGCGGCTGTGTGTCAACCTGCTTTCTGAAAAACAGGGGAAGGACTTCTCCCTCATCATCTAATAAACCTCCCACATCTTCTGCCAAGAAAATAGAAATTTGTGAGAGAGATAAGTGGTCGTAGTTGCGTCTGCAGACCTCGAAGTCATCCATGCAATTTGCCCAATAGTCCTCCATAGTAAACTAATGGCATGCGCGACCACCGAGGTGTGTTGTTTAATGACCCCAAGGATCATAGGAACGTACATCAACAAGATACTTGAGATGATACCTCTCTAGCTCCTGTCTTGCAACTTTGGCATCAACTGCCATTTTGCACCAATATATTCTGAACTGAAAGGGAAAATTAGTAGTTGGTTTATGCTTGTGGTGCAAATGACGATGAACATCATGTAACTGCCTTTGGAACTCCATAAAGACTGTTCTATCTGAAGGATAGCGTGGAAGCATGGCTGGATTTCCTGTAAATCCATATATTTGGATATAGGTTTATGTTGGGAACTGAGTGAACCAGTCTGCCCAACCATCCATCGCTGCTCTAGCAATTGCTGAGATATGAACGTGCAACTCCCGGTCCAAATTTCTCATTGTATAAGTCAGGAAAGCCTCGTGAACATGCTTGAAGTGACATTCAACCTTAGTGAACTCAAGTTGATAGTAATAATGATAGACTTTATGAACACTGAGAATGCCAACGGTGTTTAACCTTTGGAACTAACCCTAATAGGTGATCAAGTACACGAGGTAAGAACACATGTGAAACTCGTGGGCAACTAGGAAATCGATGATTTGCTTGTGGAGAACATCGCTGATGAAGGATGCCCAGTCATAATGCTCCTGCCCAGATATGATGCAACCAATGATGTAATACATCCAGGGCTAGAAAACATTTGCATGTGAATGTCCCGAGACACGATTCAAAAGTGTGATTAGAATCACGTACTCATCCTTGTACTCACTGCGACCCACATTGTTTGGAAATTTGTTCTTTGCTTGCTTTAACCATCATTTTGCCATCTTGCTTTGGCACTTGTCTACATCAACGTTAAATGCATGCTCACACTCCTCCATAGAAATGACCAGATTGCTTGGGTGTTGAGGAATAACAAAACTTCTTTCAATGTCTAGAGGCTTGAGACTACAAATGAATCGTCCATCTACTGACACTATCTCATGAGTAGCAGAGTTGTAATGCTTAATCTCTTGTCTACATCAGCATTAAATGCATGCTCACACTGCTCCATAGAAATGACCAGACTGCTTGGGTGTTGAGGAATAACAAAACTTCTTTCAACATCTAGAGGCTTGAGACTACAAATGACTTGTCCATCTACTGACACTATCTCACGAGTAGTAGAGTTCTAATGCTTAACACAATGAGCGGAGAGAGGTATGGAAGCAGCCTCAAGTAACCCGAACTATTGAATGTTCTGAATAATCGAATCTCTGATCTTGACTGGATCTAAGACTGCCTCTGGCAACACCTTGAGGAGATTCATCTCAACTATCCCAATGAAGTCATGAGTTAGGACTGATTTGGTCTTGTATTTGAGCTGAGTGTATTGCATTTTGAAAAACTCGCCCGTTGACTGTGAACTCGACTATGTTCTGAGAAGATTTCTGGAAAGCTAAAAATCCTGTTGAGGCTAAAAATAGCCTATCGAAGGGTAATTTTTAGCAAAAAAATTGAGATATGGGTTTTGTCCATAAAAAGATTCTAAGACAACCCAGAACGTCAGAAATGCGAAAATCCAACTTCAACTTGACCATGCAAGGAATTTTCAGTTAAGAAAATCATAAACTCGAGAACTGATGCTCTGGAGTTAAAAATTATTGAAAATTCAAGCACATGGATTTAACTTGAGGAAGCTATATAGAATTGATCCAGATGAATGCATTTGCCAAAATTTGCCTATTTCTGGGACATGCGAATTGAAATATGAGAGAATTTGGAGAATCTGAGAGGAGAAAAGACATCTTTTGGAGTGTCTTTCTTTGTGAAAATCACCACTTGTTTCTCAAATTTGCTAATGAACTATCAACTTGCACCTGCAAAAGGAATTGTTTGATGAAATTGCCACTGAAAGTTGATAAAATTGCCTAATCTCTGGAGAAAATTGCCTTTTCCTTAAAGAAATACGAATTTCTTTGAGCTGGATGAGTGAATTAATGACTGGCGCCATGAATAAATAGAGTAAAATCATACCATAATGCTGACTGCAAGATTTAAAACCCTCGACTGAAATAGAATGTTTCTGATTGGACCCCCTTCAGTTACACTGTCACTAACTTGGAGTCCAGAATAAAATAATAATAAAAATAATATTCATCATGCAATTTGAAAATAAGCATCAAAAAGGTGCCCCTTTGAAGAAAATCACCATTTAATACTTAAGCATGTAAAATAAATATTAAATATTATTTTATTCAATTGACAAACCACATAAAGCTCTTGGACGGATTTGACAACTTTCACTGATTTTGAAAAGTCCTCATTTGACCTCATAGGCATCCATTTGCTCAAGATATGACTTTTTTGCTGACTTCCTACTTTGTAGCTGACTACAAAGTTACAACTAACCATATTCAGCACTGATTTTTGGCTGATCGAGTGAGGCTGTGATCGTGCCGAGATATTCATCACGAAGCCTACAGAGCAAGGATCAAATGTCTATTGGGGGCTGGAACTGCAAAATCCATCATTTAACACCTCAAAGAATTAGGCACCTTTGATTAAATTGATTTTATGACACCAGACTTGAGCCATTTCTCCATTCTACCATCTGACGATTACAAAGGTTGCTAATAATGAATGAAGAACCCTGTTGACTGGATGGTGAGCTCACTACGTGACTAGAAGCATTCTGCATCCAACAACTACATGGAAGGCATCAAAAGACTGCATTAAGGACCTCAAAAGGAAAATCACCCCTGGCCTATGAAGGCTCAAACACCATTTTGTCAAAAATATGACTTTCAACCAAATGCCCTACTTTGATCCCTGACCACGGGAGCTAGAGTGCTCTAATTTGTGCATCATTTGTCTCATTGCGTAGCTAGTGCAACTTACAAGAGATGTCTCTGGAGGTGACGAAGCGAGAAAACTGCTTCTAAGACCTCAAAGAGACGATAGCCTTTTCAAATTTAAATATATGCTCCATACTTAGCCATTTTCTGAACATCCATTTTTCAGTATTCTCCAAAGACCTCACATGTACAAATGTTTTCCAAATCCTGGAGGCTGACGATTGGGATCATTGGAAAGCTGGAGTAATTCCTCACAAGTCCCGTGAAGACTACGAAAGCTAAAAACTCCATTTGACAGGCCAAAAGGTTGGGCGCCCCTGGCCTACAGAGGCTACAATGTATATTTCATGATTCTCCACCCTCTAATTTACATGCCTGTAGAATCTCTGCTAGGATCACTTGGAATGTCGGATTGACAGGCCGACTGGTGCGTTGTGAAGCTAGACTAGATTAACATAGATCTCAGGAAGACCTTGTGTGCAAATACAATTATTTGATGGGCCCTATTCAGGTGTGCCCCTAGGCTACAAGTGCTCAAAAATTGAAAACTGACCATTTTCTGTAACATACAAATTTAGGTACCCTCAACTTTTGACCTCAACAACCAGAGTTTTGCAACTCAGATGACTTCGTCAGATAGCTCGTCAGATAGCCAGACTAATTCTAAAGAGATTGACTACATCTGCAAGAAAAAATAACAAGATTTGGGCCGTCAAAAAGAAGGGTGCCCCTAGGCTATAGGGGTGCAAATTTGCATTTTGCTGAAAATCTTCATTAATTTGATCTCTGAAATCCCCCTTCTGGCCATTGAAATGACCATGCAGGGGTATAAACCTGTCATGAAATGCTTCCTCATCATGATATGCCTCGTTCTGAGTTTGAGGTTCAGGTTCTAAGCTCCAAGTATTGCTCAACTGCTGCTGACAACTGACATGACACTAGTCAAAGTCCATATTTGACTAGCCCAAAAATAGTATTTTGACATCATTTAACAAGGTTTAGACTCTTTTAAGCAAAATTCCTTAATGAAGCAAAAAAAATTGGTTTGGGTACAACACGCCACAAAGAGGAGTGAGGTAATAAATGAGCAAAAGATTCTCCACTCTCTCCTAAAGTCATAATGAGCAATTAATGTCCACCATCATCTTCCAGAAGGTCATCATCCAACAAGGCATTTCCATTCTCCTTCTGTTTGACCACGAATTCAATGAACTTGGCTAACACTGCCTCAACCTCTTGAACTGATATTGTAGGCACGATCTCATTCTGAAACTCCAAGACTACAACTTCTTTCTCCTGCTTGATGATGATTTTCCTCTTAGCTGTCATTCCTTAACTCTGAAGTGCTTGAGGATGATTTCTAACCCTTGGGCCTTCATTATTTCTCCTTCTTGATCTTGAAGGATTTTCCAATCTTGGACTCGAGCATTTCTTCCTTGCCACCTGCCTCCTTGAGTTAGGTGCCTATTGGGTCTTTGAGGAGAAATTCCAACACTTAGCTGCTTCTTCCACCATCTTCCTTCATGGTTTGGGGTGCAAATGAGACACCATGGAGGAGCTTGGAACATGTAACTTTATCCCTTCATGGTTTGGGGCGCAAATGAGACACCATGGAGGAGCTTGGAACATGCAACTTTATCTCCTCCAAGGTTGTAATATTGCTCCAGAGTACTTGCTCCATCGCCTCAAGTCATCATGCCTTGAGTCCCAGTGTTCATCTTGCAAAACAAACAAAAGAAGAGTATCAAAACACTTTATAATATAAATCCACTTCACTTACCTAATTTCCATGTTTTGATTTCCAAGGTCTGATTGATCACTTTCTCCAACAAAATTTTCCTTTGTAACTTCTCATCATGGGCGCATTTAACATCTGTGTGCTAGGGTGCATTTGGATGTTTGTGTTTGGAGTATCTTCACCAATGCCTTAGAAATATTTAGGCATCATGTTCATCTTGGGCATATTTGATCCCTTGTGTTTTATGCTTCCTCTTCAACTCCTTGGATACTTTCATGTAATTTCATTCATCTTAGGTGCATTTGAGATGTGTGTTCCCTTCAGGAGGTCTTCTTCAAGGGCACATCTACCACCGCGATGTTCTCATACTTAATGCTTTAGGCGTTTTCTCAAGCTTTCTTACATTTCTCCTTGGGGTGCATTTCAAGGCTTGAGCTTTCATTTTCTCTGACTTAGACAATTTTCTTATCCCTTCTCCCTCAAGAGCACATTTGGACCCTTATGCCTTCATGTTTGATTTTCAACGCTTTAGAAATGTTTCCACCTCTTGCATTTAGCACCTTGCCTATGCTTGATATCCCATGCCTTAGAATTTTTTTTTTCACTTTGAGGGCGCAATTCTATTTTGAATGCTAATGGCGCATTTGGTAGTGTTCTTTGCCTTAATTTTTTTTTTATCCCCTCTAGTAGATTTTATCAGCCATAAGCCCCAACGTTCTATTTTAAAATCTCAAGGCAAGGCATAAAAATTTCAAAATTATTTCCTCCTTAAAAAATATTCAAGAACCCCAGATTCTAAAAAAACATTTCCCCCCTTAGAAAAGTATTTTACAACTTTATTATTTATGGGGGTACATGAAGGGGTACATTTAATTTTCCTTTTCCACCTTTAAAAAAAATATTTTTCACTAGTGTTTACATATCCCAGACTCTCAACTTAGGCGCATTTGACAATGTCAACTCCCATTTCTCATGACTTGGAAAAATTTCTTACTCCTTCCTAGCATCTTGGGCACATTTAGGGTCCTCTACTTTCATCTCGACTCCTTAGATTTTTTTTAAACACCTCCTCACACATGATGGGCGCATTTGAGGGGTCCACCTTCCATTTCAAACACTTAGAAAATTTTCAAGCCACCTTCCTTGCCAAGGGTGCATATGGAGGGTGGTGATGCCATTTAGTCTTGCCTAACTTAGAAAAATTTCAACTTATCTATCCAAGTTGGGCGCATTTGCTAGGTGGTCATGCAATTTTCATTGCCTTAGAATTTTTTTCCAACTTGCTTCATCTTTTCCTTGGGCACATCTGGCACTATGTGCTTCCATTCTCAATGCCTTAGGAAATTTTCAAGTCATCTCCTCAATCTGGGCGCATTTTGAGGGTCTAGCTTCCACTTTGCTTGCCTTGGAAATTTTTTCTTCTTCACTCCTTGCTTGGGGGCATTCCATAGGGTGTGCTTCCATTCCATGCCTTAGACAAACTTCATGCCACCCTCACCATGATGGCACATTTGAGGGGTTGTGATGCCATTTTAGTCTTGCCTTAGACTTTTTTCTTCATCCAACTCCATGGTGGGCGCATTCTAGGGGGTGTCATGCTAGTTTTTGCAACTTAGAATTTTCTTCAAGCATCTCCTCTCAACTTGGGCGCATTTTGATGGGTCTCCTGCCATTTTTCAACTTAGACAATTTTTTAAGCTTCCTCTTCTTAGCCTAGGCGCATCTGGGAGGTGATGCTTTCATTTTTCTTGCATCCCTTAGAATTTTCATTTGGAGCGTTAAGGAGACTTCTAGAGGTGGCTCTCGAATACTTAACCAATTTTTTTTTAGCCTGCTCACCCTCATTTTCTATTTTTAGCAACTACTTGATTCCCGAACTTCTACAACTCCGTTTGACTTGAATTTTTTCCAACATGATCCTCATGACTTAACTGTCTTGTTCACACTTGCCTTCCATGTTGATCTATTATTTTTAGCCCTGTTCTAGAGGCGACTTACTATAAATAGTAAGTACTCAAATTGCGCTCAAATTTTACCAATAGACTGCTTGAGAAATGCTAATCATGATGGGATACATCATTTTTTCATTTTTTTTAAATTTTACCCCTCATTTTGAGTACCAAAGTTGGAAACCCTAATTTGACTTGCATGTGCCTCAAATGACCTCTGTTTGACACCGTTTTTGTTCTGGATTGCTTTGCTTGTGAAACTGAAGCTCTGGGGGTTGATGGAGTGAATATGCTAAAAATAGTAAGTGCCAAAAAAAGTGATCAACCACCTGCCGGATGTGTTTTCATGTCATACTGTCCGAGAGATCTCAAAAAACCCAGAAAATTGGTCTGCATGCGAGCACCTACTAAAAATAGCAAGTCATCAACTTGGCTTGCATGTTACATCATTGCGAAGCTCTCGAAAAACCCATAAAGAATATCCTGACATGCATTGAAAAATCATACATGCAAACCCTAAAAATGGCTCCTAAAGCCTAGACTGCTAAAAATAGCAAGTTGTCAGAATTTGCTCAAATTTTGCATGTAAGCACTTTGGAGTGTCCTGAATCTAATGCAACAATCAGTTTTTCAAAAACCCCAGCATAAAAGCCTCAAATAAGGGACTTACTAAAAATAGCAAGTCATCCGATTTCACTCAAAATTTGCAAGCAAGCAGCTCAAAGTGTTCTAAACATGGTGTAGCAGTTAGAATTTCAAAAGTCCTAAGGCAAAGGTCCCAAATTGAGTACTTACTAAAAATAGCAAGTTGTCAGAATGCAATGAAAATTTAATGGGAACCTTCCTGACACTTTCCAATCACAGTGCCAAGAATGAAAACCTCAAATTGGCCCGAAGAATAAAAACCCTAATTTCACAGACTTAGCCAATATTTCAACTTAGGCCAAAAGACGGGCACATCCCTGGAAAGACAGACGGAACAAAGGAAGACGGCGGTAAAACCAACCAAAACCAAAGCCAAAAGACCGAAATGGAGCAAAAAAATTAGGGGGTCCCCATTTTGAATGGGGTGATGTGTGAAAAGGTCACAACAGGTACTTCATGAATCAAAAGGACCTAAATGACAAACACCAGAAGTGGGTAAGCAAGATAGAAGCTTACGATTTTGACATTGAGTACATGAAAGGGACAAATAATGTGGTGGTAGATGCTTTACCAAGACGAACCTACTTAAACACCCTAACTAGTATAGCCACAGATTGGAAGAATGATATCATCGTTGAATATGTCAAAGACCCCCAGGCTAATAATATCTTTGAAGGGAAGTTACCCAATGAAGAGTACAAAGTAGGAGAAGAACTTATCCTATATAAAAGTAGGATATTCCTTGTGCCCAACTCAAAGATGAAGGAAAAAATCCTTAAGGAATACCACGACAATCCCTTAGTGGGCCACCAAGGGTACTATAAAACTTACAAACAAGTGCGAGAGAGATACTCTTGGAAAGTCCTCAAGAAGGATGTCCTAAAGTATGTACAAGAATGCATGACCTGTCAAAGAAAAAAACTGAGCAAAACCATCCAGTAGGACTTCTACAACCTTTTCCAATTCCCAATAAAAAATGGGAAAGCATCTCAATGGACTTTATAACAAGATTTCCTAAAGTTCAAGGATTACATTTATGTAGTAGTGGATCGACTCACCAAGTACACCCACTTCTTCGCAATACCCACCGAATATTGGACTCCAAAAATAGCGTAAGTATTTTTCAAAGAGATCTTCAGATTACATGGTCTACCAAGGAACATAATTGGTGACTAAGACAATCAATTCCTTAGCCAATTTTGGAAAGAGCTCTTCCGATTAGCTGAGACCAATCTTACACCTAGTACAAGTTACCATCCTCAAACAAATAGACAAACGAAAATCATTAACAAGTGGTTAGAGGGATATTTGAGGAATTATGCCATAGGCCAACATAACGCATGGGTAAAATGGTTGCATCTTGGTGAATATTGCTACAACACTACTCATCACATATCAATCAAGATGAGTCTATTCAAGGCATTGTATGGTTATGAACCAACCTCCTTCGAAAGTTTGATTTCACAAGAAAGTTGAGTACTAGGGCAAAGGATTTGTGCAACAGAGTATGAACATTATGAGCACCCTCAAGGACAATTTGCATCAAGAATAGAATCAACAAAAGATCTATGCCGATCATAATTGCACTGAGAGGACATTTGAAGTTGGAGAGTTAGTGTTCTTACGGCTACATCCATATAAGCAATCATCCATTAAGATAAGTGGAGTAGAAAAACTAAAACCCTGATTTTATGGGCCTTATTAAGATCTTAAGGAAGATCGGGGAAGTAGCTTCTGAATTAGAGTTGCCCAAGAACAATCGTATTCACAACATCTTTTATGTGTCAACACTGAAGAAAGTGTTAGGGAAGCAAGTTTCCCCATGTTTGGAGTTACCCCCACTTGACAATGAGGGAAAACTAATCTTGGAACTTGAAGCAGTTCTCAACATGAGAGAGAAGCGATTAAGGCATAAGACTATCCTTTAATTTTTTATCAAATGGAAGGGCTTACCCGAGGAGGACGCTACATGGGAAGGAGAAGAGATCTTCAACCATCTGAATCTAAAATTGCTTGAGGGCAAGCAAATGGAGGGGAGGACTCTCATGTCCCCACAAATATAGATTAGATCGCTAAGTCATCCAATCACTCAAGACAATTGAATTAATATTAAAAGGAAAACAATCATTATCCAACAAACCAATCAAGTGATTAATCAAGGATAATATTAATACCATTAATTATCCTAAGGCTGCGATTAGACAAAGCTCAAGAGACATGTCTTTTAACGAATACATAATGTGAAAAGGCATGTCCATCTGCGGTTGTAAGTATAAGGAGTAGGTCATTTCAACAGAAGGAGATCATCAATTGCTAGATAGATATTCATCAGGGAAAAGAGAAAGAGAAGAGAGCACAACAAATCAAAAGGGACCTGTGTGATCCAACACAACATAGAGTATATCAAAAATATATACATAAACAAGAGTATATCAAATCCATTCCATATTCAAGTGTATTTCTGCCATTTATTATCTTGCATCTATGTGAATATGGCCCTGCATGATAAAGGAATGTTAAATGTGTATTTTCTGCAAATAATTGTTTTCCTATGTATGCATATTGCTTATAAGATAGGAAAGAAGGATATCGTATGATTGAATTAGAATTATGCTTGACTGTCTGAAACCCACCTTGAGGGAGGGGCCTAGGGTGAAGTGGTAAGAGCCTAAAAGATCCCACGTGTGACCTCTGCCTAATCCCACAAAGAGGATGGGCTTGGGGTGAAGTGGTAAGTGCCAAAAGAGCCTGATTGCGACCTCCGCCCAATCCCACAAGTTGGCATGTGTCTTCTGGGAGTCACGACCTTGATGGGGAAAGCATATACAAGTTGCTAAGGGGGAGGGCTATGGTATACACCCTCTTAGGCTTGGTATATGGCTTTGGATGGACCCATCCTGTCCCTTCTCCCACAATTCTAATATGTTTGCTTTGTTGATAATCTATGAATGTGATGTAATTGCCTAACTCTAATAAGTAAGCATAAATATATACATATTTGCATATGTCGTTTATGTGGTGATTGCAGGAATTCCCATCCAAGACTACATCATTAAAGAGATATTTATTTAATAAGGTGAAACCCTAACCCTAATTTGTTGCAATTTATGATTAATAGGCAAATTCTAGAGCAAATCAAGGCAAGGGACATTACACCCCTGGATTTTGTCCTAGCATAGTTTCTATTGATTTCTTGACTATTTATTATTCACACTATAAGTGCTACACATTCCAGGGTAGGAACATAAGTGGAACACAGTTGTGAGCATGCCTAGGGTTATTTTATTGAGTGGACAAAACTTGTGTAAAGTATAGGAGCATACATACAGCTACATGCTTAATAGGAAAATAATAGCAAATAAAGATGTTAAAACGCCCGAGAAGAATAACTTGAATGAAGTAATTATTATGGTAATGCTTTTCATTCTTAGATGGAAATCGGACAAGCTACTGCAAGAAAATTATGGTTAGGAGATACTCTAGACGGTGACAAGCGGATGTTTATAGTGTCGGCAATTAAGGTCCTCTTCTCAAGGAAATTCTTCTCAAGGATACCCACTAATCATATTCAATTGAATTATATCCCATTTTTAATATTCATTAAGGCTCCAGTATTTTCTGAACAAAGGTTTTTGTCGTTTTCTTTAGGTTCCAAAAGATGATCCCAATGCTGCTGTGACATTAAAGTACGTTGATGACATACAAAGGACTTGCATTGCCTCTGGCATGCTGCCTAAAAGGTGTTCAAATCATCTGCTTGGACTTAATTTTGATCTCTTGGATTTTTATATTTATCTTTGTCATTAGATTCAGACTGATGGTAACACTTGAGATTTTTGGCAGGAGGACTTTAACTATTGATAGTAAAAAAGGACATGAAGTATTTCTGGTAAAGATTTAGTTTCTTTCATTGTTTTGAATCTTTGATGATCTAGTTTTACCTTTCTGCTTTACGTAATAATGGGGGATATCACCAATGTGGCTTTTGCTTGTGGATGCAGGCAATTTGTGTGCTTCTGTTGGCTATTTTGCTCGCTATTCTCACATTCAAACTGTAAATGTGGTGTGAAGAAGATTTCTTGTAATCAAATTGTAATTTTACTTTCATTTCTGGCTTCCTTATTGAGTTTTTCCCTCCTCTTCCATTTTATCCTTTATGGGGTTGATAGGAGGGGCTGCTGTTTTGTTTTGCTAGTATTCGGATTCCACCAGGATCAGTCCAGTTGACTGATCGAGAGAATGAGTAAGGGGTTTTTACCAGAATGAGCGAGTAAATAAGTGACAGCTACTGATATGAGGGTTCTCTCTATGCTCATATGGTTTTTTCACCCCTTAGGCCTGTCAAACTCCCATTATCTGTTCAGCGCGTGCTTGATAACTTATCTGCACCTTGCTCTGGAATGCAAATGGGCAATTATTTTTCTTCAGCCTATCATTTGTCTATGTGGGTTAGATCAGATGTGTACTTATTACTTTTGCGATGTTCATTTCAAAATAGTCTTGCAAATGTGACCTGAAGTGAACACCGTTTACTGAAATTCATTATCTAGTATGAATACTCTTTTTAGGTTATAATGTTCACTCCCAGTAAGCTATATTCTCTAAAATATGAAATGCAGATAATTGAAAAACTTCAAATCTTAACACATACACACACATATTTACTATTGTGATTGTTAAATACAGACACAAAAGAATGTATAATCCATTTGCAAGAAAATCATATATTTCTGTTCCGAGGTTCATGTGATGTATGCATATACAGAGTTTCTTTAATATACTCTTTTAGATGAAGTACTTGCATGACTGTAGACTTCAAATGTTTTTGAGACTTCGTTCTCTATTTCAGTAGAAATTTTTTGTATTATGCATTTTTGAACTTCAAGTAAATATTATACTGCTCAAAATTCTAGAGGCATAGTAAAATTATTAGTATGGAAATATTTCTCTTGATTACGAAGTTTACTGACACTCTTAATATGGATTTATGTAACATCAGACTTGATGCTTGTAGTATCTTGAATAGAGATTATTAAGGAAGATCATGATTTGCATTTCCTATTATAAGGCATTTTTGTGGTTGTATTTTCTAAGTCATAATGTGTTCCATAATTTATGTAGGATAATCTTGACAATATAGACCGTCTCATCGCTCTCTTGCGTTATCCCAAGTTGTTTTTTAATGCTTGTTAAGGAAAATTAGATTCTAAGCTCCCAATAAAATCTTGGACTGATCAAACATGTAGGATAAAGTAATTCTGTAAGTTCTTCGTTTGCCACATCAGCATACTTTTATTAGTTGCTTGACAAAGAGAAGGGGTAAAACTTATCCACCAAGGATAATATTTGATATACGTAAGCTTGGATAATTTTATTAAAAAAAATTCAAATATGAATCGTGCCAATTTGCAAGCCCTTGTTTTTACATAGATTTCATTTCTATATAAGAAGAAACCTCAAAGTTCAAATGCTTCAAAATCTTAGCACTGATTTACACGGAAGGCGTTACCTATTTGAAGAAGTTCGAGCTAAGATATGCGATCGACAGCTGGTATCATCTGCTGGACCATGGAAGTCGATTGAACCTGTTTCGTCTGTTGATTGTCAAGCTGAAAAAAATGGAGTAGTTCCGGTTTTCTCTTTCATCTCTAGCGGTTTTTAATGAAAAACACGGAAATCATAGACCTAAGAATAAATGCATAAGTAGACTTCCATTCTGATCAACGCAGCCCTGGTTCATCATGAAGCAGTAAAATTGTTTCTGCAAATGCAACGAATATGTGTTCAGCCTAATCAGTCAGTTCATATTCGCGAGCATACTGTCAGGCCGTGCCAAAATAAGAGCTTTGGATCTACTTATGGAAATCCATCAATGTATAATCAAAAGTGGATTTTGTCAGATGTTGTAGTTATAAGTAACCTAATATAAATGTAATTTAAATGCGGAAGCATATGAACGACTGATAGAATTCTTCAAAGGGACATTGATTGCCGGTCTATAACCATTGCATATGCACAACAAATGTAATTGGTACCAATGAAACTAAACTCCACAATATTTGTGAGTATAATCGAGAGGGGCTTTTCATCAGATATTTTAGTTGGAAATGCCCTAGTTGATATTTATTCAAAATGCGGAAGAATCCATAGGGTACTTGAACTGTTTGACAATATGACTCAAAGAGATGTGATCTCATGGACAGTAATTATTTCAGGATATGCTCATTCAAAAAATTCTAGAAATACAAGCGATAGGTGTAAAGCTAAATTCCACAACCTACGCTAGCATACTTCCAGACTGTGCCAAAACAGGAGCTCTTTAACATGGTATGAACATCCATCAGATCATAATGGAAAGGGGGCATTTTTCAGATTTGGTAGTTGCAAATGTCTTAGTAGATATTTGTGCAAAATGTGGAAGTATACACAAGGCACAGGGGATGTTTGACGTGACGCGTTGAAAGAATCTGGTTTACTGTACTAAAATTATTGCAAGATATGCACAAAATGGCGTGCTTGGTGAGGTTATAAGGCTTTTCAAAGAAGCACTCAATAAAAATGTGGTCTTATGGAAAACAATGATATCAGGATACACACAAAATGGGTTTTGTTGAAAGGTCCTTTGAAACTTTTAAGAAAATGCAAATGGCAGGGGTAAAGCCAAAGGAAACAACCTTTGCCAGCATCCTCTCAGCCTGTGCTAAAATGGGATATTTACGATAGGGCATGAACATCCACCAAATCATAATTGAGGATAAATATTTGTCAGACATCGTAGTTGTGAATGCCTTGATAGTCTTGTATACAAAATGTGGAAGCATACACAAGGCATGCAAACTGTTTGACAAAATGCCTCAACGAGAAAATGCCTCAAAGTGCATTTGGCAGGAGTAAATCCAGACTCCACAAGCTTTGGTAGCATGCTCCCAGCCTGTGCTAAAATCAGAACTTTAGAACACCGCATGGACATCCATCAAAGCATAATTGAAAGGGGATAGTGGTTTGATGTAGTTACAAGTACCTTGCTAGACATATATATAAAAAAATTTAAATGTATGTACTATGGACAACGCAGTTGTGTTGTTTGACTAAATACCTCAAAGAGATGTTGTCTCGATTTAAAAGTAGTGTCTTCATTTTATTTCTATGACTGCTATAAAATCCGTTGCATTGATGCGCTTTGGCTGTAAGAGAGATTCCAAGTAGGTTTTTTATTTTGTTTTGTTTTGTCAAAGTATTCTTTCATGAAATGGGTTTTATGTTGCTGACTAGAAAAATGTGTACCATGATGTTTTTGGGTATGTTATTTTTGCCATTGGTTCATTCTCTTGCAGCCACCAGCATTACAGATCAAGAAGCTCTGCTACAATTCAAGTATTCCTTTACTTATGATCCTTTTGATGCATTAGCTAATTGGAATTCTAGTGCCTCCTTGTGCAATTGGACTGGTGTTACATGCAGCTTGAGGAATGCAAGAGTTTTTGAACAAAACCTCACTGGTATGGGATTAACGGGTACAATATCTCTTTTCCTCGGGAATTTGTCTTGTCTTGTGCAGCTCATTCTCTCAAATAATAATTTGCATGGTCACATTCCTCAAGAGTTAGGTTTTCTCACAAGTTTAGAGATTCTTTTTCTAGGAGAGAACAATATAACAGGTGTGATTCCTTCCTCTTTGGGCAACCTCTCAGCCTTGATTGGCCTAGATTTAAATAACAACGAACTTGAAGGTTCAATCCCTATGGAACTGGTCTTTTTTTACATACATTTGTGCAGTATATGAGGTCAATTTGTAGGCCATTTAACAAATGATGTTTGTGCAACAAAGATCTCAATGGAGAAGTGATAGCTTCAAATGAACTATGTAATAATGTATCCACTTACATGGATCCAAAAACGATTGAAATAAAATCAGAAAGATGTATGTGTTCGAAATTTAAACACCCATTGAAAAGGGAAGGATTCACCAACCAATTTGCCTACACAATCATTGCATTTGTATTTTATGAAGTTATACATCTAACAAATTTCACCATCCAATTATAAAAGATCTTCCAAAATGGAATATATATTGATGTGTCCTACAACCTCCATCTTTGATTCCATATATCTGCAGAGATGTGAGACTATCTGCTGGGTATTTAAGAATAGATAACAGAGATCTAATTTTGAGCTTATTTTGGATTTCTCCTCATATACTGAGAAATCTTCCTAAAAGAGTTTTGGTAAAGTTCAAGAGTGAACAATTGCTTTGTAAGATGCTAATGATTGAAGCCTCAGAATGAAGAGAAATATTTTAGAACACTACATGTGGTACTAGTGTTTTTTAATGCTTTAGTATAGCATAATTCAACTATTGCATGGTTGGATTTCATACTTAAGGATACATATTTGATGTTGCAAATAGAGCTTGTTGTGATGATACCTGCAGCGTGTTTTCCCCTTGTAAACCAGCTGTACCAATTCCTTGAGCCTCCACAATCTTGAGCATTATGGCTCTATGGGTTCAAAGCAAGTGTTATAACATGTAAGGTATTGCTGGGCAGCCTCTGTGTAATTAATTTAAACAAAGGTCAAAAATCAAGACGAAAAAATGCGTTTTACTTTGTCCTCCGCTTGTTTTTCTGTGACAACAAAATTATAGATGCTTAAAATGGACCTCACAACTCCACTTAGATGCAGAGACCTAAGAAAGGCTTAAAGCTAGATAAATTGCTAAAAGAAAGAAAGAAACTCACTATGTCTAATAATTTTAAAGTACATTTATTGGCTTCTATAATTTGAAAACTAAAAGGTTTATCTCCTGCTTTTGTTGGATATAACAATCATATAAAAATATATTAATTTCCTCTGTATTTATGGTGGACTGCCCAGTAGCATGGACAGTTTATGGTCTCGTCATTTCATAGTATGGTGATATCACCGACATTATAGAAATAGATGGGAATAAGACAGTAATCTTGCTGACCAGTATTTGGGTGATTACTTTGGATACAAAATGATTTCTTGGGTGATATAGCTATAATGCTTGTGGGCTTCAAATTTTTCTTTGCATATATATTTGCCTTTTATATAAAAGTCTTGAATTTCCACCATCGATAAAGAGCTGATTTAAAGTCTGTATGCTTGAATCTTTTGTAAGGTCTGCTCTCTCACCAAATGATCAGCTCCAAAGCTTCATTGTGATCATGAATGCTTTAATAAACACACTTTAACAAACTGAGGATATGAAACCACCAATAATGTGTTTTTGAAGTATCACTGCTGTAAACTGAAGTCCCAATGTAACCTGATGCATAATTGTATAAATTTTTTTAGAATATATTATATAAATCATGTGATGGGCAAGAATTTTGCCAGCTTTTAGATGCTAATCTCTTATTTGCCCATTGGCGACCTGTATCATTTGTGTGCTATCATGTTGCAGTTTGCTTAAAGAAGTAATTTTATGTAACTTTGAAAGAATATGTGTTAGGTGCTTTTTATATTGGAAGTGTTATATATATATAATTAATAAAAAAATATAGATAGATTTATGTATGAAGGTTTATAATAAAATACAATTTGTTATTATGTATGGTCTGTTTGTTATTATTAGTGTTATTTACTATTCCCTGCTGTAGTTTTTAACAGAGATCTGCTATTATGGATTGAAAAACTAACCCCCTAAATTTAGAAATTGTGAAACCAGAACTGAACAATTGGACTTTGAATGTGGAATTCTGCGCCTAACAGTAAATCAGCTACAACACCTGCTGATATAAATGCGCAAATATGAACTATTAAGTTAATTTAGAGAATTTCTAGAACCATGTAAATGCCGTAATGGTATACTAGAGTTTCTTATTTTTATTGAAGCAGACATTTAAAAAGATTATATACCTAACATGTAGACATTACAAAGTTTTCAGCAGTTATATATCATTGCCTGATTCAAATATAAAAATTAGATCACAATTCTTCCAGCCATAACAACAGAAAAGTTGCTATAAACAGCTAAGAGCTAAATAATCTTAAGCACTAACGAACAAAAGATTTACAAAGGACCAAATCAGAGACAATGATATTGTGGACTTTGTGCTCTCACCTGAAATGTGTACCCATCTATAGTTCATGTACCCTTTCATTGGAATTGAATCACACTGTTTCAAAAGCCCTAACAGATCCACTCTTTTCTATTCCAAAATTTATTCATTTTCTTCACATTTCTCTCTTTTAAAACACTTTGAGCTAAATGCACTTAATTTCTAAGCCAAATTATCTCTCCAATGAACTCTGCTTGTTTCCATTTTGCTGTCAACGTTTGGTTGTTTCAATTTTATATACCATTTGTGGTAAGTTCTTTATATCAGACATCAGTAAAGAATTCAATCACCTTTGAGCATGCTCACAAGCTCACAGATCTTGAACAAAACTAAAGTCTTAAGAATTGTGTCTGTTATGTTGGATTTATCTAACTGCCAGGTTCTTGTATGTGTTCGAAATTTAAACACCTACTGAAAAGGGAAGGATTCACCAACCAATTTACCTACACAATCATTGCATTTGTATTTTATGAAGTTATACATTTTTTACAAATTTAACCATCCAATTATAAATGCCAAGTTTTGTTGAGAAGGGAAAATTGTGAAAGTTGTCAAAGATGATAGATATATGTTCAATCTTATCAATAACATATATTATATTCATAAATATATAAAATTAGTCTTAGACAAACTAGTAAAAATATTTTTAATACATCTATTAAAAAACCATTCTTAAACAATTTTAAAGTAAAATAAAATAACTCTTTAATAAATTATAGACATCTTAACAAATACTTTGTTGTAAATTTTATTATTTATTTTACTTTAAATTATTCAATTTTATTTACATAGTTTATTTGAAGAACTATTTTATAATTATTTTATTTTGTTTACTTTAAAATTATTTTATTTTATATATTATTAACATCAATAAATATCAATAAATTATGTAAGGAAGATTAGATATCTTGATTATCCTTTGAGTATCTTCCACTAACCATAGACACATGAGATTATAAAAACAACCAGTTTTCACTAGCCGCTAAGTGAATTGTTTTCCATATGCTATGGTTAGCATTTATTGTCATCTCATTCTAGTGGATAATTTAAGGCCCACACAAGTTCTCTCATATGGCCATGGTCAACACTAGAGTGTGTAGATGTCTCCTTCCTCGCACGTGTTGCAGCCCCTAATGCCTCATGTGCTGATTGCTAAGCAAAGAATTTGTAATCCATGCCTATGTAAGTATCCTTGCTTATCGTGGCCTATTGTTATCTTCATATTTTAAGAGTCTATGGACAATCAAAACTTTCCCTAGTTGACCTTCCACAACTCTTGGGTTTTGCCTTATTTGAAGTTCATGGAGCTTCTTTTATTCATGAATGGTGAGGATTTTTGAATAGGGTATGCAAGACAATTAAACGAATCTTAGTTGTTCATCATTTTTCGCCTTTTTTGACTGTTTTTGACAGTTTTTTACTAATTTCTCCACCGCTCGTGGTTTCCACTCCTCCAAACTCTTCCTCATTGGTATTGACCTTTCACTTCTCCATTTTGATGAGCTGCAGCCTGAAACTAAGGTTTCAACGAGGGTTTTAAAGTATGTTTATTAAAATGAAAATTATGGCCAAGATCCTAATAATGAACACATTTAGGTTTCATATTACAACATCATTTACCTTACATAGTTAAGTATATATTAGTGCAATTAATATGTTATGTAGATTTTATATAATAAAAAATAATTATAAATAATAAAATTATATTACTTATTATTATATATTATATTCTTTAACAAAACTATTAAATACATATATAAAATTATTATAATAATAATTAATAATTATCATATTTTTATATACTACAAAATATATAATTAATATATTATATATTTTATATAATACAAATTAAATTATATATAATATAAGTATATTTATTATTATGTATAATAGTATATATAGGTTATACTTTTATTATTATATATCATATTCTATAATAAAAATTATTAAATATAAATATGAAATTATTATAATTAATAATTAATGTATTTTTATATAGATCAAAATAAATTAATATATAAAAAATTGATAGTTTAATTGATCTTTGGAGAGATTAGGAAAAAGAAAGAAAGATAGAGGGGGAGACAATTCTATTAGTGCACCTAAAGGAGGTTCAAGTATTATGCCAATAGAAAACCATATGTATGTTAATATGTTAGAGAGTATGTGTTTGTGCATGCTGCCACAGGATGCACTACATTTGGCTAAATTAAACAATGAATAATAAGTGCTAAATAATGGAATGAAATAAATTTAGACAAATCTAGATTTTTTCTTTAAAGAAATTAATGAAATTTTTGCACACAGATTTAAAACATAAACCAATGCAAATGAAAAAAGAAAACTGCCACCAAATTGACAAAAAATATTGTAAATGGAAATAGAATGTTCCCATCCAATCGTCAAATCAATATGTATCTAATTTTTATGTGATTAGACAGATTTTGGAGGCTTTTACTTATATTTTAGAGAATTTTACCATTAAATTGCAACTTGTTTACCATTAAATGGCAATTGAAACTTGTTTTCCAATGACTCAATTGTGGTTTGCATGTGTGAGACTTGTTTCATACTCAAATCTCACACTATGCATAGCCTATCGGCTAATAAATAGAGAGAAACTCAAAAGATAGAGAATGAGAGAAAGACACAAATTTAGATAGATGGATAGAGAGAGAGAGGAATAGACAAAGAGAGATTGAGCATGAGCAAGAGAAAAGAGAAACTAATTTTTGATTGGTTGTTTCATGTCAACAATCCAAGGATGTCATGTGTCCTTGGGGAGTTATGCTCAAGGTAGCATATCATTTGATTAAGGATATGATAATTCACCTTTAAGACCTTCAATGTACCCATTACATAGTTACGAAGACAAACATATAGAGAGAGAAAGAGAGAAAAAGGAAGAGAAAAGGGAGAGGAAGAGAGATATGCTTATATAATATATTATATATTGCATAGGTAAGGCTCGCATCTTATATAATATGGACTATTATATAATATTATTAATACTATTTTTTTAACATATTAAAGTTATATATTGTTAATAAATATAGTATATATTAATAACTATAATATTACTATTATATATTATAAAATAACATCTCTATAATAATTATAGTTATTTTATTATATATATAAAGTCTTAAATATAATAACACTCGTACAAGATGATCATTATTTATTATATATATATATTATTTATTATATTTATATTTAAACTATATAATACATAAATAATTTATAATAATATACTATATATAAATTATTTATATGGTTCACTGTCTACCCTATTCATAGCTTTCAAGCCTTTTGGTGTCTGCATCAATCACCTATTTAGTGAAGGCATCTAATCCAAAGACAAATAATTGAAGGGAAATTTATAAAGAAGTTTATGGCTAGACACAGTAAATTACTTAGGTTTGAGATTAATGTGGTGAATATAATAGCTAATACATAAAATTAAAAAAATATATATAATATATTACTATATAAAAAAATATAATAATATTATTATATAATAAAAAATAAAAAATAATTTTTTAACTATACAATAATAATAATAATAATAATAATAATAATAATAATATATAAACAAAATCATTTTCTAAATGATCTACAAATTGACCTCATGTACTACACAAATGTATGCAAAAAATAAATCATTTTTCTCCCTAATTGACCTTCCACACCTCTTCGATGTACCCATTACACATCAAGGTGTGATTGCGAGTTATACTTATATTTGAGCCTATGTTACTTATTTACTCATTTGTCTTATATTATGGATACAATTACCAGATTTCTAAAGGAACATGTTCCATCAGTCTAGGTGTTATCCTGGCCATTCTAATGACTTGGAAGGAAAAGTCCCTAATAATTTTTATTAGTTTTGAGAATGTCGTGTTTTTTTGGGTGTGTGGGGACTCCTTAGCCAATTGAGCGTTAATTCTTCACATTAAAACATTTTTTTAAATGGTTTTTCATTTAAAGTTGCTCTTAAAATATTAAAGATTTATTTAAAAAATTATATTATAGATTAGATATGTATTTAATTATAATTATATATAATTATCGATGATTAGGCCAAAATCTCATTTCATGTTATATGCTTATTTTTATTGTATTTTACATGAAAAAATATCTATATATGGTCAAACAACTATCAAACTTAGGTCTTGCTCGCTAGCATTATCTAGACATCCCAAAGTTGGACTTGAAGGCATCCACCACATCAAATGCATAAAAACAACAAAATGTGATTTGTGTGCCTTCTTGATGTGCTTGGATAGTGATACATTACATGTTGGGTATCTACAAACAATATAGTTCAATTTGTGGTGAGCCACTAGGTTCCCATATAGTGAGGACATTGTCAAATCTTACTTTGATGGTTGTTGGATATCTAGAGGGGTGATGGTTTACATTGAGCATGATTGAACTAAGGGTGAGCCACTAGGTTCCCATATAGTGAGGACATTGTCAAATCTTACTTTGATGGTTGTTGGATATCTAGAGGGGTGATGGTTTACATTGAGCATGATTGAACTAAGGGCCACATAATGTAGCTAGGTTAGATCAAGAACATATAATAAACAATTTTCAAACCCAAGATGTTGGATCCACTTGCATTCAATTCTTGTAAATGTTGTAAGATAGATATTTTATGTATTTAAGCATATGATATCATGGGATGATGGAGATATTGACATGTGGTACATATCCTTTTAGTTGGTTGGGTCATGTGGATAACTTGTGCAAATAATTATATTGGGTAATGAGTCAGTCTATGTTGAAATAAGCAATTTACCCTTCCATTATATTATTAGGTGTATTTATATAATTTGAATATCATTGTAAGAGATATGTGAAGTCTATTATATTTGGTTGGGATTTCAAGGTGTAGATATGGTGTTGAGTGTCTTCTTTCCTAAAGAGTATGTTGTGACTACAACACACTAATTTCAAACTTAGCCCCTACTTTATTTTGATTATTTTGTCTAGTTCAATTTTCAATTTGTCCCCTCCTTTAGCTTGGTTGAAACTTAAATCTTGATATCTAAAATTTTATTGTTTAATTAAATTAAAGTAAACCTTGTTCACTAAAATTTAGATGTTTAATTAAATTAATGTATTGTTTAATGGGTTAATCTTTGCTTTCCTTGATTTAGTCTAATTTACCATTGATTTTTGCTCTCCTAGTTATTATTTTAGGCCTTCCCTAGTTTTATTTCTCTAATTTTGAAATCCTTGTTTCTATAGTTTTTTTTTCTTGGTTTTTGTTTCCCATTTTGGTTTAATTCTTAGATTATTTAAGTTATGCTATGTTTCACAAATATTTCCAAGTTTGTGTCTCGATGAAAGATTTGTTTGAATTTTGAACTTTTATTCCTTATACCTTTCATTGGACTCAAAACTCTTTTTGTTTAAAAATAAAAATAATTCTTTTAGGTAGTCCATGATAGAAAGTGTTTTTTTTTAATAAAAAAAATGGGTTATCTATTTTCCCTACTTACACTTAGACCTAGTGATTATCTTTTGTTTGGTTTTGTAATTTGTTAAGTTTGTCATCCCAAGAGCTTTTAATTTGCTTTCTCACAATTTCTTTTTTTTGGATGCAAAGTATGCTAGGGATTTATTTTTCAAGAGATCAATTTTTGGAAGCTCATGAGCTTGTTTACTTCTCTTTGCTTCCTCTAAGACCTTTCAAACTTGAAATTAGTTTTACTCTACTTTACTTACCTTTTATTTGTCTTCCTTGGGGCTTCTAAGGTTTTGATGTCTTTTCCTAGAGCTCTTGAGGTGTGGAAAAATGCCATAAGAAAACTTGAGGCTTAAGATTTTAGGAATTTAGATTTTATGAAGGAAATCTTTGATGTGAAATATTATTTATTGAATACGATTAGATTTTACATATGAATCCTTTGAAAGACTTGTCTTGGATTTTATCACCTCATTTATCTTTGGACCTTTAGACCATTTGAGTTCTTTAAATATGATTTATCATATTTTCATGTCCAAATTTTCTTTAAAAGAATGTGTAACCGTGGAAATGACATATCTTTCCAATTTCATGTTATATTTTGGGCTTTCCTTGGTTTCCATTCCTCCAAGAATGTTTTAGTGACCATTTTAGCTTCAACTTTGATTCTTTCCTTCACCAAATTGTCAAATTTATTTATCACATTCCAATTATTTTTGTTGACTTGAGACCACATTTTGAATTTTGAATATTTTTTTTCAAAAAGTGAGCATGAAACCTTAGCATCCCACAAATTTATAAAAAAATGAAGGTTGATTGTCACTATCTACACATTGTTGCTTGCTATAGTGCCTACTTGTTTGAAAAATGCCTTTATATTTGAATTTAACCCTTCAAGTTCCAATGAACCCCTTTTGAAAGCCTATCTTTTGATTTGGCTTTCACTTTCCAAAAACAACTTTCTTGTTGTTGAACTTACCTCTATTGTTGAAGCTTGATGATGGTACATGCTAGTGGATTCCTATTGACAACTTCACATTTCTTTCTCTCTTCTACATCATGTTTTTTATATTAAAGTAGGGAAAGGGCCTTGATCCCAAAGGTTCAACAAAAAAACAAAAGCATGAAACAAAGGCTCAAACAACAAAAAAACCAAAAGAGGAGGCACACAAGCCTCAAAAAAGCATTAAAACATTAGATAATGCATGCAGGAATAACATACTAGGCACATAGGCCAGAGACTAACTAGAGAAGAACAAAAAGGAAATAAAAGACAACTAACATCATTATTCCTTATGGCTACTAATTAAGTCCCAATCCACCTTCAACTCGTTGAGAGATTCCTTCAAGTCTTTCTCCTCTATGTTTTCCATGTTGCTCATCATCTAGTCATCTCCCTCTTGGTTCTTTTGTTGACTTCTCAGTTGTCTTTGGTTGTCCTTGATGACAAAATCTGTTGGCATGCTCTTTGGTATTCATGTTTATGGTGATTCAGGATTTTAATGATATATTGGCTCTTGATGTTTAATGTTGGATCATATGCTGATACTCCTGGTTCATGGCATGCTCTTTCAGTTTTAGTTCTTTACTTGATGGTACTGACATTTGACATGGTGTTCCTTATGTCAGGACAAGCATAAGCTTTAGATATGTGTCTTTTTAGCCACAGGTATATTCAGCATGTTTACAAGTAATTGTGACATACTCATACTGGCAGATTCATTTCCAGTGAGATATCATTTGAATCATAAATCATACTAGTTGCAAGGTATAGGACAACATCATAATTGTGAGTATCAGCTTCATAAAGGTAATGCTTATGGAAATATGGTTTTAGTTGATGTTTATCAGTTTGATCTTGGTTTGACAATCTATGTCATTGGCATACAAGCTTCACTTTGGCATTCATAGGTGCTAGTATCAGGTTTATGTAAAGTGAATAATAATTGGTGATATGTTTTCAATCCCTCTTCAAAGTAATTCTTTATGATTTGTTCACATACTTTCAAAAGTGAACATTTACATTATGATGGTTTACATGGCATTCCCTTGGTTTTTCCCTAGTGTTAAATCATACACAAGGGGCAATCAAATGTAGTTGGGTGGTTTGCATTTCATATAGAAAATATATGCTATATTTAGTGGTACTAAGTTAAAGTCATTCATGGCTTTGACTTGGAGTAGTCGGGCTCTTCACATGTGATATGGTTTACATTATAATATATTTCAATTTCTAGTTGGGCATACCATATTACATAATGTTCGTAATGATTGTTTATTTGTATCGACCCATGGGAATCTTGGAATAGTTAGAGGAATCATTCATATTTCGCATGGTCAATGTTTTGATAGCAATAATAAAGTCTTTGACAACGATTAAAGGTTATTATGATGTTTGCTAAAGTCCTCTCAGACTTCAATTTTTATCAATTTTTTTTGAAAAGGCAATCTAAAGTCTTGATTCAGAAGAATGTTAGGGAAATCATTATGCCTTTTTGGTTTTGCTCTAAATACAAACCCTAGTGCCACCATGGAAAGGTTACGGCCTCAATCACAATGTGTTCTAGCTGACATTCGAGCTTGGATTTCAAGTATGGCAGTTTGTGAACAATGGTGAGTTAGTTGGTGGACTCTCCACGAGTTGGAAGCGAAGGTAATAGAGGATCTTATGGGATTTTGTTTTCAGTTTGAACCGCCATAATAGAGGTAATATCTATACATTGCTTTGATCTTTTGAAGGTAAATTTGGTGAATGGAAAAGTAAGAAAAAGTTGGTATTGTTTCAGTTTCAAACAGTTGGCTTCATTTTTGGTTTCAGTTTTAAAAAGGATCTTGAGTTTTCATTAATTATAACTAAATCTGAAACTGCTTTGAACCTGAGTTCAAACTTGAGGGTTTTGATGTTTGCATAATTTTTGTTGTATAAATACATGACTCAAAACCGTGACTCAGTGATGAGAGTTTATGAGACAAAACAAAGTATTGTTGAAAAGAGAATAAGGGTTTATTACAATGATATTTTTGTATTATGAAAAATTGTAATAGAGAGAGTTTAAAGTGTTTATATCTCTAATTCTTATTACAAAGATTGCATATATTTCAGTGAGGTTATATTGGTACTATTTCATTCAATACAGATTATAGTGGGCATTATTGTATATCTTTTATATGTACTCTATTGAGATTTTGTAATTGCAAAAATAATGCAGTTACATAATTATTGAGAAACTTTGTAAAGGAGTTGGTGTTCCTATTGAAGTTGGTGCTCCTAAATGGTTACAGAGTTGGTGCTCTAAAAAATATTGTAATCAGTTTGGAATTAAGCCTATAAGGCATTTTGGAGTGGTTTTCCTACCCCAAGAGGGTTTTCCACTCGTCAAAGTTCTGTGTTTCTCTTTTATGTGGTTTGTGCTTATCTTGCTTAATATTTCATTCAATCATTTATGAAAGTGGTTCATGTAATGCTCTAATACATTATCACAGTTCCAAGTTGTCTAAAAAGTTCAAAGTTTAATTGCTCATGTTCAATGTATGAATGTTAAATTCTGCCATTAGTGAGTTTGGTGTCCTATGTAAAACAAAGCATTAAAAGGTTGTTCATTTAGCATTATATGAACAATGTTTATCATGATTTGACATGATTTGTTAAGCATTCATGTTATGTTTGGTTAATTCATTGAAAACAATCATTCAAAACTTCGTATTCACATTGCATATATAAGTCACTCATTTGTTCAAGATCAAATAGATCAAATATGCATTTCAAGTCATAAAAAGTTTTAATTTATACATTACTCTAATTCACTCCCCCCTCAGAGTAATTCTACTTCCAACATCTTTCCCATCTTCTTCTTGAGTTTCCCGATCTTTGATTTTCCAAAGATAGTACCAAAAATAGTTCATTGCATTATCTCGTTGGTTATAGAAATAAATTTTCCTATGGCTTCTTCCAAAGTTGTAACCTTGTCCATCATATTATCATAGTCATAATTTGACTTGACTCTTGAAACAAAGCTTCACAAATCCTTTATTTGATCTTTTATATTTTGTAGAGACTGAATATTAGTCTCTTCCTCTCTTCTAGTTTTCTTTGTCTTCTCACTATTATTGACCTTAACTTCTTCTAGACCCATATCAAAAGTATTCATTTCCTCTTCATTAAGCTCCTTAGAATTCTCCACTCCCTCACTTTTATCATCTTCTTCCTCCACACTAACCTCTTCATCATCCTCTTCTTGCATACTATTTTTTGGGATATCTTTTCAGGTAAGAAATCCTCGTCAGAGGAGCCTTTCCCCTCCTCAAAGGCCAATTTCTACCTTTGTTATCATTTCATTTGATCTATTGTCCAACATGGGCTAACCTGGTGAACCTCCTCTCTCTTGACCCACCACTTGAATTATTCTTCTAATTGAGATCAACACCATCAAATATCTCTATTGTTTCTTCCATAGCCCCCTTACAAATAGAGGAACCCAACTTTTTATTTTTGGTTGTGAGGAGGTTTGAAGGGGTTTTCCTTTTTGGGGGAGTAGCTTTCTTGGTGTAGTCATGGATGGAGGATCCAAAAAAAATTGTCCAATCATGCAACTTAGAGTTCAACACAACATAATTAACACAAGATATTCTACAAATGCATATATTTATTGAATTTGCAATCTTACATGCATCATACACCTCATGGGAGAATAACTAGGGCTCACAGACCTTCCGCAAGGGCTTTCAACATTACAACTAGCACTCAGCCTTATTATAGTCCCACAATGAGGTGATGCAAAATATCTAAACTCCAATCATGAAAATCTAACTAACTCTACTAATCACTGATTACAATGATTTACAAATGATCTTAAATATGATTCTCCAACTCTAATATTGGTTTTCATTAGCCTTAGGGATCTACAAACCTAATGAATGATCAAGTGTGTAGGTTAGCCTTAAAAACATGAAAGATAATCCTTCGCAAAATGAAATGAATTACGGTTCTCCAAGAAAGATCCCATTGGACCCAAAATGCTTGTATGATGCTTCATTATGCTTCACATGCTTTGGAATAGGTCTACACAATGAATTCTAGACCAAGTCAGCCCCAAATGGTCAAACTATGAATTACAATGAAATTTTGAAAGCGATAACCTTCTGCAAGCAAATGCAAATCTCCTAAAACCTGGATATGATGTAGATGGCATCGTGCAGATGCTATATCTTTCTCTGCAAGCTGAGAAATGATGATGCAGTGAAATGCATAATGAATTACTAAAATTTCTATAAACTAAAATACAAGAAAGAAATGTTTTTGGTTGATATAGGATTGCTTTACAACTAGGGATGCTCCTACATCAGACACCTAGGGTTGGAAGAAAAGCGAGTCCCTGACTTTATAGGGGCTAGAGGAAAACCAAAATGGTCCACCTCAACCTGAGAAATCCATGATGAATCCTCCACTAGTCTGCCTTTCCATTTCAACAAATATTCCTTGTATTGCTTGTTCCTAGTGCTCCTTTTGGTTCTGGTATCCAAATTTTGCTCAATCTCCTTCGGTGGTTGATGTGGTAACTACTCCTTCAAATCTACTTCAATGTTACTGCCACTTGACTGCACTTCATGATACTCATATGTATTTGCAACATTGAAAATAGGTGATAAACCCAATGTCTCTGGTAACTATGCTTAATACGCATTTCCACAATCAAACTTCCTAAGAATCTTACATGGTCCAAACTTCCTCATCTTTAGCTTATTGTATGTTCCAACTAGAAATCTCTCCTTCCTTAGATATACCATCACTTCATCTCCAGTAGCAAATTCCTTGTGTCTCCTTTCCTCATCTACCTTCTCCTTATACTTATTGTTCATGCCCTCCAGGTGCTTTCAAACTTGATTATGCAATGATTCCATGAATCCTAAAAACTCTTCTGCTTTTGCACTCCTCTTGCTCTCCATATTGATGTCTCTTAGCTCTACAACTCCTCTAGGATGTGTTCCTGTTATAATCTCAAATGGTGTTTTCCCTATACTCCAGTTTACTGAGTTATTGCACACAAACTTTGCTTGTGGTAGAACTATATCCCAATTTCTTACCTTATCTCCAACCAAACATCTTAACAAGTTACCCAAAATCCTATTTACTACCTTTATTTGTCCATTAGTTTGTGGGTAATATGTTGAATTGAACTTCAGGTCTATCTTCATCTTCTTCCACAATGTCCTCCAAAAGTATCCGATGAACTTGGTGTCCTTGTCTAAAAATATAATCTTAGGTAATCCTTGCAATCTCACAATCTCCTTGAAAAATAGGTCAACAACATGCACAACATCATTAGTCTTCTTGCAAGGAATGAAATGTGTCATCTTAGAAATTTTTTCAACTACTACCATTATAGAATCATGTCCTCTCTATGTTCTTGATAATACCAATATGAAATCCATGCTTATATCTTCCCAAGGTCTCTCTAGAGCTATCAAAGGTTTGTACAATCTAGTATTCTAACTACTCCCTTTTGCTACTTGACAAATTCTGCAATTCTAAACATACTTCCTAACATGCTTATATATATGTGTATACCTTGGAATTCCTCTGCTCTAAATGTGCAAAATAACTAAGAAACAAGAATAACAAAATACCAAGGACACCTCAAGATTAGCCAAAAGAGTGGTTCAACAAAAAGGAATGCAAATAAGATAAAACACAAACACTTTTACCTCCCTTGTTGTTGATACCTCTTTGATTGGCCCTTGTTTGGATTGGTTGTGTGCTCCTTAGATGATTGTTTGAATGACTATATGCAAAATTCAATATGCAAGATGATGAACAAAGATGGTTGAATGATTGAAAAAGGCTTGAGGATTCAAATGGACAGTATGTAGTTATCAAAATGCAAAGTGTTGAGAATACAAATTGGCAGCATAATGGTGCAAGATGGCTAAGTGTTGGAAATGCCCTTGAGGAGGGGGTATTTATAGAAGAATTTGAATTCTCTAGAGAATTCAATGGTCAAGATTGATCCAACAAGGTCAAGATGAAGGGCTATGGTGGGTTGAGAACCACAAGCCCTCACATCTTGACATGTGGAGGGTGAAGTGGACAAGAGGGACATGAGGTGGAGATGAGTTGTCAAAAAGGTACATGAGGTGGAAAAGGACATGCACCTTGGGGGATGAGGGATTTCCACAAAAAGGGATTTCTTGTCCCCAAGTGGGAGTGAAAGGACATTTGAGGAATTTTAGAATTCCTCAAAAATCTACATGGGAAAAGGAAAGGTGGTTGGGGATATAAAAATTCACATTCCTAGGAGGATCTAAGGATAAAAGGTGGGCTCCAAAAAGGTGGGACTTGGTCACATGTGGAGATTGTGACAAGTCCAAGGTTCTAGAAGCCTTGGAAGGATGGAATGTGAATTAAAAATTCACATATAAAAGAGGGGAATCTAGGAAAAATAAAAAAATTAAAAATTCCTTGGAGAATGATTAGGCTTAATTAATTAGTAATTAGAAGATAAATGAGGATTAGAAGCCAACACAAAAGTTGGAGGATGTGACACATCCTAATCAAGGATTAGGCATGTGCACATCCTAATGAAAATTAGGAGATGGATTAGGATTTGATGAAAATGACATGTGAGGAATTAAATAAATGTAATATTTATTTAATTTATTTGATGAAAAGAGGATTAAGGAGGGTAAGGTATTTAATTATTAATTAAATACCTTAGGGATTTGGCAGAATTAAGGATATTAATTAAATAATAGTAATATTACTTAATTAACTCAGATAAGAGGGTGTTTTAGACGAAAAGTGATAAATTTGGATAAATTAAGTGTCCAAATTTGGATGTCTACAATATGCAGCCAAAAATATGTTCACTCACCAAAGCTACTATCTTATCAACTCTAAAATGTCTTGCTAGTCCTCCACTATGCTTCTCCTTGATCAAATTCTCCCTCTTTAAACTCCTCAAAATACATAATTGGTTTCCCTTGAACAACATGTCTTCTTGAATGAAATAATCCAACCATTGGCGCTAGTCTGTCACTATTAGTTCCTTACATGCTTTCCATGCCTCAGTAAAATCTGAATCATCTGCATACATATGTTTCAATTCTTCAAAACCTATTACTTCTATCCTGATTTATGTCAACAAATTCCTTCTCTTGCTCAATGCATTTGCAACTTTGTTTGACTTGCCACTCCTATGCTTCAACACAAATGTATAACTTTGCAAGAACTCAAATCATCTCATATATCTTTGGTTCAACTTCCCTTGACTATTCAAATACTATAAAGCTTGATGATCAATATACAACAAAAACTCCTTAAGCAACAAATAATGTCTCCACTTCTTCAAGGCTTGAATTATGGCATAGAACTCCTGATCATAAACTGAATATCTTCTTATACCATCATTCGATTTCTCACTGAAATAAGATATGGGTCTTCTTTCTTGGCTCAACACTGCCCCTATTATATTTCCACTAGCATCACAATCAACTTGAAATACTTTGTCAAAATTAGGTAATACTAATATTGGTTGCTCTGTCACTTTTTGCTTCAATAATTCAAAACTCCTTTGTGCTCTAGATGTCCACTTAAAGTATTTCATATCTCTTCTCATTGTCTCTGCTATAGGTGTGAAAATGCTACTAAAGATTTTGATAGAAAATAGCCAATCCATGGAATGATCTTACCTCTCCAATGTTCACTGGCGTAGTCCAATCAACAATTTCTCTAACCTTCTCAGGGTCCACCTTCAATCCTTCAGTAGAAATAACAAAACCAAAGTATACCAACTCTGTCTTCATAAAGCTACACTTCTTGATGTTAATCAACAACTTCTCTTCCCTCAATCTCTGCAATACTTATTTGATATGCCACAAATGTTCTTCTCTAGTTTTATTGAAAATCAAAATATCATCTAGATAAACAATGATGAACTTACCTAATAATTTCTTCAATACCTCATTCATCAATATCATTAAAGTGCTCGGTGCATTAGTCAATCTAAAAGGAATTACTAACCACTCATACAATCCTTAATTAGTCTTAAATGTAGTCTTCCATTCATCTCCTTCTCTAATTATGATTTGATGATAGCCACTCTTTAGGTCAATCTTTGTGAAATACTTTGCTCCACTCAAACAGTCCATAATGTCATTCATCCTTGGAAATGGAAATATATACTTGAAAATGATCCTATTGATTTCTCTAGAATCTATACACATTCTCCATTCTCCATCCTTCTTTGGTGCAAGTACAATAGGTACTACACATGGGATTAAGCTTTCTTTGATCAAACCTTTCTTCAACAACTCTTGTATCTACTAGTTCAATTTTTAATTCTCTTTCGGTGTCATTCTATGTGCTACCTTGTTTGGTAAAATTTCTCCTAATATTAGATCTATATGATGACTGATACTTTGAACTGGTGGTAAGCCATCTAGTACATTCTCTAATATGATATCTTCAGACTTTGTCAATAGTTCTACTACTTATGTCTGCAATGGACTAACATCCTTTGTTATCTTTGGACTACCACCCTTCTTTGGAATCAATGCAAAAAACATGTTCTCATGCCTCACTCCATCCAAAAATTTAATCCCATCAACCAAACATAGTCTAGAAATGTCACATACTTCCTTTTTTTCCTCATCTTCCAAAGGTATCAATTTAATTCTCTTTCCATCTGAAATTACAATATAATTATTCCTTCTTCCATCATGAATTGCTTTCCTATCATATTTCCATGGTCTTCCTAATAGCAAATGACATGCAATCATGGGCATAATATCACACAACACTTCATCTTTATATGATCCTATATAAAATTTCACCAAACATTGCTCATTCACCAACATATTATGCTCATATTGAATCCATACTATCCTATAGGGGTTTTGATGTTTCAATCTCTTCAAATTTAGCTTGGTTACCATCTCTTTTGAAACTAGATTATTAGTGCTACCACTATCAATGATAACTTTACATACCTTTCCTTTGGAATTAATTCTTGTTCTAAACAAACTCTTTCTTTTTGATGGTCCCTTAGTCACTTCTTCATGCATCAAAGCTCTCCTCATCACCAATAATTTTCTTTTCTCAAGTTTCCCAATTGAATTAGGAGATTCAACAAGTTTTTTATCCACATAAGCCGCTCTTCTGCTATGCTCTATGTTCTTACTGGTATTCCTTGATGGCATTCAAATTCTTTATGTCCTTCACCTCCACACTTGAAATAGGTTCCTTTGAATGGTCTCTTCTTAGATCTTCCTTCATCTCTCCTATATCCATCATTGTGGTATGATTATTACCTTCTTTGTCATTGCGGTAGAAATTTCTATCTTCTCTTCCTCTGTGGTATGTATTGGAATCCCTTCACTTCGGTAGGTTTTTCCATCCTTTTTCTACTCTGCATAAGGTCTTCTTTCTTTGGATTGTGATTCGCTCCTTTAGAATCTTCCTCTTGCACTTCTCTACCTTTGTTCAAACTTCTTGTTTAGCTTCTCCTCCACCTTCAATGAAAATTGGTATGCCTCTTCAACATATGTCATCTTCACTAAGCTCAGTTCTTCTTGAATGTTTGTTCTCAGTCCATTGATGTACCTCACCAATTTCTTCTTTCTTTCATCACTATATCCAGTCCTAATGATCATCTTGTAGAATTCTTCAGTATATTCTTTCACATATTTTTCCTTTTTCCTTAGGTTTTGTAGTCTTTTCAATAATTCAAGATCATAATCAACAAGTATGAATTGATTCTTTAATTTTGTCACCATCCTATCCCACTTTATTATTTTCTCCTTTCCTCTTCTATTTCTATCCAATTGAACTTCTTTCCACCATATAGAAACTTGTCCCTTCAATTTAGTTTTTGCAAATCTCACTCTTTCCAAATCTTCAATTTCTTCATACTTAAAGTATTCTTCCATATCATTGATCCAATCAATCAATTCCTTAGGGTTTAAATTTACCGTATAATTTTGAATGTCAATTATAAGTCACTTACCAATCTTGGAAATAGATTTCAACATCCTTACTTGATCTGATTCTTCTTCTTCATATAGGGTTTCTCCAATTTTATTCACAACATGATCTAGGTCATCATCACTTTCATCTTCCTGATCTAGGTCATCCTCGCCTTCTATCTTCTCCTACTACATCCAATCGGACTCACATTTCTCACATCATCTCTAACATCTCATCCATTCTTCCAACAACATTCTCCGTGCCAGATGATCTCCTTGGCGACATCTCTCTCCTTGGATTTGGTGCAACTGCCTCAATTCAACAATTTGGCTACAAGGGTTTCAACTACCTCATAATCAATGCTTGGTTGAAAACACATGCAACCTACCTTAGATTAGCGACCTATTCACCACAAGGATTTCGTTCAGGACTCACAAACTTGCTTTGATACCACTTGGTGCAATCACAAATGGAGGGTCCAGAAAGAACTATCCAATTGTGTAGCTTAGAGTTCAACACAATGAAAATAATAAAAGAAAATATTTTGCAAATGTAGATCTTTATTGAATTGGAAATCTTACATGCATCATATACCTCATGGGAAAATAAACAAGGCTCACAAGCATGTTGCAAGGGAATTCAATATTATAACTGGCACTCGACCTTATTATAGTCCCACAACTGGGTGATGCAAAATATCTAAACTCCAATCATGAAAATATAACTAACTCTACTAATCACTGATTATAATGATTTACAAATGATCTTAAATATGATTCTCCAACTCCAATATTGGTTTGTGTCAACCTCAAGGGTTTACAAACCTGATGAATGATCAAGTGTGTAGGTCGACCTTAAAACATGAAAGATAATCCTTTGCAAAATGAAATGAATCTTGGTTCTCTAAGAAACATCCCATTGGAACCAAAATTCTTGTATGGTGCTCCATTAAGCTACGCACACCCCAGAATAGGTACACAATGAATTTTGGACTAGGTCAGGCTTAAATGCTTAGACTGTGAATTATAGTGAAATTCTGAGAGTGATAACTTTCTAAAAAAAATGCAAATCTCCTGAAATTTGGATATGATGTAGATTACATCGTGTAGATGTTATATCTTCCTCCATGAGCTGAGAAATCACGATGCGATGAAATTCATAATGAATTATTGAAATTTCTATAGATTGAAATGCAAGAAAGAAATAGTTTTGGTTGATATAGGATTTATTTACAACTAGGGATGCTCCTGCATCATTTCTACAACTCTTCTTCAAGAGAGGGAGTTGAGATAACAATAGTGTTCATAAACCCCTTTTTAGATTTTTATTTAGCTCCCGAAGGAGGGTTTTTGAAGGATGAAAGAGGTTTATTTTCAATTAACTTGATATCCAAAGGTTTGATAGAGGATATAGGGTTCAGTTGGGGGGTGGTGGAAAGTACATATTTATAAAGAGTAAGAATTAAACCTTGATGAAGAGGTAGAGAAGCCCCTTTAGCAATGCAGGTGTTTAGCGAAGAAACTAGGAAAAAATAGATATTTATCCTTTCATTATGATAGATATGATTTATAAAGGGGAAATGATATCTATGAATAGTCTTAAATATTCCATCTAAGGTGAAATAACACATGATATGGAGACTTTCCAAGATATAACATACGAGAAACTTCTCTCTATCAAAGCCATTTTGGAACCTCATTGGATTTTCCCCATCTTCGAAGAACTTATCCATGAACCTCTAATACTTGACATTGCTGACCTTAGCCACTTTAATTTATTTGTAGTTTAAATTTTTCACATTCACAATGAGTTGAGTGGTCACATCAAAATGGATTCCTCTAATAAAGACCTTACCGCCTTTCCAAGAATTACAAAATCTTGAAGTAAGGACATTGTTATACCCATACATGGCCTAGAAAAAAGGTGTGAGGTCCATCTCCTTGAAAATATTTCATAGTTTAACATTCTACATTAGGGGGATGCAAGAAAGGGGCTAAGAACTATGGACAAATATTTTGGCACCCTAAGTTCTCTTACACTTCTAGGGTTTTCACCTAAAAGGAGAGAAATGGGCCAAAATGGGCAATGTCCCCACTCAAAACTAATGCAAATATGAGTGAAATATGCCTAAATGTAATGTATACATGTAATAAACTGATACAAGAAATGAATTATTAATACAAAACCTAAGAAATGCAAGTGTTTTGAAAACACATTGTGATATGCAAAAGAACCTACAAATGCAAAGAAACAATAACAAAAATGAAAGAGATTGGAGAGGTGCATCTAGAAATAGGAATGTGATGTAGAGAGGCTCTGTAATCCTACAAAATTTTCTATTAAAGCCAACTAGTACACTTACGCCAAGTTGGGTGACTTAGTTCTATTTCAGGGAGATTCTACCAAAACAAGTTTCAGCCAAATGGGTATCCAGAAATGCATAAATCACTTTTTGGGCCTGGCAATGGGACTAATTCGCCACTCATGGTGACTTATTCCACCTTTAGATTTTGATAATTTTGGGACAGGAACCTGTAGCTCTCGGTTTGCAATCCTCTTCTTAACAGGTGTTTGGTTCTGAAACTGCAGAAATCAGGTTGAAAAGGGTTTCCAAGCTTCACTTAGGGCTTTGTTGACTTGAATGAATTTGATGAGTTGATAACACCTTTTAACACCTTCCTCTTTGATAAATTTGCATACAAGACCTGCAAAACACACATGCAAAGAGGGGAAAAAAAGGTTAAGGGTTAGAAAATAGGGGTTTTCCTTGGTCAAACCCCAATTTGGTAATCAAACACTAGAAAATGAAATGAAAGAGAAAGAGAATGATGAATGAACAACATGCAATGTCACAACTCACCAAACACTTGATGTAGAAATTTGAAGATATGTAAGTAGATACTCCAATAGATGCTTGATAGTGCCTAGAATGCTTGAGAATTATGAATGATTGTATGCTAATGTGTGCATGAATGTATTAGACTAATTGGGGGTTAAAATAAGAGGAAAACCATTTATTTATACTTTATTTTACAATATTTCTCAAAAATAACACATCACAGGCCAACCTCAAGGTTAAAGAGAATAAAATCTTGCTAGAAAATTAAAATAATTTTGATTTTTGTGCCCAGTGGGACTAAGTTGCCCCAAGTGGTGACTTGGTCCCACCAGGGGAATTTTACTGGGTGTTAGAAATTAAAGTGTATTTAATGATGTTAAACGAGATTATTCTAAAAAATACACTTAAGTATGGCTAGAAAGTGCATTAAGGGGTCATTTAAACATAAAAAAGGGTCAAATTAGTGATGAAAAGCCTAGAAAAGTGTGAGTTTGTTACAACTCTTTACAACACTTTGAAATAAGACTTGGTAAGTGATAAAAAGAGGTTATTTAGGTGAATTATAATGAAAGGGTCCTAGAAAAGTGTGAAAGTGGGTTACAACACTTCACAACACTTTTACAAGACAACTTAGAATTCTTACTGATTCACAAGGACCCAAGACCTAATGTGAATGTGTTGAACACATTACAACATTAAATCTAGGAAAAATCAAGCCAAAATCACTAGGAGTGCCTAAACATGAGAAAAAGTAGAAGGGTTAATTTTTTCGTGTCCATAGTTAGCCCCCACTTTAGTGAGAGGATGAACCTACTTCAAACTCACACTAAAGTAGCCGAACATTCAATCAAGAGGGGTTTCAATGAACTAATGCTAGGAAGATGAGACAACAACGATCAAGAGGGATGATCAAGCCCCCAGGATGAAGATCCCATAGCAAACTAAACATGAGCACAAAGAAACACACATGAGAATGATGAAAAAGGAATGAAAGAGAGAAGGAAAGAGAGAGAATTAGATCCAACTTCAATCATTTTTCCATCCCGTTGTGGATTAGATCTAGGTTGTTTGTCTAGGAAAGGAATGTATACTCACTTTGAGGTGATGAAACTCATGGTTGTCCACTGGGTGAGAAGGCCAAAAAGGGGAGAAACATACACTCATGGCTGGTATGCACTCACACACACATGAGTGGCTATGGGGAAATTCATGCCTTGGAATGGGCTTCCCACTCAACCATACCAAAGTTATACCTCTTGATAACTTTAATAAGGTGCCACAAAAGAAAATAACATTTTGAGCTTCACAAGACAAGAAAAACTTTGTATGCTTGGAGCTCATGAACAAACGTGATGGAACCACAAGAATGCTAGTTGTGTTATGCAAGGTGGCTATATAACAAATGAAAAATGTAACATGCAAAGGATGTTCAAAGGAGTCTTGCTTAGTTCATGCGAGGTCTTTAACTTAGGGAATATTGTGTCTAATGTCTCCAAGAGAGGACCAATCAAAGAATAGAAGATTCACAAATTCGGGGATGTAGTGTGTCACATCAATCCACCAAGAGGAATGAAATATGATAAGATAGATCACACTCATGAAGGAAATCACACCCAATGTCATCCACAAAGCGACAAAACACATCGTATGAAGTAACAAGGCTGTACTAAGAACCAAGAAAAATAAAAATGCAAAATGAATAATACCAATGTATTCCCCCACTTTAAAGGAATTTTTACACACCATACTATGAGCAATTACTTTAAAGTAGCAAATGAAATTTTTTATGAAAACAAGAAAGAATACATGAGTGCCAACTTGGAAAGTCCCTATGCCAAGTCATACGTTTCTGAGTAAGGCTGCATCATGTGAGGGAAAGGAAAAGAAAGAGGAGTTGCCCCCAAAAATGAAAACACCAAACACATAAGGGATCTATAGATTTGGGGTCAGTATGTTCTATTCTGAAATGTTTTGAAAGAGCTTGGAACTGTCATCATACCTCGAATACATAGAACTGGAAGAATGACACAAATAGAGCGAAAAAAAAGATAAATAAAGATCCATTTGGGTCAACATGGAAGAGACATAGGATGTATCAATGCTTTTCATCATCCCCAAAAGGAAAACACAAACAAAAAGAAAAGGCGAACGAAAATGGAAAAGCTTTTGGGTCAACATGAGAGAGGCATTTCAATCTCAATGCCTTGCATCATCCCCAAAAGGAAAACATAATAAAAAGAAAAGGAAAAGAAAAAGGAAAACATAATAAAAAGAAAAGGAAAAGAAAAAGAAAAGGGGCCTTTTGGGTCAACATGAAAGAGACATTTTGGTCTCAATGCCTTGCATCATCCCCAAAAGGAAAACACAAATGTACAACATATAGAAGAATGAAGGAACAAATAGTGATTTCCACAAAGAGAGAGAGAGAGAGAGAGACATAAAACATCACATTATAGGGGAACATGTTACACACATACAAACACACAAAAGAAAAGGAAAATGAAAAAGACTAGTAAGGCAAATGCAAGTCAACCATCAAGCAAGTCATTCACCTCCCAATCTCAAATGGTATAAGCAGAAGGTGAATAACACAACAAAGGGACAATGACAATTGCATTACTAGGACAAGGCTAGCAACTTCTTTCCCCCACTAAGTGCAAGACAAGAGTGAGCCAAGGTAGGTGATGGGAAGGGTCATCTAACAGTGAGAAGGGAATGTTCTACAACTATTACATGACAAGGTGTTCGATGGTGGTTTATGGAACTATTGGATAACAATTATTGCCATCAAAATGATACTTGGTCATTATTTCTTTCAATTGATGACACTCATCACTTCTATGTCCAAGAACACGATGATTTGCACAATGTGGAACATTAGCATCTTTAGGATAGATCACCAAATTATTCATAGGTGGTAATAGTATGAGTCCTTTATTTAAAAGTATTTGTAATTTACTTTCACATTCAAGTGGTGGACAAAGAGGAAAGTTGAGTTTTTATAACTTGTAAGGCCTCTTGCATTTGCTAGATTCACCCTTTTCTTGAATTGAGGAGGAGGAGGACCCAAAGTGATCCTATCATGATTGTCATTGTTTACAAGTAACGGTTGTTCACATGGAAGGAGGACATTCAAATTGGGAGGGCAATCAAAGATCATCGTGCCATCATCAAAAAGTCTCTAATATTCTCTAGGAGGCTTGCTATTATGAGAGGGATCTTGATATCCTAATCTTGTTGTGTTATCATCTTTTGGATTTTGTTCTAAAAGTTGATGAATGTCATGTTCAATTGTTGTGTCATATCCTTGCTTGCTTAAAATGGTAAAACCCTTGCCATAGGTTTCTTCAAGGTTGATTGGAGTATTTGTAACTTTGTTATCATAGAATGGTTGAGGGGTTGATTGTTTAGAAGAACTAGGTTCACTTGATGGAGGGAACTTAGGTCCTTCATTTGTTTCAGGATGTAAGTAACCAAACATAGTAGGAGGTGAGACTATAGGAAGGTCTTGTTGTTTCATGGATGGATAAAAGGATGCATTAACTTTGAGATTGTCAAGGAATTCATTTAGGAACTTATTCATGCTATCATCATCTTCTCCAATGATGTCAACATCATGAGGAGTTGAAGAAGCATGAGGAAGCTCAATGTCATTATGACCAGTTCCAAAGGCATAGCTTGACATGTCAACTATATATTTTAATGACATCCAAAACTTATTAAAACAGTTAGCTATGATGTAAATAGATGAAAGAAAACTAAATGCAAGAAATGGAATAAAACAACAAATCTGCAAACAGTAACAGAGATACAATAACAAAAAACAAAAATGCAGACAATGATATGAAAATGAGAGAAATTACAATGCAGACTGTGTAAGAGGACTAAGTCGCCCAGTGTGGTGAATTAGTCCTAGTAGTGATTTTTTTGAGATTTTTTAGAATTTTTAAATGGAATTTTATGATTTTCAAATGCAGATACAGTATGAAAATGAATTTTTTTGTTGATTTTCAATGAAATGTAATGCAAAAATGCAATCTATATAAGCTTTTCACTAATGCAATTTTTAAAACCCTAGGATGCAAATTAAACAATGCAAAACCTAATGCAATGTTGATGCAAGTTATTCCTAGGATGTGAATGCACTTGAAATTAGAAGTAAAATGTTCTAAAGTCAGGTTCACCAAAATGTGGACAAATATTCTGGCACCCTAAGTTCTCTTGCACTTCTAGGGTTTTTCACCTAAAAGGAGAGAAATGGGCCAAAATGGGCAATGTCCCCACTCAAAAATAATGCAAATATGAAGGAAATATGCCTAAATGTAATGTCTAAATGCAATAAACTGATAAAAAATGACTTATTACTACAAAACCTAAGAAATGCAAGTTGTTTGAAAATACATTGTGATATGCAAAATGACCTAAGAATGCAAACAAACAATAACAAAAATGAAAGAGATTGGAGAGGTGCACCTGGAAACTGGAATGTGATGCAGAGAGGCTCTAGAATCCTATATAATTTATTGTTAAATCCAACTGGGACTCTTATGCCAAGCTGGGTGACTTAGTCTTGTTTCAAGGAGATTCTACCAGAATAGGTTTCAGCCAAATCGGTATCCAAAAATGCAGAAATCACCTTTCAGGCCTAGCAATGGCACTAATTAGCCACTGATGGTTACTTAGTCTACCTTCAGCTTTTAGGAAATTCAAGACATGAAGTTGTAGCTCTCATTCAACAATCCTCTTCTTAATAGGTGTCTGGTTCTAAAACTGCAGAAATTAGGCTGAAAAGGGTCTCCAACCTTCACATAGGGTTTTGTTGACTTGAATGACATTAATGAGTTGAAAAAAACTTTTAACACCTTCCTCTTTGAAAAATCTGCATACAAGATATGCAAAACACACATGCAAAGAGGGGGAAAAGGTTTAAGGGATAGAGAATAGGGGTTTGCCTTGTTCAAACCCCAATTTGGTAATCAAACCCTAGAAAATGAAATGAAATAGAAAGAGAATGATGAATGAACAACATGCAATGTCACAACTCACCAAAACCTTGATGTAGAAATATGAAGATATGCAAGTAGATGCTCCAATAGATGCTTGATAGTGCCTAAAATGCTTGAGAATTATGAATGATTGTATGCTAATGTGTGCATGAATGTATTAGACTAATTGGGGGTTAAAATAAGAGGAAAACCCTTTATTTATACTTTATTTTACAATATTTCTCGAAAATAACACATCACAGGCCGACCTCAAGGTTAAGAGAATAAAATCCTGCAAGAAAATTAAAATAATTTTGATTTTTGTGCCCAGTGGGACTAAGTCGCCCTAGGTGGCAACTTGGTCCCACCAAGGAAATTTTACTGGGTGTAGGAAATTAAACTGTATTTAATGATGTTTAACGGGGTTATTCTAAAAAATACACTTAAGTATGGCTAGAAAGTGCATTAAGAGGTCATTTAAACATAAGAAAGGGTCAAATTAGTGATGAAAAGCCTAGAAAAGCATGAGAGTTTGTTACAACTCTTTACAACACTTTGAAATAAGACTTGATAAGTGATAAAAAGAGGTTATTTAAGTGAATTATAATGAAAGGGTCCTAGAAAAGTGTGAAAGTGGGTTACAACACTTCACAACACTTTTACAAGACATCTTAGAATTCTTAATAATTCACAAGGACCCAAGACCTAATGTGAATGTGGTGACCACATTACAACATTAAATCTAGGAAAAATAAAGCCAAAATCACTAGGAGGTCCTAAACATGAGAAAAAGTAGGAGGGTTACTTTTTTTGTGTCCACAAGAACATTTTCTTGGGCACCCATATTTCTTTCAAAATTCTTCATCAACATTCTAATAAACTGCAAGGAAATAATCAACTTAAAGCACATAGAGAGAGAGAGAAATAATGTTAATACTTAAATGGAATCCCTTGTCAAAAATGTTGTTGCTTAAAGAGGATAAAATACAATTTGTGGCAAGAGTTTGGCTAATAATGATATTTTCTTGCAAAACAATCCACATGTCAAAGGTATTGCACTTGATAGAGAGCTCATGCATTTTAATTATCCTCTAAGGTATGGGAAAGGACTTAAGACTCATTTTTCCAATTTGAATCCTATTCATTTCCATTTTTACATATCTTTCTAGTGTATCAATTGGATTTGAAGGATGATATGACAACTTTTTTGTGTCCTTAAGAGGAATGATTATAAGGACAACACTTCTCTCAAAGTTATGGCTTAATATTTCCTATTTGAGTCTATTTTATGATATCCATTCTCCATACCTACCCAACCAATAATATTCCCATCCTCTTAAAAAATATTAATATTTTACACCCTTCCTATAATGTGAAGAGGATACATATCCTTTAATAGATTTAAACAAATAGTTAACATCATCTCTTTTTCTCCTAGAGTTTAGGCCCAATTTAATCATTATTACAAATAATAAACTCTCTTCTATTTTCAAGCCTTTCATTAGAAATAACTTTTTTATTTTATGTAAGATTTGATCAAACCTCCAACTGCCCCAATTAGAGCAAGAAATGCCTTCATCGGAAGAAACACCAACCACCTTATTACCATCCCTATACGTGTGAGTTATCTTACAGTATTGAATGAAATTCCCAATCAAATTTTTGTAGTCTTCCATCAAATCTCTTATCATCAATGGCATTTTAGAAGTTCCTTTCAAAATGTTAATGATCAAATTAGAATATCCTTCAATAATGACTTTTTCAAAGCCTTTCTCTTTTAGTCTCTTGACACCCCACTAAGCCATAATAGCTTTAACAATATTGCTAGAGAAGATCCCAAGATTTTTGGTAAATCCTTAGATAAGGACACCATTGTGATTTCTAATCACCCCTCCTAAAACAACCAGGCCATTATTTCCTTGAGAACATCCATCAAAATTTAGTTTAATCCAACCTTCCTCAGGAGGGATCCATTGGGATTTTTTCTACACAACAATTTTGCCCAATGTATTCAAGTTAAGTCTTACTTGATTCTCCATATTTTTTTATTTTGAGTTCTCCATAGGAAGGTAAAAATTTGGAGAGCCCATAACTTTCCACATTTATGAAAATTAACTCAATCCTCTATCAAAGAATAGTGTTGCAATGTTTAAATTTGTAGAAAACAAACGAATCATTTTATTGCTTAAACTTCAAAATTGTAACCACCAACCTTGGTTTCGACCTCCCCAAGTCTATTTAAACATGTATCAACAATTTAAAACTAATTTTCAAACTACAAACCTTATAATTCCTTCATTTACACCATGCGACTCTTCAAATTCCACAATTTGTAACATTTTAGACAAGATTGACAACTTTTAAAACCTATAGCAACTTTTACATTTTTGACAACTTGACCACAACTATCCTCCTAGGACTTCATCTAGACCCTTACAAACATAAAGATGATCTAAAAGGACCTTATTACATAAGAGAGACAAAAAACCAAAGCAATGAAAAAACCAAAATCTCATGGGTGCTCTTGCACCATTTTCCTACAATTGTTGTTTCATACTCAAAAACACCTCCATGTCATTTCTTTTTTGATCCCAAAAAATTCTATTGTTTCTTTCTTTCCACAACCCCTAAGAAACAAAATGAAGAATTTGTCTCCATGGGTCAGCTATAATGGGCTGATAGAAAGGATAATTTTTCCAATTGTTAACAAAACCCTTAATGGTGGAAGGGAAAACCCAATCTACCAAGAGAGTCTTTAGGACTTGATTCCAAACTTCTCTTGAGAAGGAGCAGTTCAAGAATGGATGATCTATATTCTCAACTTCTTCATAAAACAAGGATCATCTATTAATAAATTGAAATCCATGTCTATTAAGGTTTTTATAGTAAGAATATTTCCATGAACTACAACACATGAGAAACAATTAATTTTAGGGATGAGTTTAGGATTCCAAACCCACTTCCAATCAAAGTTAATATGAGGAAGAAGATAATTTTTCAACATTACATAAGATTATTTGACCAAGAATAGACCAAAAGGAATATTGCACCATATCCATTTTTCCTCCTTTTCTTGAGAAAAAAAAGTGCATTCACCAATTTAGTCTCTTAACAACTTAAAAACATCTTCCCACCCTTGCTATCTATCTCCCCTTAAGATCTTTCCCCCCATCAGTTGATCCTCAAAAATTTTCCAATTTGGGGAGTCACCTCCCTATTTCATCTAACCATTGAGAAACCAACCATTGACCCGAATAAGCCTCTCTTCAATATGATTGAACTGAATGAAAGAAGAAAAACTAGGGCCTTTATTCCACATATCCTCACAGAAAACAATTTTCAATCCATTACTCACTCTTCTTCTAATCCCTTGTTTTATATTATTCCTTATTTTAACCAAGTTGTTCCAAATTACAAGCAATTTGATAATTGAAAGTACAAGAAGTTCCTTTGGTCATCATTAATAAGATATTTGGCTTTCAAGATTTCGAACCAATCTTTATCACCTTCAAGAAAGTTCCATCCTATCTTAGTGAGGAGAGCCTTGTTAAAAAAATTGGCCTTCTAACGCCAAGGCCCCCAAATTTTTTTGGTATACAATCTTTTCCCAAATGACCAAAGCAATCCTACAATTTTCTTCCATCTCAGTCCAGAGGAATTTCCTCCAAATTTGTTCAATTTTATAGATAATGAAGGAAGGGATCTCAAACAAGGAGAGAAAATACATTGGAATGTTTTGAAGGGAATTTTTAAGGAGTTGAAGTTTTCCATCTTGGCTAAGGAGTTTACCTTTTTAATAAGTTATTAGATTTATTTAAATAATATTGTAGCTATTCTATATCATTTCCTTCTACATTTCTATTAGCAAATCTCTTGGTGACTATTACAACCTTTTATCCAATCTCATACACACACTAGTTTATCAATCCTTGTAGACCTAGGATCACATATTCATAACTTTATCTTTATTTATTATTCTTATTCTTAGATTCATTTAATCTAAATGCACACATTTTTTAGTTTTCTATTTTACTACTCATGAAGATTGAAAGACCAAAGTATGTGTTTAACTATTCTTGGTAAGCTCTCAAGTATGTTGTAATTCCCATTTGTTTGAAAAATGCCTCTTTCATATGAATTTGATCCTTCAAGTTCTAATGAATACTTTTGAAAACCTATCTTTTGGTTTGGATTTCTCTCTCCAACAAGAACTCTCTCTTGGCATTGAACTTATCTCTATTGCTTAAGTTTGTTGAGGCTACATACTATTGGATTCTCTTTGACAACTCCATGTGTTCACTTCTCTTTTCTACATCATGGTAGTAATATTTTACTCTTCTGTATCATTTCTTTGTACATTTCTATTGAAAAATTTATCAGTGACTATCACTAAATTTTATTCAATCTCATATACACACTAGTTTATCAATCCTTGTAGACCTATGATTTGATATTCGTAGCTTTATTTTGATTTGTTGTTAAGTCTTAGATGCACTTAGACTAAATTCACATGCATTTTTTATTTAATTTCTATTTGATTATTCGTGGAGATTGAAAGATCAAAATAGGGGCTTGACCATCCTTGGTAAGCTTCTAAGCAATCGTAACTCATTTGTTTATCTCTAGATATAGGTTCAATTTACTATTTTCACAAGGAGGTTTGCATTCTTCTAACCCTCTCTTTTCAATCTCATTGCTTCCTTGAAAATAACTAAATTTATCATCATTTGGTTTTGTTTTAAGTTGATGTTACATTTATTTCTTGTTGTCTTGTTGTGTATGTTTCCTGGCGTGCAAAATAGGCTATTTTGGGCCTCGTAACTATATTTTGCTATTATTTTGGATGATGATGCATAAAGTAGAATATAGAGCATTGTCTAGATGTTTGTGCATCACAATAATGCTCTAGGCAAAGAGCTACATCCTATGGTGTTGAGTTCCTTTCTTTTTTAATTTATCAATTTTGTATTTTAGTTTCTTGTAAATTAGTATTTTATAATCCAACTTTATGTTTCGACATGGTAAAAGACATTATTTTACAATTTGAAATATTTTATGATAATTTTTGTATTTTTTTTGGTAATACAACAATATTTTTTTTCTTTCAAAAACTATTTTCTAGTGTAAGGTTTGGAAATGTTAACTTAGAAAATAAATTACTTCTTGGTTTGACAATTTTGACAATACATCTTGGTGAATGTAAGCTTCATGATAAATTCAAAAATATTGGATTTGTTTCTTCAAACCTTTAATGAATTTAATAGACATTTTTACGATAACTTTGACATGTTAGATGATGTATTAGATGTATTCACTTATTTCCCTTGTCATTCTTCACTTGATAATCAACCTCATCTATTTCCACATCATTTCATCCTCCTCGAAATATAATTAATACTATATTCATTTTTAGCTCTATAAAAGAGCTTCAAAAACCAAAAATCATTGTGCATGGGGTACTTGATTTTTCCCTACCTTCTTGTCCTATTATCATTATTCGTGGTATCCTTGATAATTCTTGGCCTTTTGATTTCTATACTCATATTTCTCAGTGTATAAAGTGTAGTGTACTTGTGAATACTTACATCCATGAAATACTCCCATTTCTATTTCTTTTCCTCTATTAGCTCCTATTCTTCCATCAACTCCTCATCTTCCTATGAAGAACACCAAGAAATATGATCTTATTAAACAACTTCAAGCTACTCAAGCTAAGATCTCCCTTTGGGAGTTGGTTCAAACTTCACTTTCTTATGCTAGCCTTCTTTATGAGGCTTTACAAAATATATCCATTTCATGTTCATGAAGCCCATTGAGGTGGCCGGTCTTCTCAAGTGTGTTTATACAAATAAATCTAATATTAATTTTCTCCCCTCTAAACTTCCTTCTCTTGAAGGAAGTTCAAAAAACAACCCTTATGATTATTTTTTGTGTCAACTTAATTGGGATCAAATGAACAATTATCAACAATGGTTCTAGTTTAAATGTTTGCAATTTATACCTCCTTAATTGTATCAATGTTGATACCTCTTCAATTTCTCCATCAAAACTTTCTATCAAAGGTTTTGATAACATTAGTCACTTGACTCTAGACACCATGATTTTTCCTATCGGGTTAGATATTGTTGCATTACCTATTGTGGTTCATGTCATGTTGAAGAGTAGAACCATATGTGAATATTCTCTTAGAAATTTCACCTTCTATTAGAATTGTAAATGATAGAACATAGGATCAAAGAACGAACAAATACACCTTCCATGCAAGAGATCCATAAAAAATAATATGCTATATCATCAACAAGGAAAAGATATAGTATGAACCTCAAGAATCTTCAAGGAGATCAAGATTTCTCAAAATTTTATGATAATACAATGAGGGTTAATTATTATATAGGAGCAACCCTAAATGATAAAGGGACTAGATCATGACAAGTGTCAACATCACATGGGATGAGATAAAATATATAATAATAGCTCACTTTAGTTGACATAAAAAGAACTCTTAAGTTTGGATTAAGTGCATGAGAATAAATTAGACTAATAATTAATTAAATATTAATTAATTATTACCTAATACATGATTAATCTAACACCCCCCTTAATATGATTTAATATAGTAGCTAAAAACCTAAAAAGAGAATGCATGATGGGTCTCAATAAACAAGGCTTGGTGAGGTACCTATGTACAAAGAATATAATCTCTCACAATTGGAGAAAAGGAGGAAACTTCATCAGAAAAAATCCTCTCGAAAAGAGAGAAAGGAACATGTAGGACTTAAAAATCCTTCAAACCAATGTAAAGAACAAAGAAGCCTCTAGACAAAACAATGTCCCAAAAAAGAGGAACATGAAGAACATTGCTTAAGCATGAAAAAGTTGTAGACAACTATCAAAAAATGACTGATATAGTGTTGAAATGAATAACCTCCTTTGAAAAAAATGATCAAGATCAAAAATAAAATTATCTGCATGAGTTCCTCCAATGACACCACTCAAATCAAATGGAAAACAAAGGAAAACATGGGTGATCCCACAATAGTGGTTTACACTTTTTGGGGCATCCTGATTTTTGCTAAAATCACATATTTTTAGTAAATATAATGATTTAAGCCTTGAAAAGTTCCATTTAAAGGATTTCAATTGAAGAGGGTTTGATCAAACCACCTTATTTCAAACCCCCTTGGATAGAACCAGGCTATTTTTAAACTATACCCATATCAGAGTCTCCTTTACACCTATAAAAATGTTGATAAAAAACCACTTTCGATTTACCTTTTGGGGGATCAAATGAATTAATTTAAACTTGATTTTTTTTAAGTATGTAGTCCTTATTATAAGCTTCCCAAAAAGTAGAATTTTAAATATATTTAATTTGATTGTTATATTTATTTTTTATTTCTTGTGAATGTAGGTTTTTGACTAAAAATCAAGCTCTCTTTTCTGCACATGTGGGAAAATAGTAGATTACAAAAAAAATTCTAAAAATTATCAATGGACTTGATATTGATGTTTTTGATCTAACAAAAAGAATAAATCTTGATACATACAAAAAAAGTTGTGTTAGCAAGTAAACCTATGTCTAAATTGTAATTGGTTTGACTTCAAAACTTAATTAAGAAAAGAATATTCAATAAAACACTATGAAACCAATTGCATGCACTAGATATCGTAGTTACAAATCTAAATTCAAAAAAAATATAATTTTATCCTTGATAGAAAAAAGTTGTGTTAGCAAGTACACATCACTCTCTGAAAATGGTGTTTACTATTAAAAACTAGTTATCGAAGGAGATGGAAAAAGAAATGCAATTTGATTAAAAAAAATTTTAAAATATATATTTGGAATCTATAGAAAAAATGTTACAAATCACTAGTTTGCATCATCTTCAAATTACTCACAGTTTAACAGTTATAGGTGTCTGAAAGTGAAGAAAAAGTTTGAAATGCTCATTTCAATGTCAAGTTTGGCCAAAAAGTGTGAACCACTATTGTGGGATCACCCACATCTGGAACTTGAAGATACAAATGGCATATGAATCTACATGAGTAACCCCAATGATACAACTCAACATGCAAGATGCAAGTTGAAAACATGGGTACCAATAGTCTAAAGAACATTGATCAAATGAAAGACAATAATTTGCATGAGTATCCCCAACAACACTACTCGAACTAGATGGAAAATAGAGGTAAACATCTAGAACTCAAAGATACAAATGGCAAGTGAATTTTCACAAGTGACCCCAATGATACTACTCAACATGCAAGATGCAAGTTAAAAATATAGGTACCAATAGTTTGAAGAACATTGGTCAAATGAAAATAGGTTGCCTCCAAAACAAGAATCAAATAATGTCCAAATGGTAAATGCTCCATCTCACTAGAATGCATGGGTAACCAACCATTGCATCCACCTAGTACATAGGAACAAGAACTAGATACATATATCACTCCAGAAATGCAACCAAGTAGTAGCACCAATAGAAGAAACCCCCATAATGTGGAAAGGAAGAGCCAAGATAGGTACACTAAAATTGTGTGTCACCAAGAAGTACATGTAGGAGAATATTTGAACATGCAACTAAAGAGTACCTACAAATAAAAGGATGTGCAAACCAAGACACACATGCATGAGACATGAATCATTGGGATTCAATGCTATTGTGGAATGAACACTCACTTGAAAAAGGTGTGATGGAAAAATAAAGGCACTCACAACCCACCCATGGCACTTCATATCATAGTGTGAGTACAAAAGGAAAAATAGAATGCATAAATAAAAGGTTGTGAAAACCAGGGCACACACATGAGGCAAGAATCACTAGGATTTGATGTTGTTGTGGAAGGAACACTCACTTGACAAAGGTGTGAAGGAAAAACAAAGGCACTCACAACACACTAATGACACTTTATGTCATAGTGCAAGTACAAAAGGCACAACAAGATGTGTGAAAATCCCCAAAAAGCATGTACAACAGTGGCACTTTATCTTAGTATGTCTACAAAAGAGAAAGTGTATGCAAAAGATGTTCAAAATGCTCAAATAGGACAAAATTCTAGAAATACATATAGAACAACAAAAAATGAGTCATCCCATGCAACCAAGAAGTTTCTAATTAATTCACTAGGATGTGTAAACAAAAAAAAATGAATAAAATGTACTTGGATAATAATCTAGAAAAAGTGCATAGATGGTTGCATAGATCTTTGAAAGATTGTCCCAACACCGCTGGAATTGTGAAAAATGAAAACAACACCTTTGACTTCAATAGGTTGTAGAATTTTCCAGTAGAAAAAAATGGTCATGAGACCAACACCATTGGAAAGTTGAAAGAACCAACTTTTCAATGATATCTCATTTGCCAAATTTCAATATCATAGGGCCAAGTTATTGCCAAAAGAAAAAAATAGATCCTTTAGGGCCAAAAGGGGCTTGAAGGGGCCCTACTAGTGTCTATACTACTGACATCAGCATGGCATCAATAGAATATTCCTTGATGACAAGTAAAAACTACGATCCCCAAAAAATATGAAAAAATCTTTGCATCAATAGAATATGTTGTAGTGAAGGAATATTTCAACAAAAAAAATCGGTGTCATTTTTTAATACTATTGGAAAGGTTTTCTAGTTGCCTAAAAATTGTCAGGAAGCATTGGAGTAATCGCTAGTCGACTGCAATAATCATTGATCAACATAAAAATTATTGATTGAAAGGGTTTGAAAACCCCACTGGTGGGTACATGGGCGCCACAGGGACCTGTGATGGCAAGTACCCTACAAAAAATTACTTTCCATAATTTTTTTTGAATTAAAAACTTGTAATGTCATAAATTGCATCCTATACAATTTCACATTCCATAGGCCTCCCCTTTAGATAAATTAAAGTTAATAATGCAATGTCCTTTTGATCCAAAATTAAGTTATTGCTTAAATCATTTGTTTCTTGTCGTTAAGGTGAATTTATGTCTTGAATGAGCGTGCACCACGTAGACATCTGCACATCACATGAACGTCCTGAATAGATTCCTGACTGCAGTAACCGTTGAGACATTATGTTTCCCATCTACCAGCGAACGTAATGCCTTTGCTAGCTCACACGCACCTTGGGACGAACCTTGTGTGCTTATAGCTTTCTAAAACACTTCATTTTGGAAAGAAATTATCAATCTCTTGATCTATCACTCTTCTCTAAGCTCTCTATCATTTTTTCTATTCTCTTTCTCTTTCTCTTTCGTGCTCTCATTCTCACTATGAATCTCTATAGAAGTTCTATCTCTCAAGTTTGTCACATCCATCAAATCAATAGGATAATTGTAGGTTATTGGTAACACTCAATATTTCATTTTAAATAATCTTGTCCATATGATCTTGTCTTTATTCATTTGATCATGTTTGCAATAGGGGTTCTCCTCCTTGTGTAAGAATTGGTTATGAAGGTAGCCACCCAAGATCTAGAGACCTAATAGAAAGCACAAAAGAGAGAGAATAGAATATGACAATAATAAACTGTATTCAATGTCAATAATATGAGATAATGGTAGAATGGTACAAATCAATGTACATAGGAGACCCCTTGGTTATATAGCCAAGGTGAGAACATAGGAGGGCATAAGATTATGACAAGTGTCATAATCTTATGACATGAGACAACTATGAAAAGTTATCACTCCACCTAAAGTGGAAAAGGATAATGTGATAATCTCCACAAAAGGTGGAGAGATGATCACATGATGTGTCCACAAAAGGTGGAAGTGATGTGGTAATGACATGTCAAGTCCACCAAAAGTGGAAAATCTCCAACAACCTCCTATGTGTTCCCTAAGTAAACTTAACTAAGGTGTAATCATGACCTAGGACAAGGTACAAGACATTTAATTACACCAACACCCCCCCTTAAGTGAAACTTAGGGAGAATGTACACAAAAGAAAATAATGCAAGATGGGTCTCGGTTACTGGGCCATGTTAGGTACCCACGTACACACAATGCAATCTCTCATAAAGCGGAGAAAAGGAGAAAACCCAGCGGGAGAAAACTCTTCCCCAAAAGAGAGAACAAAACAAGAATCATGCTCTAGGAAGGATAAAACCTCAAGTGAGGAAAAAATCCCCCCCATAAGAGATATTTCATGCAACCCCCCCTCAATGGAGAGTCACTACTCAAATGCCACAATGTCAAGAGTCCCCAATCTAAACTGAGGAAGGAGAGAATGTAGAACAATGTGAAAGCTGAAGTAGAGCGGACCAAGGATGATGATGAGTCCTCCAAATGTTGTTCCAAAAGAAATGCCAAACTATGCAAAGCACTGATAGAGAAAATCAGATACAATTGCAGAAGATGCCACATAACTGGTGACTGAACTGAATCTATCAACTCAAGAGTAACTGCAGAATCTGTCAATGAAGAACTGTAGAAGAATCCACACTGCAACAGGAATAAGGTCGAAACCAAGAAGACAACTACATGAGCATCAACTGAATGCTCAATAATAGCATATTGGTACAATCCATGTCTCACTAGAGCCATGCACAATTTGTACAATCCGAGTCTCACTGGAGCCATGCACTAAGTCTCTGGATGTAGAACCAAACTTCTAAAGACAGGTAGAGTGCTTCCAAAATAAGAAGGTCTATATGGTGTTTAGTCCATCTCACCGAAATGCATGGGTAACTAGCCGCTACATTCACCAAGTAGATAGGAACTAACACTAGATACATAGATCAATCCAAAGAAGCATACAATACATGACAGAGTACACTGAAATAATAGATTGTGGCACTTTATTTTAGTGTGATTACAACATTACATAGAGGAGAACTACAATCAATATGATGCAAATATGGAAATGCTGATGAAGAAGCCAATCAAAGGTGCCTCGAAGCAGAAGACCGTGAAGAAAGCCCTCTAGGTGGATGTCTATAGGAGCAACTGACCCCCATTTGACTGTCGATTAGAGGAACAAATGGTCCAAGACAAGGCTCGATCGGGAGGCAAAATAATTTTCCCAGGTTTGCTTATTAATGCATGATTTGTTTTTAAAAAAAACTTAATTAAAAAACTCATTTTAAAACCATTATTTATTAAAAAAATTTATTATTAAAATAATAAAGAAAATTAGTTTTTTTAATTATTAAAAACTTTAATATAAATATTAAAATAAAACTTTATTAAAAAGTTTTTATTTATTTAAAAACTTATATAAAATTTAATTAAAAAACTTTATAAAAAGTTTTAATAAATTTTTGAAAAATAAATTTGCATGCAAGTGGCGCTGCCATCCACATCCATGGCAGACGCCGCTACCTGCTATAGACCTGCGGTCCGCAGGGCCCAGGGCCTGTGGTGCAAGTACCTGTTATACCCGCATACCGCAGGTTTTTAAATTAAATTATTATTATTATTATTATTTTTTAAACTTTTGATTTAAAATTAAAAAATTCTGATTTTTTTTAAATTTGCAGAAAATGAAAAAAATAATTTATTTTATTTTTTAATTGAAAAATCGTACCTATGCAGGTAGGGTCGTACGACCTGCCTGCTAAATTTTTTTGCCTCCAAGAGCAACTTTGTCCAAATTCAACAATTTGACAGTTGATTTAGGGGTTTTTGGCCCTTCTGAGCACGATGGAGATGTCCTTTTTGGCTGAAAATGCTCTGAAGTGGCAGCTAGCTCTTGGATCTGACAACCACCTCCAATGCTCAACCCTTTGCAGAATTGGCCTCTGATGTCCAACTGAGATGAAACAAAAGGAAAATCTGACTATCTCAGACACTCCAAACGTAATGACGAGCTCATATCTGATGCAACAAGGTCCCAAAATGCACCTACAATACAAAGCCAAAAATGGAACCCTCCAAAAATCTCTCCAAATGACTAACTAAAGGCACTCTAATAGCTCTGATACCATGTAAGAATTGGCTATGAAGGTAGCCACCCAAGATCTAGAGACCTAATAGAAAGCACAAAAGAGAGAGAATAGAATATGACAAGAATAAACTATATTCAATGTCAATAATATGAGATAATGGTAGAATGGTACAAATCAATGTACATAGGAGACCCCTTGGTTATATAGCCAAGGTGAGAACATGGTGGAGTGATAAATTTTCATAGTTGTCTCATGTCATAAGATTATGACACTTGTCATAATCTCCACAAAAGGTGGATCACCCTCAAAAGGTGGAGAGATGATCACATGATGTGTCCACAAAAGGTGGAAGTGATGTGGTAATGACATGTCAAGTCCACCAAAAGTGGAAAATCTCCAACAACTCCTATGTGGTCCCTAAGTAAACTTAACTAAGGTGTAATCATGACCTAGGACAAGGTACAAGACATTTAATTACACCAACACCTTGCAGGATTTTTCCTATCACACATCTATTATATTCGTGATAGGGGTTCTTCTCCTTTGTAGGGTTTGATTTTGTAGGTATGTTAGCTTAATTGATTAAATAACATCAAAAAAGAAGAAAATTAGGATCTTAAAATATCAAATCAAAGAACCTACAAGATGATGATCAATCAACAGCATACTCTCAATGAAATTCAATTACACAATACGAGAAAGACTCAATTCAAAAGCATTAAACACAATTCAAAGCAATTGAACCTAAAATAATATGCAAACTTCTCAATCCCATTGTGGATTGATGCATAAGTGTCAGATGGATGTGGATGTTGAGTTTTATTCATTATCCATTTTACAAAAGCTTGATTAAAGATGCTTGATGAGGTTTGATTCACAAGAAATTCTCTAGAATGCTCAAGATATGAGAATGAATTCCTAGAGAGTAACTTTTCTATGTAGATTGTGAATGAAATTGATCTAGTATTTATAGATTCTTGAGATATTGATCAATGGTGAGGATTGAAAATGGTGATCAATGGATGATATTGAATTGAGGAGGAAGGCATGGATCAAGGATGAAGATCAAGTGGTTGATAATCCATGAGGAATGGATCAAGGATTAGATCAAGGGTTCATAATCCATGAGAGACTCAACAATATCCCTTAATTTTAGGAATTATGTTAGAGATATCTTGAGTTGGAGGAAAAAATTCAAATTTTGGTGGGAGTAAATGGTGACTCCCCAACATCCCTAGGAATAGTTGCTAGACCAAACAACTTCCACAAGAGAGAGAATGACAAGAAAGCTTGCTTCAACAATGCAAGATTAAATAATGGTTGAATATGATTTAATCTACTTCAATGCAAATGTACATGAGATCCCTTGCTTATAAAGGATAGGTAGAGAGATAGGATTAGACAAGATCATGACAATTGTCTTAATCCTATGAAATGAGACAACTAACAAACTAACTACCTAGGAATAAAGTAATACTATCTAGCCCACAATGAAGAAGCTCCAATGCTAATGAAGAATACCTGAAAACAAAAGATGATCCAATGTTTGCAAGCAACACATCTTCCCTTAGGAAGAAACAAATCCATAAGCTGATGAAGAAGCCACTCCATGTCCAACTGAAAGGAGGAGGAATCAACGCTCAACATGTATGCCTCTAAAAAATGAGTAGGAATCTCCAAGCTTGAATGAGCCACAACATAATCATGGTCAAACTCAACTAAGAAATATGACAAATCAAGTGAAGGAGGATACTCATGAATATCAATCTCCAAAGACAAAGTAGATGGTATAACAGTTGTGCTGAAACTATCATCAAATAGGAGAGAAATCCCCTCAAGCATGTCCTCCAAATTAGTAGTATGAGACTCCATAAACAAGTTAGAGATACATGTCAAATATTCATCCCACAAAGCAAGATCTGAAAAACTACGATCATCTTGCTAAATAGAAGCACTAATGGCTGGTGAAGCAGGAGGTGGAGAAGCATGAAGCTTAGCACTAGTCTCTAGAATATCAATGTGTATATGACCAAACTTCTCCTCACTAACATGGTTCACACTCAGTGGAGTGTGTGATGCAATCAAAGGAAAATTATCTACTTCTAAAGAAAAATGTGAAAAGGAATACACATGAGATGTATAATCAACCACCCTGCTAGCAACAATATCCCTAGTCTCCAAGTCCCTTATGTACACTCTACCAGGAGTGAATTCAACTATTTTACCTTGACCCCCATGAGTAATTTTATAAATAGAAAGGAGATTAGTGGACAAGGAAGGAACACAAATAACATCATTAAAAGTACCTTCCCCCATGTCAATAGAACCCTTCCCACTTACCTTCATATATATATATTGTTACCCATCAAGAAATGAGGTGAATTACAAAGCTCAAAAGAAGAGAACATATCCATCAAATATGCCATATGATGAGATGCCCCTAAATCAAGAAGCCATCCATGTGATTCAGGAATTGCAGAGGCCAAGAGTGCTTGTCCTTTCAGTTTGTGTAGCCCAAATGTAGATCTCGTGTTATTTGAGTGAGATGATGAGGGGGTTTTTGATTGAGATGTTGAAGAAGAAGACACTGATGAGGGTAGTTGAATGTTATTTTTTTTAAGGTGTGTGAGTTCATCAATCTTCTTATTATAACATCTATGCTCATCATGTCCCAACCTTTTAGAATATGCACATTTGAACTTCTTCTTTTTAGATGATTCCTCTTTTGAAGAGGATGTAGACTCAAGAGTTCTATGTGAAGGAGAATCTTTAGCTTGCTCATTAGACTTAGGTGCCTTATTTTTCTTCTTACCTTTGCCACTTGAAGGCTTTGTATCCTTTGCAAGAATAGCATGAATTGTAGAAGACTTCAATGTTCCCATGTGTACCAACTTTGCTTGTTCCCTTGTGATTTGAGCCGCAAATTCATCAAGATAAGGCATTTTGTGTGCATTTCCAAGGGAATCCATTGTAGCATAGAATGTAGAAACAAAAATTGAATAATCAAGACCAAGTTTAGAAATAATAGAAAGAACCAATTATTTATCCTCTTTAGTGACCCCATAATTAGATAATTACAATCTTAGAGAATTGAGCTTAGAGAAGAAGTCTTGGATATTGTCAAAATCTGAAGGATTAAGACTCATTAGTTCATTCTCCAACTTAAATTTCCTCATCTTATCTGGCTTACCAAAGAGATTCTCTAAAGTAGTACAAACTTGATTAGGATGTGTGTAAGATACAACATGATATCTAAGATCTAGATAAATGGACAAAAGAAGAGTACTAGTAGCTTCATCCCTTCTATCAAGCCATTTCCTTCTTTCTGCAGCTCCATTGGGTTCTGGATCTTGGCCATATGTGATTCTTTGCAACTTCAATTTTAACAATAACATCCCAATTTGTGATTTCCACTAATGATGGTTATATGGTGTTAGAAGTAAAACTTTTGGAAAATCCATGATACAATTTGATATTACAATAGAGGAACAACACATTCCCTTACAATACAAGCAATTTACCCCTTCGTCCCAAACAAATTTACACCTTTTTTGCAACTTTACAACAATGTTCCCAAACTACCAAATCAACTTCAAACTAAAATTATGAAAATCTAGAAACAAATTTACAAAAAGTGCATGTGTAGAATTGTAGTGCTCTTGAATACCTTCTTGATGCTACAAATCTGGGGAAAATTGGAGTCTAGAGCAAAAAGATATGAGCTTGGAGGCAAAAAATGAAGATCTGACTTCAACCTAGAAAAAATGCCACAAAACTGCAAAATTTTTGGAAAATAATGGCACCACTGCAAAATTTAGATCGTCAAATTTTCGATGATATTTCATTTCAAGAATTTCACCTCCATATGGAAAAGTTATGCAAAAATGAAAAAAAGGCCTATAAAAAGGCACTTGGGGGAAAATTCTAACAGTACAAAGACTAAAATGGCACAAATTTTTGGCACCTAGGGGATCATATATGGTCATCCATGTGACCTCATCAGCAAATAAGGAAAAATAAAAAAATCGCTAGCTATTGATAAACCCATTGGCATCAACTTTTGCAAATTACGATTAAAATATATAAAAACTGTCGACAAAACCACTGATATGATAGTGGTCGGCGTACATATGGTATAGGTAGGCTAATACACTATTTGCAAAAAATATTAAACAATTTTTTTATTTAACAAGGATTATACTCTGCAAAAAAATTTACATCATACCATGATAGCAAGGACATTGTAGAAGAATGGGCATTGATGAGTTGATGTAGAGTACAAATCTTCAAGATTCCACTGACAAGGAAGTACACGCTTGATTGATGATGATTGTACAAGGCTACCAACCAATGGATGCTTCCAGATCAATAATGATATAAATAATGTGATCGTTGAACAAAGAAGAAATGATGTCGATTCAAGTAAAGAAACAATACTAGTAATGTAGACCAAGTACCCTACGAATTGAATGCTGATGTACCACCTTTGACAACTGGTGAACAATGGAGAACCTAAGGCAGTTTCTATGGGTACCTTGTGATGACAATAGCATCCGACAATTGAGAAGACAGCCCCAATACCTTCGACCAAGCAAAAATTATATGGACACAATGATGATGATTGATGTGATCTCATCCAGAATATGCCGAGTGTAGGAGTTGACCTTGATAGGGGAATCTGAGAGCAGAGACCAATGTTTAAGATAGTACCCGACAACACACTAAAATATGATCGCTAGACCTACCAATGACAACTGATGGATTGATGCAGTCTATGTACGATGCTTATGCCAGTAGAGAATATGTCAAGTACCCTAAGAATATTCAACCGACCAAATATTTTTGACCAGGATTTTTTTAAACCCAATAAATTGCCCAAAACAATGTAATTTTTGCCCAAAATTTTAATAAACAAATCACAAAAAAATATTTTACATTTTTTTTGTGAAATTATAAAAATTGTACCCCGCTTAGGAGGTTAACTGGGAAAAAATATTTTTCCTCAAAAACAACTTTACCCAAAATGGATGAATTTACAATCAAAATTCATGTGTGGCCACTTGATCTCAACCATGAGGTCTTTGAAACCCCAATTTGCACCCAAAAAAAAAAATTCAAGCCAACACAATACCCTTAGATTTGGGAAGGAATTTGCAACACCTGGAGAGCTCTGATACCATGTGGGAGTAAATGGTGACTCCCCAACACCCCCAAGAATATTTGCTAGACCAAAACAACTTCCACAAGAGAGAGAAAGGCAAGAAAGCTTGCTTCAACAATGAGAGATTGAATAATGGTTGAATATACTTCAATGTACTTCAATGCAAATGTACATGAGATGCCTTGCTTATAAAGGCAAATTAGAGAGATAGGATTAGACAAGATCATGACAAGTATCTTAATCCTATGACATGAGACAACTAACAAACTAACTACCTAGGAATCAAGCAATACTAGCTACATAAGATAGGTTCTAGAAAAGCCAACTAATACTTCTAAAAAGAATCTTATATCCTGAGTAAAACTAACACGTGAATATGTCCCTTAATTACCTAGTGAGTGAATTAGCTAGGTACAAGACATATATTCACACCAACAATTTGAAAAGAGAATATTCCATGAGAATATTCTTTATGCAAATTGGAGGATTGGAGGAAAATTAGTTATTTAAATAATTCATGAAAATCATTTAATTGTGCAAGTTGGAAGAATTAAGAACTTTAATTAAATAATTAGGAATTATTTAATCAAGAGGGATTATTAGCATTTAATTAAATAATATTGCATTATTTAATCAAAAGGGGAGAAAAATGATGAATTAATCAAATAATCTTAATTATTTGATTAATTGGAACCTAAAGTGAATTTAACTAAATAATTGGATATTATTTAATTAAATAGATGAATTAGGTGAATATGATGAGAAAATAGTGTTAATAAGTGAAATCAGGATGTGATATACTTAGGACTTTTTTATGTGTCTACATTTTTCCCCTCTTTGAAGTGAGGTACTTGTTGTGTTGCTTCAAAGAACTGATACTGCTTAAATCACATTTTAAAATTTATTGATTTTCTTGATGAACCACTATGCCCCAGCAAATGAAGGAATGTTGGTGCATTGCCCGCTCGAGAGTTCGATAAAAAAAACTAATTTACGAGTCAATAACGCAACAAAGTCATGAGAGTGATTCTTCTGCCTAGAGGACAAAGAAATAAGTCCTAAGAAGCTCAAATGTTTGATGTAGACAAATTTTATGATGTTTAAATACTCATCAACTATGGATAGCCTCATGTATATTTTGATGTATATCACATAGATTTGATACTTGGATAGAAATGTTAATAAAGATAGAGATAGAATGAGATTGAATAGGATGATTAGAATTAGAATGGATGAATGAATGATATTGATCAAGATACTAGAAAATCTATAATTATTAGGATGAATTTCTATATTTTATATGATATGTGATGAGATGATGATTTTTCTTTTGCTCTAGGATTAGGCTTAATTTCATCATAGCGATCCTTATTTTTGATATAGCAAATAGACACAATGCTCCAAGGTATGAAGAACCAGGGTAACTTTGTATCTAATGCATGGACTTTGACTCTATAAATAGATAGAAGTATCCTTGTTCATACTTGAAATACATAAACCTTGTTTGATCATGCGAAATAATAAAGCCATCGAAGTAAGGATACTAATACACAAACGTATTAAGAACCTAATATGTCCTAGCCATTGTTTTACTTGAGACCATCCCACACACACAAGGAAAGTATTCACCAAGGTCATATTACAAGAATATCCAACAAGCATAGCAAATTAAAGTAATGATCAATGCCCCATTCCTTTTTCTCTAAATCAATTTTAGATATCCTCAAGAGGTCATCAAAATGGAACAATAAGATAAATCAAAAGAAAAATATCAAAATGACAAAAAATGTCAATGTCATCCTACCTCTTACCAGAGAGTGTTGTTTTAGATGATATCCAAAATGATCTCTATTATAGTAAAGATCTATCCGTAAAACATGCATTGGATGAGGGTTAATAGGTAGTTGTTTGATAGGTTGTTGATATGATGTTTAATTGACATGTTTGATAATGATCAAGATATTTGATTTTGCATTTAAATTTTGTGTTTTGGTAAGTGTTCTTGTACTTGCTTCTATTTGTTTCATTTAAGGTGACAGTGACAATAGGTTTATTATGGTTGAAATTTTATATTGAGTAAAAATTATATGAGATGAGTGATTTTTTTTTTATAATTATCTCAATGTTTTTTACTTTTTGAATGTTTTGGGGATATTTTTGATATTTTGGGGTTTTATTAGTTTGCTTCAAGCTTTTGAATTTTATGAGGTTGTTTTGGGTTTTGATTTTTTCTAAATGTTTTGAGTTTTCCAAATGTTTGACAAAGAGAAATAGACCTAAGGGGGGAAAGACTTATGCCTCAAGGGTTCATCGAAGATGGCCTTTCCTACATAACTATGTAGAGGCTTCATAGTTTGATTAGTGGGCTGGGATATTAGCACATGATGGCTAATAATGTTTTTGGTTTTGACGTTTCAAACCTTTTTATAGATTTTTGAACTTATTTGGATGTTTTTGGATTTTGAAATGTTTTGGATGTTTTTGGATTTATAGAATGTTTTGAATATTTTGGATTTTCAACACTTTTTCAATGTTTTGGGATTTTGACATGTTTTGAATGTTTTTGGATTTTGGAAATGTTTTGGATGTTTTTGGATTTTGACATAATTTGAATGTTTTTGAATTTTAAAAATATTTTGAAATATTTTTGAATTTTCTAAATGATACCTAGATCACAATGTCGATATCATGTTGTGATATATTTGGACCTAGATCAAGATTTATTTGAAAGCAAGATGCAAGTACCTACCCCCAGTGTCTAGCAATGTTTGATATTTCGTGAGCGAATGCATAGATCAAGATAAATGATGGATGGATAAGCATGCAATAGATACAATTTTTTTTCTTGTGATAGGATTATCAAGATGGTGCTTGGATATAGGCTATGGGACTTCATGAGATAAAATAGGATCAATGATAAATACTATGTCAAAAATTTTCCCTAAGCAAGGTTGAGGTGTGCATCGAACCTTTGTCAAGATCGAGATAACTTTTGAGATTTGAATGAAGATGGAATAGATAGATTATTATGGAGGGAATGCTAGATTTATTATGAAGGGGATGAGATGCTTCCACCTGACATGATGCATGTAGATGCTCAATTCTACTCATGACACCAATTTCCTAGGTTTTCATCATGGTACTTTCCCAAAGCACCATTGAAGTGGTTTTTCGTTGGAGGATGATTTTTCTCTTTACTATTTTCTTGATTTTTTTTGAAGGTTTATGCTGGACCACCTAGTGGTGCTAATATAGATGTTGTTGTTGTCAAGATGTGCCAATGGTATGGGTAAAAGCAAGAAGTTGGGTACACGAAGAGGGGAAATTTTGGGAAAAACAAAAAGTTTCGTAGGAAATGCGTACCCATTTTCAAAAAAAATGTACATGTTATGGATTAGGTACTCAAGCCTAAATCTAAACACGTATGCGTTGAAACGCGTACGCGTTATGATACGCATACGCGTTTCATGATTTTTTTTAATAAGTTACTGTATTTCATTTTTCCTCACCATTTTAGTCTGTGCCAAAGAAGAAAAAAGGAGTTAATGTACGCATTTCAAAGGTCTTTATTGAAGAAAAATTTGATTGCCACCTCCTCCCATCGACACAACTTACCTCATCGACCTCCAGGTTGGTTGAATTCTTACTTTTTTTTTCTTTATATCTTGTTTTTTTGTTTTGTAATTGGTATTCAGTTTTTTTTTGTTTAGTGTGTTTTAGTTCAATGTTTTATAGTTTTTAATTGCATTTAAAAAACCAAAAATGTCAATGAAACAAAGAAATTTAAATTGTAAATTGAAAACCATAAAAACTAAACCTAAATTGGACACATTTAACTTAGAAATCAAAACCCTCGAAACCCTAGGTTACAAAATTTACATAGGTCCCTAAAAACTAATTTACACAGGTTAATCCTTGGACCTAAACCCTAAAACGTAAACCTAAAACCCTATTTACCCTAATTTGTGTAAACCTAAAATAGGCTATTTACCCTAAAACATAAACCTAAAACCCTAAATTAGGGCTCCTCAAGGAGGCTTAGATTACATTTTATATTTGACATAGCCTTCTTTTATGATTTATACTCTCACTGATGGTTCTTAGTTTATTTAGGGTGGAAGTGATGAAAAGTTCAATATTAGGGGCATGTGATATAATAGAAGAGGTAAAATAAGGATGTGTAGTAAGATTTGATGACATACCATGTAGGGAGGGATCACAAATTATAGTCCATAGGTTAGGTACACTTTGGTATGTCGTTGATGATCCACTCAACTACCAATGAAATTCATAATTGACTAATAAAGGAGGTACAAACAATCGATGCATAGATCTATATATTAACCAACAAATTGATTTAATTATAATATGTTCACATAATATAAATTTGATAGCTAATTTTATCTCAAAAAACTTCATGATTGTATAATTTAACTTGAGAAAGTGTACCAGTGAAGTAAAATAATGTGCCTCATGTGAAACTATGTGCTTGATTTAATAAGTTCATATATTATGATGCTAGTTGATATGAGCACGTAATCACTCTATATCAATGTTGTTAGCTTATATAGTGTATGATGCATTCTCTTAAAAAAACATACAAATGCAAGTCATACTTGTTAATCTAGACTATGTGCAATATGGATAGAGCTAGACACATAAATGTTATTAAATCAAATAAATATTAAAATGTGAAGCATGAATGATTTCTACCCATTTCTCTTATTTGGATGAGATCCTTTGTGAATTATGTAAAGATGCATTATGATCATATTTAAGCCTTAATTTATAGGATGTTATTCATAAGATCTATAGGTTGTGTGTAATCTAATTCCTATTTTAATTCTCATGTGTAGTGGCATTGTTCTAGATTAGGAAAACTAAATGTTGTACTTTCTCTAAACTAGTGTATCAAAGCTAACTTGTAGCATGAACATTTCAATTTGGAAAATTCAAATTACTTTATTGAGAAACTTGATAGATGATTCATAAATGCAAGTCAATTCTATAACCAAAGGTTTATTTTCTAAGATTATTTATTTATTGAATTGATCAATTGATTCCTCACTTAGTGGCGATTAGGTTCTTTTTTTGAAAACCCATGCACGTCTAGAATTTATATAAATATTCAAAGGAAGAGTCTATGCCATAGAAAAGTTTCAAAAAATATATGATTCGAAAATTTTTTGGGTCTAAATCACTTTAGATCTCCTCTTCCTTTTTAAATCATCCAAGAGTGCTTAGAGGTCCAAATAGGTTCAAAATCCATCATAACTCAACAACTTATAATTGAAATCTAAAATTCCTAATTGTTGATATATTGAAGATATTCCTAGAATGTCACATATTTTATTCAAAGCACTAAGTTTAGGTGGTAGGGTTTCTCATTTACTTGTAAAAATTTATTCATGTGTCTTCTATATGTTTTCATGTCATCAAATCTCTAAATCTAAACCCTAAACCCTAATTTACCATTCATTTTGTTGTAGGACCTTAAAATGAAATTTGGTTGCCTTAGGAAACTCCACCAAATTTTATTCCCTTAAGCCATGGAACATTTTTTCCTAGTCCACCTTACTAGACATAGATCCCCTTAAGCCATCCTATCACCCTAAATCATAAATCGATGTCTTAAGGGGTCCTAATATGACATTTCTTAAGGGATCAAAGAAGTTTTCAAAATTTGGTGAATAGAGCTCAAGCTCATCTTTGTTTATTTTGTACATTGCAATTAGGTCACTAGCATATATCTATGTGTCCCTTTGAATGTATTCTATTAATTTTTCATTCTTATCTTTAGTATTCTTTGAAAACAATGAATGAGATTATAAATTTTAATGTTAGTGTTAAACTTATAATTCCTTCTTAACTACTTTGTCCCACTATAGAGATCTCGTGTCTCTAATCATGAAATTTGAAAATTTAGATAAATCAATTTATGTCCTCGGATTTAATTAAATTCTGTCATACTTGATTAATACATCTATTCATTTTTTTGTAGGAACTTAAAATGAAATTTGGTTGCCTTAGGCAACTCCACCAAATTTTATTCCCTTAAGCCATGGACCATTTTGTCCTAGGACCTTACTACACATAGATCCCCTTAAGCCATCTATACCCTAAATTGTAAATTGATGTCTTAAGGGGGAATTTGACATTTCTTAAGGGGATCTATTTGGTGAATAGAGCTTGGCCACTCATCTTTTTTTATATTTTGTACATTGCAATTAGGTCAATAGCATATATCTATGTGTCCCTTTCAATGTCTTCTATTAATTTTTCATTCTTATCTTTAGTATTATTTGAAAATAATGAATGAGATTAAATAAATTCTAATGAAACCCCATAATTTCATTTCTACCCTTCATATTAACAACCCCACACTGGACTCAATTTAATGTGTGTACATGCTATGGATTTTTAATGTTATGAATTTTATAATGTTATAAATTGAATGGTCTTCAAATGAAATATATTTTGAATTTGTACACATGTGTGAATTGATATATTATATCTAGATGCAGGGAGGTCATACGATACCTAGTACTGACCAACCACAAGTACAGTGGTGAGCACTCCTGAGACATCATCAACTCAAGTGTGTGCTTTCAAAAGTTTGTTAAGTTTAAATTAAATACACATCATAGATCTAATTTATTTTTTTCATTTACATACACATGTCAATGATCTATACGAACTGTTGTACATCTATATGTAGGAATTTCATGAAATACCCATGGCGGGCTGCGCACCTGAGACATCATTGAAATTTATGCATGGGCCATCTCAGGTGTGTGATCATGAGGTCATATCATTCGAGGTTGTAAACTTTACTTTAAATATCCTATACAATTTTTACAGACCTTATATATATATATATATATTCGAGGTTTTCACATATTGTTTGCTTTATATGAATATGCAAGATATAGTAGATCAGGCATTTGAATCTTCTCAAGTGATAGCTATGATACCCATTGAAGAAAATGTGCCAGTTACAGATTCACATGATCATATGGTAATTTATGCATACTAGAAATCATTTTTACTATATTTACTAGATATTTAATTAAATTTATTTTTATCTAAAAGTTTATATTTTCAAGTTTAAATATGTTTAATGATATCAAAATTTCTAAATAAATTTAAATATAATTTCAAGTTTCTTGTACTCTTTTACAACATGATGAGGGTACATCTAGTCAACATGGAACAAAGAGGAGACTTGATTTGACCGATCAACCTGAAAGTTAGATGGTTTTATATTTTATGGACTATAGATCTCTAGTTTTATTTAAATATATATGTTGGACTTGGCATATAAATTTTATGGACTATCTATCTCTAGTTTTACTTTGAACATGTTATTATCATATTTGTGTTTATTTATATCAGTTGACTTTAATATGATGATTATATATGCAGTCAATTATGATATCGTGTTATGTTCATTTTCATGATTATATGCACTCATACATATCTATATTTATATTTTATCTAATTTTCAAGTATTACATGCACTATATAAATTCTTATCTAGAATCAAATTTAATATATATAATTTATCACATGGTTAGGTGACAAATTAAAACATTCCTTAAATAGTTTAGATCATATTCATAATAAATTAAGGGTAGGTAATTTTAACTATTTTCCAATTAGATAGCAAATATTTGAATCAATAAACAAAAAAACTATCTCCTTGTATGTATAAAATGTATAATCTATATAATTGAATAATTATATAAAATGTGGTAAATACAAGACATGAAATGTATAATCTATAAAATTGGAACAAGATATTTAAAAAGTGACATCGAACAAACATATATAATGTATATCAAGATGTTTATTACAACTATATAATATGATTAAACATATATGTGCATGTAGATACAATTAAAACTTATCAACTTTTAGGTGAAGACCAAAAATTGATATTTACATAGTCTCTTGATAAAATAATTTTTCAGTTCAACAATATCTTTGTAGACCGACTTGATGAGAACCTGCAAAAATAATTAATGTAAGTAACTAAATTTTTTATGAGTCATTTAAGAAAAAAATTCATGCGAGAAAAGAACAATATATAGTAAATCCCATACAAATTCAAAAGATGTTTGCCATAGGATGGATTAAGCGGACCTAAGAGGATATATAGCTTAAGGAGGGTCTTAAGAGAATGCCTTAAGGGGAGTTAAGAGGATGGTTTAAGAGGATGCATCTCATGAACCCTAGGATATGGCTTAACAGATCCTAAGAGGATGGCTTAAGGGGAATTATGAGATTCCTTTAAGAGGATGGCTTAAGGGGATGTAAGAGGGTGGATTAAGGGGAGTTGATAGAATGGATTAAAGGGATGTAAGATAGTGGATTAAGGGGAGTTGATAGAATGGATTAAAGGGAGTAAGATAGTGGATTAAGGGGATGCATATCATGAACCTTACGATATGGATTAATAGGCCCTAAGAGGATGGCTTAAGGGGAATTATGAGAGTGACTTAAGGAATGCAAGATTATGGATTACAGGGATGTAAGAGGATATGACTTAAGGGTCCTTTAAGAGGATGGCTTAAGGGGATGCAAGAGGGTGGATTAAGGGAGTTGATAGATTGAATTGAAGGGATGCAAGAGGGTGGATTAAGGGAATTATGAGAGTCCTTTAAGAGGATGGCTTAAGGGGATGTAAGAGGGTGGATTAAGGGGAGTTGATAAAATGACTCAAAGGGATGTAAGAGAGTGGATTAAGGGGATGTAAGAGGGTGGATTAAGGGGAATTGGTAGAATGGATTAAAGGGATGTAAGATAGTGGATTAAGGGGATGCATGTCATGAACCTTACGATATGGATTAACAGGCCCTAAGAGGATGGATTAAGGGGATTTATGAGAGTGACTTAAGGAATGCAAGATTATGGATTATAGGCATGTAAGAGGATATGACTTAAGGTTCCTTTAAGAAGATGGATTAAGGGGATGCAAGAGGGTGGATTAAGGGGAGTTGATAGAATGACTTGAAGGGATGCAAGAGGGTGGATTAAGGGGAGTTAAGATAATGAATTTATACTATCAATTAAATGTATCTAGAACTATATATAGTTACCTATCTCTAGATTCGAATTCCATTGTAATATATGTGCATCTCCTCTCTTTTTTGTAAAGAACCTAATTTTGGGAGACCTGAAACAAAAAAATGATATAAAAATTTAATTAGGAAATGATTAAATACAAATATATATATCAATTAACTATATAAACAACTAGATATACTTACCATTATTTATTTACTCTATTGTACCATCTGCATCCTCTCTTTTTTTAATGCATCTATGATTGTCTCATGATCATCCACTGAAAGTGTCCATAAAAATTTATTAGCAGGCCTCCCTAGATATCTAACTAGTTTTATATTGGTTGCCAAAATCAAATGTGAATAATGTATAATCTTCTTGTCTTTCATAATCTTCAAATGCAGGCAAGCCATTATTTCTCATCAAATATTTTTGAAGCCAGGTGCCAACAACAACCACTGAACCAGTTGGATACTCAAAGTTGTCATCATCCCCTCTAGGATGTGCCAACTTACGTTTTCTCTCAACACATCTAGCCAGCCAGTAATCTATCTCCTATTCATTCCCCTCAGGTGCAACAACAACATACACATGTCCTGGAAAAATAAATACAAAATTCAATAAAGAGTGACTTATATTTAATTCACATATAAACATGCATACATACAAAATTCAACTCAATAAATAATGTAGCTTCTTGTACAAGATCCGAAACACGATCATAATCATCTGATGGGAACACTTGATTATCTTCAATTATCGTTCCATGTTGAACATGTGTCGATGTAGGTGTTAAGGCTCTTTGTTGCCATTGTTCAACCCATCCGTATTTTCACATAACTCCCAATCACCTACAATACAAAATTGACAAAGGCATGCCAACTCCCTTGTCCATATTGTCCATGTGTTTGCATTCAAACTCTTAAATGAATGCCATTTTGTAGATCCATTAATTGTTTCACAATCTTGTCGAGAAAAAATATCATATTCTTCAACTAACCAAAAGAAGCGTCGAATTATTGAGCTCTCACTTGTTCTTGTAGATAATTTGGTATTGCACCAATCTACAATTGCACGTGCATCTCTAAATTTTGTAGCATCCTCAAATTTTAGTTGCTCTCTAGCAAGAGCTCTTTTCACACATGTACCTGCTCCATCGTGTTCTCCCTTACCATGACTAGCTTCAAAAAAACTCCATATGTGTTGGATATTATTTTCCTTATGAACTCTACATAACTAATAAAACATTCTAGCATTTTTAAATTGACCAGTTCAATTATCTAACCATATGAGATGTTATAGCATTTGAATTCCTCTCTCTTTTAATTTTTTATAAAATATATCAAAACAATATTGTACATACTCAGATGAATGTAATCGATCATCACTTACATAAAAATGGTACTCTCTCAAAAAATTTCTACTATCTTCTATACTATCTTCTGCATGTCTATAAACAATGTGAACAAATATAGCTACTTGCACTAAATTATAGTACTGTGATTGAATTTCTTCTTGTGGAGCAAGAGTATAATTTTTAGCAAAATCAACAACTGACAATATAGTTCCAATTGGGAATATGTTTTTACATAAACAAAATTGATTATCAAGCCAATGAGCATTATGAGAGTGTTGAACATATTTAGGTACAAACTTATCTTTAAATTCATTAATAAAAGTATGCATACTAACTTTTTCCACAATTAGCTCAACACGTTTTCTAGTTTTTCCATCTTTTAAAGAATACTCAACATTTTTTATTTTTTTTACATCCACTAATTGTTGTACAAATTCATCTAAAGTACTTTCATGCATAAATTCTCCTAATAATGAAAAGTTACCACATCTATTGCAATGCATGCTTTAAAAAAAAAAGAGTTTCCATTTAAAGAGGGATCACAAAACAAACCTGCTATAAAATCTTTGATTCTTTCAGGTGGCATATTAATGCCACAAATGTCCTGCATGTTAGCATGCAAAGTGCATTGTATATATCGAAATATATCATAATAATAATGAAATTGTACATGAGTCTTACAACAACAAGAGATTCATTGCTTATTAATTCTAACATACCAAGGTTTACACTTTTCGAATGATCTTTGACTTATGTTAATATTCAATGGTAAGATTGAAGCATCTAATTTTTTTTTTTATATAATTTAGTTTGATTCATATCTAAGAGATGCTTTGGATGAGGTTCACAAATTTTGGAACCCACCCTTACTTTTAAGACATCTCTAATGTTAGGTGATACTCTTGTATTATCATGCCAAAATTTATCGATTAAATATTTAATTTCATTAGTTAATTTCATGTCTGATCTTGGGAGTCTAACACTAAAACTCCAACATTGATTAATAGGATCCTTTTCAATACTTTCTCTTCTTTTAGCAGCTCTTATCAAAGTTCTAAGATTTACTTTTACACATTTACTAATCTTACTTAACATTCTTTTATTTGAAGTTGTTTTTATCAACTAGAGCAGTTGTTATTGCACGACGAGCCACATTCTTATCTTTCGATTGAATTTTCTTACCAATAACATCAATAGCATTAACAACACTAGATATGACTTGTTCTACTGAATCATCTTTGTTTTTTGATTTTACAAAAACACCTAATTTTTTCATCACTTTTTTCATTTTCAACATTCTCATCATTTGCACCATGAGTTGACATTGGAATCCTAATTTCTTTCTATAAAAAAACATTTTATATATTTTATTTCCATAATTTCTAATTTGTCTCAAAGAAACTTTACCACGAAGGTTATCTAGCACATCTGTTTCAATTGTAAAAAAAACATTTTCACCTTCATCCATGGAAGGATTTTCATTTTCATTCTCATTTTCATCAATATGAGGGATTTAATTCTCATTTTCATTAATATTAGGGATTTCATTCTCATTTGCATTCTCATATGATATAATTTCATCATTTTTTTGTTTCTGCATTGTTTCAACCCTAATATTATTGATCTCATCAATGGTGTATCTAGCTTCATCTAAACAAACAATATCAATATTATCAAAACTTGGGTTTGAACACATACTTGGATAGATTGTTTGAATAGGTGCATTTTCCATATCATTGGGAGGTGGATTTGAAGACATACCTGAAGTTGTTTGCATATCATTCAAAGTTAAAGTTGAAGGCATAGTTGGGTTTGTCTCCGTAATTACATTTTCTTCCATATTCACCATCTCCACATTTGCATCATCTACATTCATTTCATCATTCATGGCTTCCTCTTGAACATTCTTGGAACTAGATGCTTCCAAATCTTTCATTTGATGAATCCTTTCTCTCCTTTCCCATTGTATTTTTGCCTCCTTATCTTTATTTGCTTGAATTTCTTCAGGTGTCATTAACTTTCTACATCTTTTTTTTTGTCTTTTCTTATCACCCATGGTTACCAAACCCTTTTTTATGACAATTTTTTTTTTCAAAAAACCTATTTTCAAATTGCCACCTCCTTCAAATATTCAAATTAAACTATGTACTATGAAGATCATTTTTTCTATAAACTTTGAAGTACAAAAACATCATGAGTACATCCAAAAATTCTCTTTTTCAAAATCTTATTCTAAAAAGTTCTTATACTTGATTCCACTTCAGAAAATTCAACCTATACTTTGTCTCTTCCAACAATTTGAATAGAATATGCTCTACACAAGACAAATTTGCAATAAAAAAGGTAGAAAATGACACTTTTGGACCGTACTGCAGAAAAATAATGTTGTAGGAAAATCGTGTTTTACTAGTATTTTTTAAATTAGGGAAAAACGACTATATTAGAAATGTGTACGCATTATGAAATGCATACGCGTTATGTTATAGGAACGAATACACATTTCATTCAAATAACACATACATGTTATTTAAAAGTTGAATTCCCACAACACATCCAGCCCTGGTTTTAGGCTTGGGAAAGGCTTGGCAATCTGAGCCTTAGCCTTTGACCTGCAACTAAAAAACTAAGGAAAATTGAAGAATGTCCAACTTTGACAACATGGCTGATGGACTTCTTTTCTGAATCAATCTATAAAATTAAAACCCATTAGAGAAAACGATGTCTACTTTCCAAATATATAATTTTTATTAATATTGGATTATGTTTGCTATTTTTTAATTAATTTCTAGGAAAACTAGTCCTTAAAGTTGAAATATCTGACTTTTTTTGTTTTTTAATAACTTTTTTTTGGTTAAGTTTTTTATAAAATTTTTTATATGGGATCAAACTTTAGACAATTCTCTACACAATGAGAAAAAAAAGAGTAATTTTTTTTTAGTTTAGGTCCAATTATGTTGTCCGTACACGTTGATTTTTAAAAACAACAATTAAGGCCAATATAAATTTAATTAAAAAAAAAATTCAACCAAAAATTATAAAAAAAATTCCAGACCAAACATCATGTTGTTAGCTCTCTTTTCCCAAAAGGAATTAGCAAAATACTTTTATTTGGGTCAAAAGTGTTGTCTGTACACGTGCTTGGTATTGTATAAAAAAGAGACTTTTAAAAAGTGGGTTTTATAGATCCCTATCAAAATTTAATTTCTATAATCTGGGTATTTGAATAATTTACATATTTGGAAACTAGATTCAAAATTATAAATTTCATATTACTAACTTTTTTTTAAGATTCATTGTGTAAATGCCTCAAATTTTCAGTCCAAGTGTGACAAATTCTGAAAAACAGCAAAAACACTTCCACTTTTTGAGCTTTTTGTGTACCCAACTTCTTGTATCAGCCCGTATCCTGCCTGGAGGAGATGTTTTTCCAAGATATGAGCAACTGAATGTAACCCTTGAATGCTATTGTCTTCTTTTTCGATACTAGATGTAGTTTAGAATATTGTATACCTTTACAATTTCACACTATGTTTGGGTCCCTTAATTTATTGGACTTAATTAAGCTTCTAATTTACCAAATTATGCATTAAGCCTTATTATTACTATTTTCTAAAAGAAGAACCAACATTAAATAAATACATTTAATATTTAAATTACCGTAGATCATGTGTGTCCTAGAGATATAGGCTAGGACCCATTTTCCCATTGGTGAATGGGTCCCCTTTATGAGCCAGGGCCCATTTTAACATATGCTTTTGGTGGAATTTTAATTATCAAAATTCAAATTATAAGTGTCAACTTTTGGAATCTAATTTTTGAGAAATTGGATAAACACCTATAAATACATAGTTATTTTATCATTTGAAATCTAACACACACCTTCCTAGTATTCAAGAGAAAATATTATTTTCAAGAGAATTTAAGAGCAACATTATTAGTCATTATCAATAGCAATCATGATCCTAACATCATGTCAAAGTTTATGTGTGTTCATATTATCTTGTGAAGGCTAACAAGTGTTGTAGGTCTTCATGTATTTGAGCATTCAAGAAAATCAAGCAAGCAAGATCCAATTCCCTTGAAGTGATGTGTATGTCTTCAGTCCTTCAATGAAGCTATTGAAGGGTGGTGATTTGCAACAATTGTTAATTCATCATTTTGTTTCTTTCCATTCAAGGTTTATATAATTGACATTACCATTGTGAAAGTGGAAACACTATTCATGAGGTTTGATTGAGGCAAGCCCCTAAAATGGCCCAATGTTTCTCCCTCTTTAAATGTACAAGTTATAGGTTGAAGAAGGGTTGAAGAAGGATTGAAGAAGATAAATCTTGCATTGTTGCTTCTGTTGTCATCAAAATTGTCAAGACACAAAAAGTCAATTATAGAAATATCTGACGGTGTTTTGATAGATTTGCAAGCGAGAATCTGAAGCTCATATCCAACATCAAAGGACCCAAAAAGTTGATCAAGACACCTCTACAATGACCCATTCACCCAAGGACGACCTAGTCCTCCTACAATGCTTGAAACAAGCTTTTTTGGGTTGGTACATATCACTTTGCACTTCCCAGATCCACTTGCAAACTGTTGTTTATGTCTGTCAGTTGTCAAGATCTTTCATTTTATGTATTAGGGCATATAATATCATTAGTTTAATCATTCTAAAATTATCTCCAATCCATCCTAACCCCCCCATTAGATGTAGATTCAAATTTGATTGGCTCACCATTGAGGTTGAAAGTCAATCTTTTCACCTTGTGATCTACATCTCTAATAAAATTTAGAAAAAGGAAACCATTGCATCTTAGATTCTTTACACTTAGTACCTAGGATCCCCTTTTTCTATGTTTCATTTTAGTGAACTTGACGTGTTAACACTATAAATTTTTTGAAATTGGGAGTTTTTCAAACCCTAGATCTAGATCTTGCCTTGCCTTGCTTTGCATTTCTCATTTCGGGTTTCATCTTTGCATTGTAAGAAGTCATAAAAGCTTCAAAAAAATTACATTCCATATTGCCTCATAGGTTGCATTAGGGTTTGTTTCAGTCATATTTAGATCATACTTATATTCATATTTCATTCATTAAGTGGTTAAAAATCTGAAATTATTCATTGCATGTAAATTGCATCTTTTATTTTAACTCGAAAATAAGTAAAAAACTACATAGTTTTATTTCAAATTTGCATCAAATCATCATTTTCAAAATTTTGAATCTTTAAATTAGTTAAGTGTATACACCTAAAAATGGTCATTACCTTTAATTAATTAAATACTAGCTATTTCATTAATATTCCAACTACGTATAAATAAATTCTCAATTTATTTATATTGTTCACCCTTCTCTAATTCTCCAAATCTAAAAACATATTCTTTTAAATTAATTAAATAAACAAGGTTCCCTAAACTTGTTTTATTTAATTAATCTTCATTAAATCCAATTAGGAATTAGAGCACATTTCTACAACTTTTTGTGCCACCTCACCAAGGTCACATGAAAATAAATAACTCTAATTTTCAATTAGAATTATCTTCAACTCATTTCAAAAAAGCACATGGCTCATTTCCTCCCACACTTCCACCAATTTTGGAGCACATGACTTATTCCTCCCACACTTCCACCAATTTTGGAGCACATGACTTATTCCTCCCACACTTCCACCAATTTTGGAGCACATGAATTATTCCTCCCACACTTCCACCAATTTTGGAAGCACATGGTCTTCTCTTCTCACACTTGAATCTTCCATCCAAATGGCATGTTGCCCATTGGTCAATAGATTCTCCCATCCAAATGGAATGTTGTCTTTGGTCAAGGGGACAACATCCTAATTCTCTTCATCTTCACCATCCATTATTCTTGTTTGAATATGGACCATTGATTATTGTCACCTCACTATATGCTTGGAAAAGGCTATAAATACAACCCTTAGGCATTGTATTTTGCACCCACATTTGAAGTAAAGTTATTATGCAAGTTTATCATTGGAGCTTGGAGCATTTTTGGAGTCCTATAGCTAGTCTTTACATCATGTTTTACATCATATTTAGATCTTAGATTAACATATTGCATCATAGTTGTATTTTATCATCCATCTTGCATCATAGTTGCATTTTAGATTAGTTCATTTTAAGTTTACATTTGAGCATATATAGAATCATGCATAGAATCATATAGATCACTACCATAGTATCCACCACCGTTTGTATTTTTATCATCAACATCATCCTTCACTCATCATAGCATTCATCGTCATGGTTTGCACATAGTTTCATGTAGGCATGTAGTTGGCTTGCGTGTTGAATGTTATCTTGTTTCCTAAGTAGTCATTTTAACAACCTTTGTGCTCATAGAAATCTGAGGGCCAAATAGTTTAATAAATCCTTAGGAATAGAGGACAATGAGACATTCTTGAAAGATTTGTTAAGATGCAATTTAGAATAGTTTATTTTGCTTTGAGTCTTTGAATATAAATCGTTTCATTAAGGTTGTGTTGATACTAACTTTACACATTTCACACACACACAAAAATGGCGCCCACCATGGGGCCTTGCCCCGTTTATTACTAACATGCTTGAAATTTTATGTTCACAGGTTTGAATGTGAGCCTTTTGGATCCTCTTGGAGCCTTTTGTATCTGTTTTGGCACCTTTTGTCTATGTTTTGGTGCCTTTTGCATCTAGATTGGCAATGTTTTGTCTTTGTTTTAGCACTTTTATAGTCAGTCTTAAAATGGTCATATCTTGGTCATACACAGGTCTTTTTTGGAGCTTTTTTTTTGAAATGGGGTAGAATTTCATAAGCTATGCAATGATGTAGGTCTTTCTCAACTTTTGTCTCTGTTTTGGCACCTTTTCATCATTTTGGCACCTCCTATCTCTGTTTTGGTGCCTTTTGTCTCTATTTTGGCACCTTTTGCACATTTTGTGGCACCTTTTATCTCTGTTTTGGCACCTTTTGCAGTTTCCAAAGGCTATTACTTTGTGTTGTTATTTTGCAAGCTTCCCAAAAATGCTTGTCACAAACACTCTTATCAAACTACTGACATATTGCAGGGGTTGGAAGTGATTTACTTGGTTTCCTTTTGGTTAAGATAGGAACATAGCTTAATTAAAAGGTTAATGAACATCATGTTTCCTTTTGGTTAAGTTAGGAACATAGCTTAATTAAAGGGTTAATGAACCCCATGTCTTTTGTGCTTGATGGATGGTAGGCATATGCTCTCCCCTTAATTGGGTGACCAAAAATCTAGACCCATTCACTTTTGTGTGCGAGTGTGAGTTGAATATATCGCATGTGTTCTCTCTTTATTCATGTGGAATAAAGATTGATCGAACTATGGGTATACTTGCTCACTTTTGTTTATCTTAGAGGGTCTTCCTTGTGGGAAAAAGTAATCACCTAAGGGAAAGACCCAACTGGTAACACGCTAAAGCCAAGTGCATTTCCAACTAGTAGATAAGTGTGGATAGTGGAACAAAGGCCAGTATCACAAGGTTGGTTCTGACAAGAAGGGCAACAATGGTCTCTTGTCGCATAGATCAACCTCCATGAATGGAAAGTCCTTACTAAAACCCTTGTTGTAGTTTGGCCAAAAACTTTATCTATTCTTTGGTGCAACAACAGTCGTTGTGAAGGCATCCACATTCTCACAATTTTTAGTAGAGATGAAAAATATGCCATGGGATATTCATGGGTATTGGTGCTTGGTTGCCCTGAGAAGTGAGTGTCATGAAGGGGAGCTTGTGGGGTCAAGCATCTAGTCATCTACTAAGAATAAGTGCGGTTGGGGTAAAACCCACGTGGAAACCAAAAGAATACAATCTTTCACAACCTTAGGAGTGTACATTGCTTGATGTGTCTTTATCCAAGTGTTTTCCAAATGAACAAAATGTCACATATCAAAAGTGAAAACCCTGATTCGGAATTGCATTTAGTGAAACAACCAAGTCTCCCATTGAAAAATTAGGAAAACCAAGAAAATTTTCAAAGAAACTTTCAAAAAACCAAGTCTAAACCTATTCTAGCACCTTCTGTCTCTGTTTTGGTGCCTTTTTCTCATTCTGTGGTGCCTTTTGCACATTTTGTGGTGCCTTTTGTTTCTGTTTTGGCACCTTTTGCAGAACACAAAATAGTGACCTAGGCTCACTCCTGTCCAACAATCAATCTCATCTTGGGAATCCTCAGCAGTATTCAACCAATCCTTAGGTAAAATAGAGTCTAAACATGTGTGTTACCAAATAATTTCACAAAAGATTTAAATTCAGAAACCAAAGTCCAAACCGCTTAGTCCAAAAGAACACCAAAAACATCTATCAACACTTTGCAAATTTAGAGAGAGGTTGACCTTCAATTTCTACAAAAGTGCTTGCAAGAAAAATCCCAACTTGTACTCATTTTACTATTGTCAAAATCCAAGACTTTTCCAAATATTTGAGTACCTCGTTTAGGAAGAAAATTTACCGCCGATTTCATAATTTGAACTAAAATTTCAAAACTTTCCCAAAGTCCAAGATCATTACTTAGATACCTTACAATTCAAACTTGTTAAAACTGACTTCTACAAGTGGAATTTTTCAACCTAAACCAAGATCTAACATCACAAAGTACCAACATCATCAAATTTATCACACCTTTTATTATTAAGCCTAGTTTCATCATTAGGATTTATTATCCTTAGTTTCATCATTAGGATTTATTATCCTCTCATCACGAATGAAGCTATATAGTCAAATCCAACTTAGTCTCATTAGAATTTGTCATTCTATTTGACTTAGTTGTAATCCTTGGTACTTCTCCAAAACCTAGATCAAAGTTTAGTCAAAACTATAACACTTGTATGCCCATTCAAACAAGGTTGCAAAAACAAAAGCTCAAGGAAAAATGACTTGAAAATCAAAACATTGAAAATCAAAACATTGAAACTCCAACCATTGAAACTCCAAACATTGAAATTCCAACCATTGAAACTCTGATCATTGAGACTCAAAACACTGAAACTCAAAACAATGAAACACAAAACACCATGGCAGAGGTTGAAGAGAATCCTTTTCATGGACTCAACAACACTGATGGGGAAGAAATAACCAAAGAAGATATCCAACATGTTGAACAAGACCCCAATTTCCACAAGTGTTTAGAAAATGTTTTTGAAAGAAATGGAAAAATACCTCCTTATGCTAGCCAAACAAGGTGCCAAATTACCAAAAGAATTTGATGTGAATCAATTGAAACACCTCCTAAAAATCTTGAAATAGAACACGTGGTTTCCCTAACTTAACAAATGATAAACCTTCAACAACAAATCTGGGATATGCAAAGGGAAACAACCACAAAAGGATATTTTTCTTCAAACATATATTCTTATCCATTTGATAGAAATATGGTCATGACACCTTATCCATTAATAACTACATCATCCAAATTCAATTTCTTTGAATTCTTGAAAAAGTTAAAGGAGAAACCCAAATCAAAGTTTTCAAACACAAAGGATATTGAACAATCTTACCATGTCATGCATCTATCTTCATCTCCCATAAGTCAAAATAAATCTTAGGATTCTTTCACCCAAGTTAACCATTCCATCCAACCACCTTCTTCTATCATATCTTCTGTATCCAATGATTCATGTCAATCTCTCAGCCCAAACCATGCTATCATAGACTCCCTCACACATCAAGATCAAAATATTCTTTCCACTTCATCTGACAATTTCAAAATTCCATAGGTTCTTCCAATATTTGACCAAGACCCATCTCTCAAAAGTTCTATGATGATCCCCTCCTTTCACTTTTCATCCACAATGATTCCTTTCCATCTCAAGAGAAAATTATTCTTCCAAGTCCTCCTTCCACTCCATCTAATGAATCCATATCATCTCATGATTTCATTGCATCCTAGGAGTATGGTAATTATTCCATCCTATCTAATGATGTCCTATCACCCAATGATCAAGATATTCTTTCCACAAAATCTCATAATTCCCTTCCTCATCAAGATCAAGATATGATTCCATCTGAGGATATCCCTTCATTCCACGAAGATGTTCATCCTTCTCAAGATCAAGATATGCCTTTCATACCACTTCACGATGATTTTGTACCTAATGAAGAGAAAGCTACTCCATCTCCTACACCTCTTGATCCTTTTTCAAGTCAAGATCAAAACACCCCATTGTACCCATGTCAAGAGCCTATCACACCTATACAAGCCATCCATGAACCCCACACCTACAAATTGGGATCCTCCACCTTTATCCGATCTAGTTTACTTCCAACACCTATCCTTTCATCCATATCATATCCTCCCCAAAATGGACTTGCATCTTGTTTCACAAACAACACATATCCCATTGGTAAATGAATGTGTCAAAGTATGAACTACAAAGTCAAAGGATTAGGCCTTCATGAACAAGATATCCTGGAACCCCTTTCTATCCAACAAAATCCATATTATCACGACCTTGGTTATATTCCTAAGTATCCTAGTCCACCAAACCTTCCATCTATCCTAGGTCCTCATCCTAATCCACCAAACCTTCCATCTATCCTAGGTCCTCATCTTAGTTCATCAAACCTTCCATCTATCCCAGGTCCATATCCTATTCCTCAAGAACACCAAAGGCACATCCTTGATGCCCTTTCAAAATTCTACCTACACTCACTCATCCATAATACCTCCATACCATTCATCTCAATCCACCTCTCCTATTGCTCTTAGAAGCAATTTGGGTGCCAAATTTCAAAAGCTTCCATATCAAAATCCACATGTGTTAAAGGATCAACATGTCTCTGATCCAAAATAAAAAAGGCCACAAAGGCCCATCAAAGCAAAAAGGGAATTTTCAAAGACCACAAAGGTCCATAAATCAAAAGGAAATTTCAAAAGGCCACAAAGGCCCATCAAAGCAAAAAGAAAAATTTCCAAGGCCACAAAGGCCCATAAATCAAAAAGAAAAATCTCAAAGGCCACAAAGGCCCACAAAGCAAAAATCAAAGTCAAAAGTCATGTGGATTCCAAAAAGTCTCATAGAAGTAATAAAATCTAAATTGGCATCCAAATTTGCTAATCCAAAAGCTTCCTCCACTCTTCCATCCAAAAACCTATCACCTTCCAAATCCATTTTTCCTCCATCACTCCACCACCCTTCAAGGTGTGTGCCAATGTTGACCTTACAATCCTTTCCATCTATCCATCAACAAGTTTCCCCACCTCCTATCCATTACCCAACATTCATCCCCCACTATTCTCCTTTAATCCAAACCTTTGGATAAGTCTTTAGTGATTCCATCATACCTTTGATAGGCCAACATTTATGAGTCTAATCCCCATTGCCATCGTTTATTAAAGGTATATTTGGTCATGAAACTTGATGCTTAAGTCCTTCTTCCATATTCCTATCATGCATATATGATCCTCCACATTTGCCACCTTTGATCTCGACAAGGTTAAGGATCTTCTTGAACATCATATATCTCATCCTATTCACTTTTTCCATATCTTTCATACCATATCTTTTGTCTTATCCATATTCCATCATTATTACTAGATACATCCTTCTTCTCATCCTTAGTCTTGATGAGGAATAGGGGAAAAATACTTGGGCCTTGTGTCTGTATCTTATCTAGTTGATCTTGATCATCCCATTCATTATCTTTATCCTCACTTTCTTCCATTCCACATCTCCTATCTTATCAAAATCCATGTCATCATGTCCTTTTGCAACCTTGAATCTTATCATGTAAATCATATTTGAGCCGAACTGTAAAATATATCCAATCCTCGTATCTTTTGTCAATCAATCATCAATAATCATCAATCTTATCATCAACATGCCTTATGGAATCAATCATTCTTGGTATCTTAATCAATCAATCATTATCATCTTTTGACAAGAGATATGTTGCTTGTGTGACATGTTTTGTAGTGAATCTTTAATTTTGATCTATCATTTATCCATGGTTGCATTACCTCTTTTGTGGGGCATCATGTTCCTTCAACCAGTCATATCATATCATTTCATCAGAAAATGTCCTGAAAAAATGGTTTCTTTGATGAAAACTTAGAAAATAGGCGTCTTGGTAACAACAAAAAAATAGAAAAAAGAGAAAAATAGAAAAAAAAATCTAAAAATTTGAAAAAGTGCAATAAAAACAAGTAGTGAAAACCTGGCAACAGACGCTATTTGTGATAGGTTAGATTTTCCATCTATTTGAGCATGTTGACCAATCACTTTTTCCATTCACTTTTGCCATCCATCTGCCTATCCTTTGAAAGCTCTATGTACATATCCTGGCATTGCAGTCATGTCTCACCCTAGACTGGGGGAAAAATCCTGAACTCACTGGGGGCAACAAACTTTGAGCTTGAACCAATGGACAAACAGTAGGAAGAAAAACACAACATCAATGATTAAAATGCAACCCAACGTTGAACATTGATCACCACTGAAAATGTATCAAAAATCCATATCATATTAAAATACAAAAACAAGTCAAAAGCCAGTCAAAAAACATAGTCATCTTGTCAAACTACGTTGTCTCTAAGCTTGAACGTCGGCAAGGCTAATCTTTGATCAGCCCCCGAGACACCCTAGGTCAAGTCCTTTAGCGGTCCATTGTAATTAATTTCCATCTCTCGTTTGTTCATTTCTTGTTCCTATAAATCGGTTGAGTCAGTTGAACTATGTGGTCTCTGCGTGTACAACATAGGCAAGGCTAATCTTTGATCAGCCCCTGAGACCCCTAGGATAGGTCTTTAGGTTAGGTTCTTGGTCAAAATCTCAGAAAACACCTAAAAATTGGAAAATTGAAAAATCCCAAAAACATAAAAAAATCAAACATAAAATCAAATCAAAAGGATGATGCTCTTTTGAATCATAGGTTATCATGTTAAACACAAATGTTTAATTATTTTACTTTAATTTTTGTTATCATATCTCTAGAGCCCCTCGATGATGTATCGAACTAGAGGAGCTAGGAAGGAGTATGATCTTTCTTTGTCTGTTGTCTATGAGTTGATCATTATTACTATGTAAATTGTTGCGAGACATGCACTACAAAGTATCACTGATGACATTCCAAATTGGCATAGGAAAACGGTTAACTCTTGTCTATTTACGCAAGCAATACTCAGGTCATCTCGGTTTAATTATACTTAGATGCTTGTGTTATCTTGCACTATCAAACATCCTGGAAGTAGTACTCAGGTCATCATGGTCTAAATATACCATTGATGCTTGTACTCACTTTCAACATTTTAAAGGCCCAATGATGATAAAAAGCACGACAAATTGACTATTACGAATAACAAATTTTGCATATGAGATCTGCATATTTAGAGTAGATTGCATCCATGTTAGTTTGCATTATGGGATTTCCAAAGCTACAACAATGATGTTATCTCTTAAGTTATTGAGTACACTTGACATTGCCAAAAACACATCATTTTCATATTTAGTTGTATATCACTTGCATTGCAAAACATTACAACATCATTCATCCATTCATGCATCACATCATAATATTTGCATCAAAAAACACAAAACAACATCCATTGCATCTCATTTACATAATCAAAATAATTTCATTTAGTGGCATTAGGGAAGTGGTTCACTAAGCTTAAATGAGTGAGTTTCTTCAAATTTCCAAAAGAATTGGGAAATATGTTAGGTTTTTTGAAGCTTAATGTAACAAAGAATCAACTGACGACAACCTTCCCACAACTATTGGAAGGTGGATAGATTCACTCATTTAAGCTTAAGACCCTAGAACACAATCATCTGCATAACCATTTGCATCACATAATCACCATTCATCCTTACAAAACATTACACATCATTTGCATTGCATCCATACATACTCAACATAATCATCACATGGAACATGATCATCATTTGCATAATCAAATCCATCATCCATAAATCATATCAAATCATCAACCATGCATTATCATATCATCATGGCATAACAAAAGCCATCAAATACATCACATAAGCATCATCATTTATTTGCATTAGAAAAGAAAAAAAACATAAAATACATCACATATCATTGGCATAATAAAATCCATCACATACATCATATAGAAATCATTCGTAAATTGTCATAGACTCATAACACATCACTTGCATCATCATTTGCATCCATAGCATATCGTAACATCAGAATTGTCATCATAACATGGAAATTAAATGCATCGTAGACATCTATCATCATATCAACACATAGATCATAATCATCGCTACATATCATATAACCTCAAAAATCATAATGTCAAAGTGTATGAGGATATCCAAAAGTATGATGAGATACATCAATATCAAAATTGGCAGTGTATCATAATTTCTCAAATCAAGAGGTACATCATCAATGTCTTAACTAAATCAGTGTGTACATCAGGTCTCGGTACATCATCAAGTCTCAATACATTAATCAATCCTATATTGGGGCATATCAATCAATCAAAGAAGTCAAACCAAATCACCCAATCAAATCTGAATCCGCTTGCACTAGATACAAAAATCCTCCTATGATCATAACATATCGCAAATCAACAATCTTATCAATCAATTCAACCTCACCTGTCATGAGGTTCATCAATCAATTCAACCTTGCCTATCATGAGGTTCATCAATCATTCAACCTCGCCTATCATGAGGTTAATCAATCATTCAACCTCGCTTATCATGAGGTTCATCAATCAATGCACCTCATCTATCATGAGGTCCATCAATCAATCAAACTATCATTGATCCTCACCTATCATGAGGTCAATCATCAATCTATTATTCCAACCTCACTTATCATGAGGTTCATCAATCAATGCACCTCGCCTATCATGAGGTTCATCAATCTATCATTGAACCTCACCTATCATGAGGTCAACCATCAATCTATGAATCCAACCTCACCTATCATGAGGCTCATCAATCAATGCACCTCGCCTATCATGAGGTTCATCAATCTATCATTGATCCTCACCTATCATGAGGTCAATCATCAATCTATCATTGATCCTCACCTATCATGAGGTCAATCATCATCATCCTATCATTGATCCTTGCCTATCATGAGGTCAATCATCAATCTATCATTGATCCTCACCTATCATGAGGTCAATCATCATCATCCTATCATTGATCCTCACCCATCATGAGATCAATGGACATGTAATCTATCAACATCATCAATCATCATCAAAACAAAGGTTGAACATGATCATAAAACATCAAACACAAGGAGGAAACATAAGGCATCAATTAATCAATTAATCAATCTAGTAGGCTGAATCTTCTTTTTCGGGAGATAAATCATTTTTGGATCATAAAATTTTGAAATCATCATCAAATCATCGAAAAATCCTCAAATTCAAAAATTCACCAATTTATCTCTCGAGCAGGCATATATCTGTCAGTACTTGAAAATTAGCGTCTGGGGCATCAAATTTTTTTTTGAACATCAGTATCAAATTTTTCTTTGAAGCAACATGTAAATACATTAATTCAAAGAGGGGCAAAATGTATACAACTAAAAATGGTCATCACCTTTAATTAATTAAATACTAGCTATTTGATTAATATTCCAACTATGTATAAATAAATTCTCAATTTATTTATATTGTTCACCCTTCTCTAATTCTCCAAATCTAAAAACATATTCTTCTAAATTAGTTAAATAAATAAGGTTGCCTAAACTTGTTTTATTTAATTAATCTTCACTAAATCCAATTAAGAATTATAGCACCTTTCTACAACTTTTTGTGCCACCTCACCAAGGTCACATGAAAATAAATAACTCTAATTTTTAATTAGAATTATCTTCAACTCATTTCAAAAAAGCACATGGCTCATTTCCTCCCATACTTCCACCAATTTTGGAGCACGACTTATTCCTCCCACACTTCCACCAATTTTGAAGCACATGACTTATTCCTCCCATACTTCCACCAATTTTGGAAGCACATGGTCTTCTCTTCTCACACTTGAATCTTCCATCCAAATGGCATGTTTCCCATTGGTCAATAGATTCTCCCATCCAAATGGAAAGTTGTCTTTGGTTAAGGGGACAACATCCGAATTCTCTTCGTCTTCACCATCCATTATTCTTGTTCGAATATTGACCATTGATTATTGCCACCTCACTATATGCTTGGAAAAGGCTATAAATACAACCCTTGGGCATTGTATTTTGCATCCACATTTGAAGTAAATTTATCATGTAGGTTTATCATTAGAGCTTGGATCATTTTTTGAGTCCTATATCTAGTCTTTACATCATGTTTTACATCATATTTAGATCTTAGATTAACATATTGCATCGTAGTTGAATTTTATCATCCATCTTGCATCATAGTTGCATTTTAGGTTAGTTCATTTTAAGTTTACATTTGAGCATAAATAAAATCATGCATAGAATCATATAGATCACTACCATAGTATCCACCACCGTTTGTGTATTTATCATCAACATCATCCTTCACTCATCATAGCATTCATCATCATGGTTTGCACATTGTTTCATGTAGGCATGTAGTTGGCTTTCATCGTTTCATTTTAACAACCTTTTTGCTCATAGAAATTTGAGGGCCAAACAGTTTAATAAATCCTTAGGAATAGAGGACAATGAGAAATTCTTGAAAGATTCATTAAGATGCAATTTAGAATAGTTTACTTTGCTTTGAATCTTTAAATATAAATCATTTCATTAAGGTTTGTGTTGATACTAACTTTACACATTTCACACACATTAAGTATTGTATATTAGATTTGAAAATTGCATTCAACATTGTCCTTTATTGATGCATATTTTCATTTGGATCACATTATTTTAAATTGGAAAACATTGCATTGTTTGATTTCAAGTTGCATCAAATCATCACTTTTAGGTTGTGGCATCTTACAATCACACAAATATTACATTTTACATATGAAATTTGCATTCAAACTTGAAAAAACATTTTCAACTTTGTTTCACAATTGCATCTTGCATTGCATTGTTCTAAATTGTGCAAAATATGGAAACAATCACTTCTTAACCTATTTGCAATTGGAGAAAGAAAAATCAAACAACATAAAACTTCAAAATTTTAGTTTTCTGAACCCTAAACAAATACCCATTCACCCTTGGGCGACTCTATCCTTATATAGGTGATTCAAACATATTTTTTATAGTCTTGCGTCTTTGTATTATCAATTCATTTTTGCCTACAATTATCTAATTTATATCAGATTGAAACCAACAAGCTACATCAAGTAAAATCTTAGCAAACCAATTACCACATCATTGATCTTCTCTACAACAATCTTGCCTACAAAACTCCACTCTGTCAAAGACCCCTCTCTAATTCTTCATACATAAACACTTCTAGTTGCAACAAAACCTTTGGAATTCACAAACCATGGATGGGAGACCACTCCCCAAATCCCACGCCCCCACCTTCCAACTTCCACATTCACCAAAAATAGTTACTTATGACTTCACAATTCCCAACACCCAAGCTTGGAAGAAAAGAATTTGACAAGAAAATGAAAAAATAATCTTCTTTTATTCTCTCTCTCCAACCTCCAATTCCAATGCCCAAGAAATATTCTACTAGAATGTTCTTTAAAAAGGCCAAAAATCAAATATTAATTTGCATAACCAACTTGCCAACAAGCTATAACCAAATTATTTATTAAATTTTGGCTTGCTTTTTTAATTTATTCACCAACAACATGAAAAAGAAAATAAAAGACAAAGATTAAATAAAATCATTTTTTTGGTTGATGCTAGATAGCTTGTTTTCTTGAGATGCTCTTGCATTAGACACGCTAGGTAGGAAAATTTTGTGATTAGAACTCACAAAATGGAGTTGAGTAGTGGGACTACTTTTTCAAGTTAAAGGCAACCTGCAACAAACTCCATTGTTGTCTGAGGTGCACTGAAAATTGTTTACTTCTTCCTCTTTTTCTAGCATCTTATTGGAACATGCACCTCCTTCCTCCAACAACATTTCATTCTCTTCCTTCTCCCTCTTGTGGACTCATGTCCACCATAGCTTGACCTCCTCTGCTAAATACCTTCTATTTTCTTCTCATTTGTGGAATCCATTCTGTCACTAATCATCCACCTCCACCAAAATCCTGCAACATCCTCCACAACTTCTATATGCAAACACTTATCCATACAACAATTTTCAATCACATGATCTATATTTATATCAACTAACTCCTTATTCACCTCAACAATGTGAAATTTTCACTCAATCTTCTTGTCACTAAATGCAAGAAAGTTCAATTTTACCTCTTTCTCTTGCATTGCAACATCTACTGCATCATCATTAACTACATCTACCTGGTACTCCATCACTACATTTACATCATGTACTACTACAATCACTTCTTCACTCCCGTTCACCTTTGTTTCTTCTTCACGTACCTCCATAGGGGCTACTCTCACCTCTTTTCCAACATTCTTCTCTTTGTTGTCCTTGCTCTTATTCTTGCTCCTCTTTACCACTTTCCTCTCACTTTTTCAAACATTCTTTTTCCAATTTTTTGATCCTCGCTTGGATCTTCTCCCCTTCCTCACAAACCATCCATTCCATCTTCTCAAATTTCTAATTTTCTACTTTCTCCTAATATTGTTCCCAAAAAAATACTATTGCGTGTCTCCTCATGACCCACCCCATCTTGTTTGTTGCAATCTCCCATAATTCTCATCTCATGTTCTACAATTTTCCATCACACTCAATCTACAAAATAAATTATTTTGTGGCTTCAAGCTCTCTTGCTACTTAAGACTCCTCTTTCCTACAACATCCTTCACACGAGCTTCTTCTCTACCACCTTCTCACTCTTCTCTACCTGGAGGTCCTAGTGTAGAATGACTCATGTTCGATGGTTTTTCCACATGCTCAAGATCACAAGCTCTAATACCACTTAATGCAGTCAAGGTGGAGTACCTTTCTAGACGGTCCACCCTTGCAACCAAAAACTTCAAAATTCGCACATATTTATTTATTTTACCAGGAAATTTAATTCTTACTCCAATTGCCAATTCAATTGGCACACTATAACAATGGAGGAATTAAAACCTACAAGTAAGTATTCTTTTATCCTTGAATTTAATTAATTCACACATTCAACTCAACACAAATAGGGACCAACTCACAATTGCATTTCCATTTATTTGATTTGTCTGTTTTGAAATTTCTACACAATTAGCTTCAAAAATAGAGAGTTCATCCTTGCAAATGCTCTCTTCCAAATCCAATGCCCAAATCTTGGCTTCACCTACACAACACAAATTTTCAATTAAAATTCTGATTTTTTGATCTAAATTCTCCATCTTGGAGAACTCCCACGTACCCTCTCACAATCTGGACTGGTTGCTATGACATCTGCCTTGTTGGGATGAATTCCACACCCCACTTCTTCCTCCTTTTTCTTGGGAAAAGTCTACAATTTCCTTGTTTTGATAACTTTGTTCAAAAACCCTCCTTCTCCAACCCAGGCATCCCACTTCCTCCCCTCCTATTCTTTTTCAAAAAACTATTTTATTTTTTCCCTTAATGTCTATTCTCCTTCTCCTCTTTCCAACACCCCTTGTCTCTCCAATTTTCAAGCAATAAAATAATAAAATTACATTATGGAAGGCAATGTATTTAAATTTACAAATCATTTCTTGGCAACAAATGTTGGGTAAGCATAGGAATTAATTTAAATAATTAATTCAAATTGAGCTCCATAATTCTCCACCTGGTAGGGACTATAGATGAAGTGAAATTAAACTGAAAGAGCATTAAAGCTCAAATTCTTTAATTTTCGCCTACAACACCAAAATTGAACCAAAACCAAAAGTCTTAAACAAAAGCCAATTGAGCAAGAAAATCAATATTTTTGGGTGATGTTGATTGCCAGCTCACCCAGATGCTCTTGCATCAGACATGCCGAGTAAAATTTTTGTGAGAATAGGCTCACAAAATTGGATTTGAGTGATAGAACCACTCTTTCAGATTGCAAGCAATCTGCAACAAACTCCATCAATGTGAGAAGTATGCATGAAAGTATTTATTTTTCCTCTGCTTCCAAAATCTTGCCAATAGATTCACCATTCTCTTCCAACAACTTTGTAGCCTCTTCTTTCTTCCTCTTTTGGACTCATGTCCACCATGAACTGTCCACATCCACCTAATGCTTCTTTCATTCTCTCTATTTGTAGGATCCTTTCCACCATAGTCTGAAATCCTCCACCAAATGCATCCCTCTCTCTTCCAATCTCTCATGGAAATTGACCCACCACATACCAACCACCTCCACCAAGTCTCACCTATAACATCCTCTACAACTTCAATCTACAAAAATGGATTACCCATCCACCAATCTGCAACTACACATGCATACCAATTTGCCTCTACTACTTCATGGAAACTGAAAATTTACATCTACAAGCCCTTTTCTTGCTCTATATCCTCCTCTACCCTCATCAACGAAGGAATACAATCATCAAAACTGAATTTATAATCAAGATTTACTCATTATTCTTCATTACCCCAACATCTTTTTCTTCATCTTTCATTGCAAATTTTATCCTCTCACCTTCAATAGTAAGTTTTGCAAGCCCCTCTTCATGCTTGTTCATCAAATCTCTTACCAACAACTCATTTATTCTTTTCATCTCTTTGTTTAACAAGAGATCATCCTCATCTTCCCCAATCTGTTTATCAAATTTAGGACTCTCCAAGTCAATAGTTTCAATTTCCAAATCTGATTTATCCTCTTTATTTTTTATGAAAGTAGTGTGGAAAATGATAGATGCATCACTGTTATCTCCCTCATTCACTATGCCATTATTTGTCATCAAATTCAAGAATTCAAGAAGACACGTCGAGCTGTTAAAACATCATGGTTTATTCTTCCATTTTGTTCTTGAACCAACATACCATCTTTTAAAATCGTACCTTCTATCACCAAATCCCCCACCTTTTCTTCATTCTTCCACATGGGAATCTCCTCTCTTGCTTTAGTATCTTCTTGGTTGCCTGCGAAAAAATAAACATTAAATAAAATTAGAGGTCCATCCTTTCCCCTCTTCCTTTCCTCTTCATGTTTATTTTTATGGGTTGCAACATATTCACTTTCTACCTTCTTCAACTCCATCTTATTCATTTCCTCCAAAGGACTTTTCATTGTTGTAACCAATGACTTAGCATCTTCTCCACTTGTGCGGGCTTCCCCCACATGTTCTTCCTTACATTATTTTTCTTAAATTCTCTCTTCGATGTCCTCTTTCAAGAGAACACTCTTCTTCTCAATTCTCTCTACCCCACAAGAGAGATCTACTTCATCACACTCACTCCAATCCTCATCTCCTTCCTCTGGATAGCATTCTATCCTCTCTCTGTGTCACTTATCTTCACACTTCTCATTTTTTGTCCAACCATTTGCATGTGGTTCCTTCACATACATATTCTCTTCAATTTCACCTTCCTTGTTTTTCCCACCTTCAAGGGCATCTAACCTTGCTTGGAGTTTCAACACCTCTTCATAAATAAAATATAAAAATCCTCTTTCTCGATGCTCCATAAAAAAATTCTTACGGGTCTCTTCATGACCCATCTCATCCTCTTCTTGGAAGACATCCTTTCACTCTCTCAATTTGCAAATTTTGTAGCATGTATAAACACATATTTTATGGAGCCAATGCTCTCTACAATTGTGGATACTACTAGAAACAAAAATTCACACTTACCATCCTCTACCCAACCATGAATCTAGAAGATTCTTCTCTTAAGACTTTCTCTACCCACTTTCCCTCAATGGAGGAAGTTTATGCACCTTCTACCTCGCTTTATCTCGCTAGAGGACAACCAACTATTTCACATAATATTCAAATCTGCAATTGCAAAAAACATACACACACTTTATCCTCTTCAACTTTTCTTCAATTTCTTCAATTTTATAACTTTTCATACTGAGCTTTGCCTTCTTTTTAATTCCTCAATGAACCTTTTACTAGGCTCTAAAACCACTTAATGATGCAAGTAGGTACTCCCTCTTGCCAAAACACATCCACTTCCACACACACAAATTACACAAGTAACTCTCTGCCCACAAATTTAAACATCATCCAAATAAAGATTGCAACAAGGTTCTTATTTTATTCAACTAAATTTATTAAATCAACAAACTAAAACAAAATTGCACCATTACAATTCAAGTTGTATCTACAACCTTCCCCTGTTCTATCACTAGCTACAAATTATTCCTTATTTCAAAGAGACCAACAAATCCTTTATTTCAAACTCTTATTAAAAAAATTAATTGCGAACACAAAGATTGAGTTGCTAGAAATTTAATAAAACTAGTCTTCAAGTTTCATTGCAAAATCCCCCATCTATTGGGAAATTACAAAGAAATTTGAAACTACAAAGCTATACAACCTTATGGTTGGTATAAACCACAAAAAAAATGATTTATATTAGATTTAAATCAATAAGCTACAACAAGTAAAATCTTAGCAAACCAATCACCACATCACTAGTATTCTCTACAACAATCTTTCCTACAAAACTCCACTATGTTGAAGACCCCTCTCCAATTCTTCATTCAACATACATAAACATTTCTAGCTATAGAAAACCCTCTGAAATTCACAAACCATGGATGGGAGACCACTCCCAAAATCCCATGCCCCCATGCCCCCATGACCTTCCAACTTCCACATTCACCAAAAATAGTTACCAATGACTTCTCAATTCCCAATGCCCAAGCTTGGAAGGAAAAAAATTGACAAGAAAATGAAAAAAAATAAAATATTTTTTTATTCTCTCTCTCCAACCTCTAATTCCAATGCCCAAGAGAGCTTCTACTAGAATGTGCTTTAAAAAGGCCAAAAATCAAATATTAAGAAAAAAAAAAAGACAAAATAAATAAAATCATTTTTTTGGTTGATGTTAAATAGCTTGTTTTCCAAGGATGCTCTTGCATCAAACATAGACCAAGTTCTAAGCCCCATGTACGTTTTGAGTGTTGTAGTTTATACCCCAAACTCAATCATATAAAGGGAGCAAGTATAATAGGATTATATCTTTTCCTATACATATATTTAAGGGATGGGACACAACCCATCTATCCTATCCCTACCCTTGATGGTGTCTCTTAAACATTATGCTTTGTGAGCTCCTTGCAGTAAGATGTGGTAGGATTTAATCAACTGTGTTGAATTGTTATACTTTTGTACCAAAAAAAATATTAGGGGCCACCTAGAGAGAATATCATTGGTGGCTCATATGAGCTTATTATTTTATATTAATATTGTTTTCACCCAATGGTGGGTCCTAATGAGAAATGACTTGTATTGATGAAATATAGTGTGGGAAGAATATTTGGTAGATCTGACGTCATGATAAGGTCCATATTGGTTTTTAATTGCTTGAAAATTGAATTTTGAAGACTAATGAGTTATTTGAGCTCTTAGTTAAAACTATGAATAACATGTAAAGAGATGTGTGATGTGGAAAATTAAAATATTGAACATCTAAAAATTGAGGAATATGATATAAGGATGTAACTAATTTTATTTAAAATATGTTCTAATATAAATCAATACATTTTTGGCTCTCTTTTGGTACTAGGTTTTTTCTTAAAAATAGTTTCCTAGGTTAAAAATTGTGTCTCATGTGCACTTTGGATACATTTTTGAATATTTTTCTTCCTCAATTTATTGCTAATTGAATTTATATAGTAATATAAATGTCTAATGTAATCACGTAACTAAAGGTTTTATTGCAATCATTGAATACAAATTTCTTCTAGATAGACATGAAACTAATCATATATCATGTGGCACACTCAATCAAGCATAATTAATTATGATTTTCATACTAATTATGCTAAAATAAATTCCTTTAAGATTGATTTTTCTTGTAAATAGGGAGAGATATTCCCTAGATCCACATGCATGGTGTCTTTAGATATTTAACTACTTTGATTCATAACAAGAAATAAATAGTTGGAAGGTATCCCATACCCTAAGGATCCATTTTTTTTCCTAATCTAAATAAATAGTATGGGCATAAATTTTCTCTTATTAATTCCCCCAACTACCTTATCAATTAGCAACATGGTGCTAAAATCACATATTTCCTTTGCAACTAATCAACATTAACCACTAGGAAATTAATATTGTGATTTGGTTGTAATGTATCTAATGATAGGATCTTAGGGTGTATTAGGTAGTAAATAAATAGATTTGTGGGTGTAAAGTATTTTTAATTCATCCCACTTTAATTAAAATAAAAGGCATTTATCCCACATGCATGAAATAGTAGTTGTGTCTTTAACAACAATTTATATATTTTAAGGGTTTACCAAGTAAATCATCAATCTTAAATATTGTAATTATATTTTAAATATTTTAGTATTAGCATTCCAAACATTGACATACCACATGTCAACCAACTCACTGATTTTGCACAGCTTAAACAATTTAGAAGGAAAGGTTGTGGAAAGAAATGTAAATGCAAAAAATGCTCCAAGAAAAGGTGCGAAGGTGAATACATGTTCAAAAGGAGCAAACATGGAATGCATAAAAAACAAAAGTATAAGGTTGTTCCTTACAAACGAAGAAAATTTTCAAGGAAACCTCCACCATACTTACTTAGAAAGTAAAGCACAAAGGTCCATAAAGGAGTTAAGTGTTTCATTTGCAAAGGACCTCACTATGCCATAAATTGTCCTAAAAAATTAAATCCTGGTACCAAAATTTATGCTATGTTTGAATATAAAAACTAGGACTGGGAAATAGTAACCAATAGAAATATTTCCCCATATATGGATGATTTGTATGAGTTAATTGAAGTTATTGATGAAACAAGTTACATGTTAAGGTTTAAGGATCAAAAATACAAGTTAAGAAATTATGGACGAAGAGTTTCATCCTTTGAAGTATACTCTTCCTCTGAGGATGAAGATTATTTAGTTTCTTTGCTTAAGCATACCCAAGAAGAATTTTGTGATTTACCAATATATATAAAATATATATATGCTAGTAGATAAGTCCTGAATCTAACCAAAAAACTAAAACTAATAAGCATTGCTTTTCTAGCTTATAGCCAATGAATCTTTTAAGTTTAGCAAAAGTACACTACTCAACTATTTAATGTTCTGTCCTGATAATATAATCTTCTGCCCATCTACCTAAACTACATGGTAAAGAATTCAAATAATATTGCTTAGTGGTTAGGTCATGCATTTTTCTTGCAACAATAATATATGCTACAAAGACTAAATTATATGCATGAAAAATTTCCAAATTCTTTAGCTTCATGGTTTGGAGAACCTTATTTCCTTTTGTTATCTAGTTGGAAGTATCACCACATAAAGGATCAATTAACAAGATTCTAAATTCTTCAAAACCAATAATGAAAATGTCATTCTTCCCCATATCTTTTTGCTTAACATTGTCATGATCGTCATCTAGGGGAGTTCTTTTGCCTACATGTGGTAGATTATTCCACTAGTTTTTGAGCTTACTAGAAAATAATCTAATATCATGTAAAACCTTTGTATGTTTAGTCCATGGACCACTTCTATTCTACATATTCTCTAGAGTATCTGCCTAGGTGCAGATAGTGTCATAGGGATCCACAATTTTATCAATATTCAAGATGTATCCACTTGCAGCAAACGTTCTCATTTGTTATGGTTTAGAGTTCTCAGTAACAACATATTTCATTTAAATGTCCATTTCTACAAGTTTCTTGGTGGGTTCCCACGGCTTCATTTCTTGCAGTTAATTATAATCGAAAAAATCTAATTCAACAAAATCATTATCTACAGAGTTGTCATACAACTAAGAAAATTTTGAATCACTAATAGTTATTTCAAAAGTATTTACATTTGATGTATCCTCTTCTTTTGATTCCTTATTAGCAAAACTAGGTTCATCCATGTATATAGGTTCTTCTTGTTCTTCTTCTATAACATTTAATTCTTGTAGCCAATCCCTTATCTAGCCCTTTTCTTCCTTATTAGCTAAGCTATGTTCTTTAACTTTGGAAATTGAAACATGTGTAGAGGGCTTGTGAATTTTCCTAGAGGATGATTCAATAATTTCCCCCTTTCCATCTTTTCTTGTGCTTGTTCTCCATTGCACAATTATTTTCTTTTTCTTATGGATTAGTTCCTCTTGAGCTTTTCCTTTGCTTTCCTTTTCTTCTTCTTCTGAACTATCTAGGCCAATTTGTGTTTTTTTGATCTTTTTTGTTACTAGACTCATTTTTTCCAACTTCTTAGCTATGAAATCTGAGTATTCTTTGATCCTCCACATCTTGCTTCCTAGATGTTTCATGATTCTTCTGATTTTCATAGATGGATGTTAAGTAACTATCCTGATGGGTTTGGTTAGACACCATAGTCCTAACATCCCAATGTTCTTGTCGCACTTGGTAGGTTACTTTAGAAAGATCATTTATCAAAGAAGAAGAATGTTGCTCAATTTTAGCGACTGAAGAACTAATCTTACCTTGTACAAAAGAAACATTATTTAACTCAACATGAGTTTTCAAATAATTATTACCAATACTTTTAATATCTATAGCCATATCATCAACATTTCACTGGGCCGAGATCATCCATTGTGCTAACCAATTTCTTTGAGCTTTAGAGTTCTTTTGGTTTTCACCTAGATCTACATGAAGTCTGGCTTCATACTTACCTCACAATTTTTTTTAGGATTGACAACTATGAAGGTTTCAGGAATTACCTACACCACCCCATAAGTTGTGGTCTACTTTTTCGCTTGCAAATTAGATGAGTTTCTAGTGTAGATTTTATATCTTTACTAGATAAAACTCTATTTGAACAACCAAAAGCCTTAACTAGTGGAAGACCCAGTTTGTCAACTAGGTCATATTCTTTGTCAAGAAATTTTCCAAGTACCTCCAATAAGCCATACATGGATTATAATCCTAAAGAATCCATTGGATCATCCAACCATTTCTCTCTATACCATTAGCCTTTTGCTAATCTATATCCCTCTAGAGCTTCCTTGGCCACACTTTTAGATTTGAGCAGTAATCCTGAGGTCATGGATAAATTAGCCAGACAAGTCAGCAAAACACTAGCTCTAACCCCTAAGGATGAGGATCAATCAGACAATAAATGCAAAGGGATTAAGACAACTAAAATGGGAGAAAAAGGTTGTATGATGAAAGGAAATATTCCCAGAGCAGGAGTTGAAAAGAAAAGTATTTATAAGTTGGAAATGAAGGGAAAAGAACAAGAAGTCATCGGTTATAAACCTGGCGGATGACCAACAATTAGAGTTACAATTAGTGTTAGAGCTAGGTTTAGTTTAGGCTTAGGGTTAGAATTAGGGCTAGGGTTAGGGTCAGAGATAAATTTAAAGTTCAAGTTATGATTAGGGTTAGTGATAGATTTAGAGTTAGCATTAGGGTTAGAAATAGCGTTATTGTTAGGATTATGATTAGAGTTAAAGTTATAATTAGTCTTAGTTTTAGGGTTGGGTTGGGGTTAGAGTTAGATTTAGGGTTAGGGTTAGGGTTAGAAATAGTTTTAGTCTTAGGGTTAGGGTTAGAGTATGAATCACCATTAAATATTGTTAGTTTTAAGGTTGGGGCTAGGGTTAGGTTTAGAGTTACAATTAGTGTTAGAGTTAGGTTTAGATTAGGGTTAGGGTTATAAATAGGCTTAGGTTTAGGATTAAGGTTAGGATTAGAGATAAAATTAGAGTTAGGGTTGGGCTTAGGGTTAGGATTATTAATTTCATTATAATTAGAGTTCTAGGATAAAGATTAGGGTTATGGTTACGATTAGGGTTAGAGTTAGGATGAAGGTTATGATTTGGGTTAGAATTATTATTTATATTAAGTTTAGCACTAAGGTTACAATTATGATTATAATTAGGGTTATGCTAAATAATCCTAAGACTAATTAAGTACAACTCTAATTAAACCCTAACCTTAACCCTATTTAAATTCCAATACTAAGCATAATCCCATCCTTAAAGAAATCTTGAGCAACCTAGAATTTTTAATTTTTCCAAAAAATAAAATTTCCATTACAAAAATTGGGTTTTTAAATTTCAAAATCCAAAAAATGTATTCTTCACATACTTAACATTAAGAAAAAGGTTGAGATATGTTTCCTAACAAAATTGAGGCCTCATGTAACTTATTTTCCTTTTCCTATAAAGACTCTTGTTAATCCTTTAGCTTCATTGATTCCTAGTGCAAACTTAGAAGATCGTCTTTGTTTAAAAATTGGGTTTCTTGGGATTAGTTAATGACACCTAAAAATAACTAACACATTTCTTCCAGTTCACCATCACTCTTCCTCATAATTTCTCATCAATCTATTCATCACTATTAATTAAATAATTTTAATTATTTAATTAAGCTAACACATTATCTTCACTAATCAAATAATTCTTAATTATTTAATTAAATCATCATGATCAATATTAATTAAATAATTTTAATTATTTAGAAGATGGCATTTTCTGCTTTGCAAGGTGGTGTTGACGAGCTAGGGTTTTGATGCCCTAGCTCAACTCCTCCTCTTACCACATGCGAGGCTTTTTGTAGTTGCAGTGGGGGGGGGTTTCTTCTGTGGTGTGGGGGTGATAGAGGGGGTTTTTCATGTTTATTTGGATTCTTATCTTATCTGCTAATCCTTGGACATTTCTCTATTGCATGCTGGGTGTAGGGTGTTGAAGGTGTAGTGATCTTATTATTTTTGCTTGGTAAGTCAGTTTGGTGCTTGTGGCTTTTAGCAATAGGATTCTTCTTTCTTGTCATTGTCTCTTCTTTGATTTTTTCTAGCTCCCCTCTTGGCTTTCCACGTGGGGTTGTGGTGAGGTGTGGGCTTGCTTTGGTTTTGTTATACTTATGGTGATGCATGCAATACACGATAAGCTGGATCATGCATCTCTTCAGTCCGATGGAGACCATGATGCTTCTAATCCATTTGTTCCCAGTGCTCTCAAATTGAAGAAGGTGAATGGGTGTTTGGTGAAAGCCCAAAATAGGTCAATTTTAGTTATTCAATTAGAATCTTTAGCCAAAGATGTGGAGTACTACTGCAAATTGTTGGTATGCGTCGACTGATCATGCTATACTGTATAGCCCATGGTATACTGTACACCCCGACATGTATCCTTGCCGGGGTTCGGGGGTGGTAACCCCCGAGAAAAAAAATTCCTCCTACTTTTTTGTGTGATCACTGAAAAAGGGAAAAATCAACAAAAAAGAAAAATTCAATTTTGTAGAACTCAAAATCTGGAAGCTTCTAAGCTTGTTAAAAAGGGGTTTAGATGGGTGTTACAGTATGATGATGAAAAACGTGATTATTCACAAGATTGTAATAAGTTTTTGCACTGGATAATAAAAGTATTGAATGGCTGCGGTTTGGTGGATATAGCCTGGATTGGGTTAACCACGCTAAATTCTTTGTGTGTTTTAGTTTCTCTGTTTATTAATTAAATCTGCATTTAATTGTTAGATATCTGCCATTTCTAACCCTAACAAGTGGTATCAGAGTGGGTTGTGTTTCGATTATCATCTGTAGGAAGGTCTCATGACTGAGTGGGAGTCTCATGGTTGAGTGGGAGCAATGATAGACGAGGGTAAGAAGGTTGAGAAGTTTAATGGGCAAAACTATCATTTATGGAAGATGCAAATGGAGGACTATCTCTATTAGAAGGATTTATAGCGGCCATTAGAAGGGAAAACCAAGAAACCCTAAGCAATGTCTAATGAGGACTGGGATATATTAGATAGAAAGGCTCTTGGCAGTATTCGTTTATGCCTGGCACAATTAGTGGCATTCAATATTACAACAGCAAAGACAGCTAAAGAGTTGATGGAAACCCTGGTGAAGTTATATGAAAAGCCTTCCACTTCGAATAAGGTATTTCTTATGAAGCATTTATTTAATATGAAAATGGTAGAAGGTGGGTCAGTTACTAATCATTTGAATGAGTTTAATACAGTCACCAGTCAATTAACTTCTGTAAAAGTAAACTTTGATGAAGAAGTTAGGGCTCTTTTGATTATGTGTTCTTTTCCTAAAAGTTGGAATAGCTTGGTAATGGCTGTTAGCAATTCTGTTTCTAGTTCGAATACATTGAAATTTGATGATGTTGATGTTATTTTGAGTGAGGAAATCCATAGGAAAAGCTTAGGTGGAACATCCACATCAGGTAGTGTTTTGAATGTAGAAAGCAGGGGCAGAACAAAGGAGAGAGGAAACAATTCTAGAAATCATGGGAAGTCATGAGGAAAATCAAACGACAAAAGGTCCCAATCTAGAGACAAGAGGGATTGCTGGTACTATGGTAAGCCGGGTCATTTAAAGAAAGATTGCTGGTCTCGGAAAAATAAAGGAGACAAAAAGGAAGGAAGTAAAGAGGAAAATGTGGTAAGTAATAAATCTAATGAGGATGCTTTGATTCTTTCCCTTGATAATGCTAATGATTCTTGGGTGTTAGATTCAGGGGCTTCATTTCATGCTACCCCCCATAGAAGTTATTTGCTTGATTATGTCTAAGGGGATTTTGGGCTGGTTTATTTAGGAGATAACGAACCTTGACAGATTGTTGGAAAGGGAAGAATCAAGATTAAGTTGCAGAATGGGAATCATTGGCTATTACGTGAGGTAAGGCATGTTCCAAAGTTAAGCAGAAATTTAATTTTAGCAGGGCAACTAGATGATGAAGGCTATGTTGTTACATTTAGTGATAAAAATTGGAAGGTCACAAAGGGTGCCTTAGTGGTAGCAAAAGGTGTGAAATTAGGAACCTTATATCTTTGTAAAGGTCATACTGCTCCTTCTACTTTAATTGTTATGGAAAAAGGTCAATGTTCAGGAACAGTTGCTGCAGTTCAGTAGGTAGAAGATCATATAGTTGCTGTGGACTCTGAATCAACACTGTGGCATAATAGACTTTGGCATATGAGTGCTAAAAGTATGAAAGTACTTCATTCAAATAATGTTTTACCAGGTCTAAAATGTGTTAATATGGATTTCTTTGAAAGTTGTGTGTATGGAAAACAAAAGAGAGTAAGTTTTCTCAAGGATGGGAAAAAAAAGAAAGATGAGAAGTTGGAGCTTGTGCATACGGATGTATGGAGACCAGCTCAGGTATCTTCTCTTGGTGGCTCTCTATATTATGTTACATTCATTGATGATGCAACTAGGAAGGTATGGATTTATTTCCTTATGCAAAAATTTGATGTATTTGAAACTTTTTAAAAATGGAGAAGCTTGGTTGAGAATGAGACAGGTAAAAAGATAAAATGTCTTATATCTGATAATGGTGGTGAGTATTGCAGCAAAGAGTTTGAAGATTATTGTTCCTCTAATGGTATTTGTAGGCGGAAAATGGTTCCAAGGACTCCATAGGAAAATGGAGTGGCTAAGCGCATGAATAGAACAATAATGGAGCGTGCACGAACTATGAGATTGCATGTTGGGCTGCCTTTAAAAATGTGGGCAAAGATTGTAAACACTACTATTTGTTTAATTAATAGAGGTCCCTCTAATCTTTTGGGTTGTGGTATTCCAGAGGAAGCATGGAAAGGTAAGAAGGTGAGTTAGTCTTTTCTCAAAACCTTCAGTTGTGAAGCATTTGCACATGTAGATTCTGAAAATAGAACCAAGCTTGATGCAAAATCAAAGAAATGTATATTTGTTGGATATGGCATTGATGAATTTGGTTATAGGCTTTGGGATTTTGAAAATAAAAATTGTGAGAAGCAGGGATGTCATATTCAATGAAAAAGTGTTGTACAAAGATCATTTGCTTAACATGAGAAGAAAGAAAATGATTATGTAGTGTTGGATGATATTCCAAACAATGATGTTTAGTGGTTCCTCATGTTGGGCAACAACAACAACAAATACCACAAACTCTTGTTAGATGATCTTCAAGGATAAGTAGACCTCCAGAAATATTCTCTCCCTCTTTGTATACTATTTTGTTAACTGATGTTGGTGAACCAGAATATTATGATGAAGCTATGCAGGTGGATACCAAGGTTCAGTGGGAGCATGGAATGGAAGAAGAAATGGACTCCTTGCTGAAAAATCAAACTTGGGAATTATGCAAGTTACTGCAGTAAAAAGGCTTTACCAAACAAATGGGTTTATAGGTTGAAAGAGGAGGATGGAGGTAAGAAGAGATTTAAAGCTAGATTAGTTGTAAAGGGATTTGCACAAAAAAAGGGTATTGATTTTGATGAGATTTTTTCTCCAGTTGTTAAAATGACTTCTATTCGTATTGTTTTAAGTATTATGGCTGCTGAAGATTTGCATTTAGAACAACTTGATGTTAAAACAACCTTTCTCCATGGTGATTTGGAAGAGAAAATATATATGGACCAGCCACAAGGATTTGAGGTCAAAGGTAAGGAGAAACTAGTATGCAGATTGAAGAAAATTTTATATGGCTTGAAGCAAGCACCTCGATAATGGTACTTGAAATTTGATAGTTTTATGGCTGAGCAAGGCTACAACCGGTGTTATTCTAACCATTGTGTTTATTTTAAGAGGTTGGATAATGACAACTACATTATTTTATGTTTATATGTTGATGACATGCTAGTAGCAGGGTCTAACTTGGATCACATAAGTGAGCTAAAACAACAGTTAGCAAAATATTTTGCTATGAAGGATTTGGGGGCAACAAAGCAAATCCTTGGTATGGAAATTTGTAGAGATAGGAAAAATAGACAATTATTTTTATCTCAGGCTAATTATGTTGAAAAGGTGTTGTAGAGATTTCATATGGAGAATGCAAAAGCTGTTAGCACACCTTTGCCTAGTCATGTTAAATTGACTAAGGATATGTGTCCAAAGACATAAGAGAAGGAAGAAAAAATGTCCAAGGTACCATATGCTTCAGTTGTAGGCAGTTTAATGTATGCCATGGTATGCACGAGACCGGATATTGCACATGCCGTAGGAGTTGTTAGCAGGTATTTGAGTCATCCCGGAGTTGAGCATTGGAATGTAGTAAAATGGATTCTCAAGCACTTGAGAGGTACATCCAATAAATTTTTATGTTTTAGGGGCTCTAATACTGATTTAAAAGACTATGTAGACTCAGATTTGGCAGAGGATATAGATACTAGGTAGAGTACCACAGGTTATGTTTTTATAGTTGGTGGGACAATAGTGAGTTGGATTTATCGATTGCAAAAGGTGGTTGCTTTATCCACCACAAAGGTAGAGTATGTTGCTACAACAGAGGTGGAAAAGGAGATGACATGGCTACAAATTTTCATGGATGAGTTGGGAAAACAATAGGCCTGAAATTACTTGTTTACATATAGCCAGAGTGCTATACATCTTGCAAAGAATTCTGCCTTGCATTCTAAAACAAAACACATACAGTTGAGATATCATTTCATTCGGTCGACGTTGGAGGATGGATAGGTCAAGCTGGACAAAATACATACAGATGTCAATCCAACAGATATGTTTACGAAGGCGGTGACAAGGGAGAAGCTGAGCTCCTCTTTAGTTTCAATTGGCCTTCAAGGTTGAATTCAAGTATAACAAAGCAACAGGGTTCAAGGTACTTATTTCTAGTGGGAGTTGTAATTGCAGTAGTGTTGTCCAGGATCAGTCTCCAAGTGGGAGATTGTTGGTATGTGGCAACTGATCATGCTATACTGTATAGCCCATGGTATACTCTACACCCTGACATGTATCCTTGCCAGGGTTCAAGGGCGGCATCCCCCAAGAAAAAATTTCCTCCTACTTTTTTGCGTGATCACCAAAAAAGGGAAAAATCAACAAAAAAAGAAAAATATGATTTTGTAGAACCCAAAATCTGGAAGCTTCTAAGCTTGTTAAAAAAGGGTTCGGATGGGTGTTACAGTATGATGATGAAAAATGTGATTATTTGCAAGATTGTAATAAGTTTTTGCACTGGATAATAAAAGTATTGGATGGCTGCGGTTTGGTGGATGTAGCCCGGATTGGGTGAACCACGTTAAATTATTTGTGTTATGATTTATTCTGTGTGTGTTTTAGTTTCTCTGTTTATTAATTAAATATGCATTTAATTGTTAGATATCTGTCATTTCTAACCCTAACACAACCATGTTTTGATCTGTAAATTCATGGGGATGAGGGTTTCACTTCCCTTTTTGGACTCATGGATTCACAAAACTTGGAGCCCTTAAGGGGACTTTGATATTATGCTAGCTACTAATAATTTCTTTTTGGTTGAGTTTTCATGTATTATTGTTTAGAATAGGGCTTTTGAGGGAGGACCCTATTTTTACAATCAGGTAGGGCTATTTATAAAACCATGGCACAATGGTTTCAATTTAGTGGAGGAGCTCCCATATAGGGTTTCAATATGGGTGAGGTTGTTGTGCCTGCCTCTTGAATGCTGGAGAAGTGACATTTTGTAGATGATAGCACTGCTACTTGGGAAACCTATTGGTCCCTCTCAACAAACACTAAATAAAAGGGTTTTATCCTTTGCTAGAATATGTGTTGAGATTGATTTGAATAATCTATTGTCAGATTCTATTGACATGAGTATTTGATATTATTCTTGGACGCAACAACTTAATTATGAGGCTTTACCTTTCAAGTGTAGATTGTGCCACGAACATGGCCATCATCAGTGAAATTGTCTATGGGCTATTCTTGATCCTAATGCAAGTAATACTCTTTTGCATCCAACTCAAAAGTTGGATAAGGGTAAGGCACCTGCTCAGGGGATGTAAGTTGATAAGGAGGGTTTTGTCCTAGTGTGGAATCAGAATAGAGGCATAGGTCAGAAGAGGACTCTTAAGGATGGATAGGAAGATGATACTTTTAATAGATTTGAGGCTTTGGAGGACTTGGTGCAAGAGGAGGGAGTTCCCTTGGATGTGCAAGAGAAAAATGGACCCTCCATGGAGACAACATTGGAGGCATGCCTACTGGCAGTCCCAACCTGGTGTTGATTGAGGTGTGTGAGGCTCAAATGGATTTGAATTTTCCTCCATCTGCTAATACTTTGGAGGAACACAGGTCATTGTCAGAGTCTATAGATGGATCGAGTGTTATTGGTGCTAGTCTTGATAGTGCAAAGAGTGCTTATGACTCCAAAAAATCTAAGCCTCCTTCTTCTACTTTGGGTGCGCAACAAAATCCACTCAAAAAAGGGGCCTTAGAAAAGACTCTAAAGGTGGGGCAGAAGAAGGACCAAGAGAAGGTCAAGCTAATTGGTGATACGCTAGTAGAGTTTGGATCAGTGAGAACTATTGATTCCCACTTCTCCCAGCCTCAACAATGATTGTGCTCTCATGGAATGTAAGGGGTATGAATAATGTCCCTAGAGAAAAGGCTATTCGTGATTTTATATGTGCTCATTCTCCATATGTATTTTTCCTTCAGGAAACAAAATTATCTGTAGAAGGTATGTTAAGTGTGGCTTCGAAGATTTGGGGAAAAGGCTAGTGTCAGTGTGTGGGAGTGCAGGGTAGCTCTGGTGGGGTGGCTTGTTTATGGGATCCATGTAAGGTGAATCCATTATGGTGGATTTCAAGCAGATATTCTATTTCCTTTGTTGCTTCTAATTAGGAGTTGGGGGAGAGGATTCTTTTCTCCAATATTTGTGCTCCTACTATTTTGTTGAGTAAAGCACATTTGTGGGCTCAAGTTAGATATATGCACTCTTTAGATTTCCTTCTCCCTTAGATTCTGGCAGGATATTTCAATGTTGTATCCTTGTTGGAAGAGAAGAGGGGGAGTTGTGCCCGTCTGGATCTTTCTTCAGACCTTTTAAGGGATAATATTATTTTTCTAAACTTGATTGATGTTAGACCTACTAATGGTATATTTACTTGGAATAATAGGCAAAGTGGGGAGGATGCTATCTCTGAATGGTTGGATAGGTTCTTGGTGTCTAGTTTTGGCTTAGTGATAGATGGTCTACCAGCCCTGAGATCTTAGATTGGTGTGGATCTAACCACTAGTCGATTAAGTTCTCAACAATCTTCTCTCAGTCTTCTAAGAAGCAGTCCTTCAGATTTCAACTTATGTGGCTCAGAGATGCATCATTGCATGACTTGGTTCTAGAATGGTGGTGCTTTGGGAAACCTGCTTATGAGACCACAATGTAATCCTTTACTAAGCATCTCCAATATGTGAAGTATAGGCTGAAGTGCTGGAATAAGCAGTATTTTGGTAATGTTTTTCTAGAAAGGAGGAATTCCTAAGTTCAGTTGGACTCTATTACTAGGCAGATACAAGACCAGGGGCTCACTAAGGATTTGGGTAGGTTGGAAGTTGCAACAGTAAAGGAGGTGGAGGAGTGGGATTTAAGGGAGGAGATTTTTCAAAAACAAAATCTCAAATTGATTGGTTGCAGAGGGTGACAGAAACAATTCATTTTTTCATAATTCTGTTAAGGATAGGAGGCACGCTAATATAATTCCCTCCCTCGTGTCTTCGAAATGGGTCATTCTTTCTTCCTCGGCTACAATATCAGAAGAGTCTGTTAGGTAATTTTCCTCTTTGTTTTTTGAAGACTCCCCTTTTGTAGATAAGGATGAAGCCATAATAATGGCAAGTATAGCACCCTTGGTTACCAATGAAATGAATGATGCTACATATGCTCAAACGATCTCCTTGCAGGAATTGGAGGATATTGTCTTCCAAATGAAAAAAGCTAAGGCTCCTAGACCGGATGGGTTTCCCATGGAATTTTCTTAGGAGTTTTGGGAGGTTATAAAAATGGACCTTTTGGAGGTTGTCCAAGAGTTGCAGAAGAATAAGTAGATGTTGAAGGATATGAATGCAACTTTTTTAGCTCTTATTCCAAAAAGGGAAGGTGCAAACTCTTTGGATCTTTTCAGGCCAATCTCTTTATGTAATGTGGTGTGCAAGATACTTACCAAATTGATTGTGAAACTTTTGAAGCCCTAGTTAAGCAAGTTATTTTTTGAGGAATAGGGAGTGTTTGTAGCTGGGAGGCAGATTTTGGATGGGGTCATAATTGTTGCTGAAACCATTCACTTTATGGTTACTTCGAGAGAGGCCATGTTCATTAAGTTGGACATGGCCAAAGCTTATGATCGGGTGAAGTGGGCCTTCCTTTTCAAGATCATGGGGGCTTTTGGTTTTGCTAGTGATTGGGTTGAGTGGGCTAAGAGTTGTGTTACTTCTTATTTTTCTGTGTTGGTCAATGGAGAGCCCACTAAGCTTTTCGGTGCATCTTGTGGCCTTAGACAAGGTGAACCTTTATCTCCTTACCTCTTCATTTTAATGGCTAAAATATTAGGGAGATTTATTAGATCTTGTGTCAAGTTGGGTCTCATTCACAATTGGAATTGAGGTGGTGGGATTCCTCACCAATCCCATCTTTAGTTTGTCGATGATACTACTCTAATGGGTATGGCTATAATTGATGAAGCTATTGTTATGTGAAAAGCACTGGATTGTTATTTGGTTGCTTCGGGGAAATGTATTAATGAGGGGAAGTATTTCATATATTTCTTCAATACTCCTAAGCTCATTCAGAAGAGAATTGTTGGAATCCTTAGCTTTCAAATTAGCTTGTTTCCTTTTGTGTAACTTCGTATTCCTCTAGCTATCAGTTTGCTTCTGAGGCTTCACAGGTAGGATATTATAGACAAGTTCTATAAAAAGGTTAGTCACTAGACTTATAGGTGGCTCTCATATACTGGTCGTGTAACCCTTTTAAAAGTGGTGGTGCGAGCTCTTCCTTTGTACATGTTTTTTGTTTTATTGACACCCTCTTGCTTTATCAAATACTTTGAGAGTTTAGCTCGATAGTTTCTTTGGTCTAACAACCTCTTCAATAGGAAGTGGAGCTTGGTTAGGTGGGATATGTCTTGTAGACTGAAGCAAGAAGGTGGGCTCAGTTTGCGTAGAACTGATTTGAATGGGCAAGCTTTGGCTGCCAAACTGTACTAGAGATTGTGTACTCAACAACATCAGGTATGGGCTAGAATTCTTACTTCAAAATATCTTGGGGATGTGGAGAGTGCCAATGTTCCTCATTTCAGTCTTGATAGGAAGGGCTCCATGATTTGGAGCACTCTTAAAAGAGGGGCTAATTTGGTTAAACAAGGGTTGTTTTGGATATGTAATAGTGAACTGGATGCTCTGTTTTGGTTTGATTCTTGGGATGGAAATCCTCCTATTATGTCATTGTATCCTCATTTACAGTCCAATTTTGTAACCATTTCCTTGAGGCGGATTGGAGTAGAGTGGAATACTTCAAAGTGCCTTAGATTACTAGTTAGATGAATGTCTATCGATGGAAGAACCCATAGGAGTGGCACCCTGGGGGATCTAAGGAGGATTATCTTGAGTTGGCCAATATTTTGGTTGGGCGGGTTTGTAACTCTCTCTAGGGGAAAGATGTTCTAGCTTGGGAAGATGATCTGAAGGGTAAATTCTTGGTTGCCTCTGGATACCTAGTATTGGACAGGTGGGCATTTGGGGGATTGGGAATTTTGTGGTGGAAACTAGTCTAGAACAAATTTTCTTGGCCTAAGTGTAAATTCTTTGCTTGGCTTGTGGTATAGAAGAAATTTCTTACTTGGGAGAATCTAAGAAAGAATGGATTCATGGGCCCTTCTATGTGTTTTATGTGCAATATTCATGAGAAGTGTTCCTCACACCTCTTTTTTCAATGTCCCTTTGCGAGAATGATTTGGAATTCCTAGTGGAGAGCTTGGAACCTACCGTGCTGTTATGGTTTTTCTTTGGAGGAGCCAGGGAAGGCCGCCAATGAATACTTCTTTTCTTAAAATTTCTTGGAAAATTGATCTTAGTTTGATTATTTGGCATATCTGGTTGGAACACAACTGTAGGATTTTTTGGATAAAAAGCTTGTGGTTGGTCAACTTTGGAGGAGGATTTTAGGGGTTATTTAGGAGACTTTGGTGGCCAAGTGTGACCTTTCGATCCCAGTGGATCCTGGTGACCTCAACGTGGTTAGCACTTTAGAGATTCCAATTGGTGGTAGGGGCTACCCTCAGCCTGGGTAGAGAAGGTGTGGCAAAGTGAGAATCCAGTGTAGAGGTTATTGGAGCCCCCCACCTCTAAGGGTTATGAAAATTAATATGAAAGAGTCGTCTAGGGGTGATCCTAGTCATGTTGGGGTGGGGGGTATTGGCAGGGATAACTCAGGGGTGGTGAGTTTCTTCTTTTCTTTGTATAAAGGTAAGTAGGCCAATAACTATATGGAGGCCTTGGTGATTCTTTTGGCTCTTGAGCGGGCTTATGACCTTGGTTGGAGGAACATTATTTGTGAGTCCAATTCTCAGGTTGTGATTGACATGTTGAATAAATAAGAGATTGATGGGGTGAATTAGTAGCTAGGGGTTGTGGCCAAGCAACTTATTACTTTGAGTGGGATGATGGATAGAATGGAACAAGGTGGAAGATTGCTTGGCCAGATGGGCTTATGAGAGGATGGATGCTTGGATGGTCGAGGATTGGGAAGGCCTCCCTAAGGACCTATCCTGTGTTCTGGAGGATTCTGTGATGGAAGATATGTAATGCTTTTTAGGTGTTTCCTAACTTTTTTCTTATTTTCTTGACCTCTGGTGGGTCCTTTGCACTCTTTGATTTGTTTTCTTTTCTGGCTCAATAATTTTTTTACCCCTTTTATTAAAAAAAAAAATTCAATTATTTAATTAATTTATCATTTCCTTTTATCAACTTTAATTATTATTTTTTAGTTACTTAATTAATTTATCATTTTCTTCTAACCACTTTAATTAAATAATTTTTTAATTATTTCATCAATTTTCCTCATCCACTATAATTAAAAAATTTTAAAATTATTTAATTAAATCTTCATCATCAATATTAATAAATAATTTTAATTATTTAATTAATTTACCATTTCCTCTTATCCATTTTAATTATTTGTTTTTGGTACGTAAATAGTTTTATATTATATGCAAAAAGATTTACATGGTTCTTCCATGGAAAATAATCATACTTTCCCAACCCAGAGATAGCCCCTTATAGATTCTATTGCACCCATCAACATATAAAAAGAACCCTCACCATCCCAAACCAGCATGAAAGTTAGGTCACAATAAACTTCATTACATATTGTCCAGACAAACCACAAACACCAGGAAACTGAGCCAAGACAAACCATCCATATGGAATTGACATGATCAACACACCAAAAAAGTTACCATACAATAATGTTGAGACCATGAACATCACACCAAAAAGTGTCACTATTCTACCATCAATTGAGTAGCACACCCACAACTTGCAAATATTCATGAAAAAGGCCCCTTTAGTTAGCCCCATTAGCCAATTCCAAGTACAAAATGTGTTTTAGGAAAGTCAAACCACACAAAAAATGAGCCCTATGCTCCTTTAATGCATTCCCTTTGATGTCCAAGAGAAAAGGATATCACTTCACATGAATTCTAGGGAGGAATATCTTGTTCATATCTCACGGTTGAGGCAAACTAACTCCCAACTCAACAATAATTAACACCTCCTCCACACTGCCGAGAAGATCAACCATAACCAGCTTGTGAGCTATCAAAAGGTTCTTCGCCTTAGGAAGGTCCAAGTCTAGGAGTGACACAATGAAGTGAAACACAATGTTCACATTCATTTAGTATCATTATGTAGATACCAAGAACTCCTACCCCAATATTAGTTTGTATGCTTTGATTGCTAGTAGATTTGACTCAACGAAAAATAATTGTAACCATCAGTTAATAATCTTGCCTAGGAATGCCCAAGGCTTCCTAGAATTAGTGAGCCTGACAGGAGTCTCCATCCTTTCACATTCACCATTAAAATGCCAAATGAATCACATAATATGGCTTATAAAACCCACAAAGCATGTGAGTATAATGCGAGTTATTCTTACTACAATTGCAATCACCCCAAGGATGTTGTTAATGTCATCGTGGACCTTAGAAGCCAGAGATCAAATAGTATAATAAATTTGATCCCTCTCTCCTATACCGCACCAACATAGGAAATGTTCTGAGCACAACTCAGCGACACATGTGAAGCCATGTCACCTTGGCCAAGTTGCCATGATTAATTAAATAATTTTAAGTTATTTAATTAATTTATCATTTTCTTTCAACCACTTTAATTAAATAATTTTTTAATAATTTTTTTTAATTATTTCTTCAATTTTCCTTATCCACTTTAATTTTAAGTAATTGAATTATTTCTTCAATTTTCCCCATCTACATTGATTAAATATTTTTTAGTTATTTAAGGGTGATCCCACAATAGTGGTTTACACAATCTAGGACATCCTATTTTTTGTTGAAATCACATATTTTTTAAAAATATAATGATTTAAGCATTAAAAATTTCCATTGAAATGATTCCAATTGCAAAGGCTTTGATCAAACCACCTTAGATAAAACCCCCTTGGATAGAACCCTGGTAGTTTTAAACCATGCCTATAACAGGGTCTCCTTTACACCTATCAAAATGTTGATAAAAAACCACATTTGATTTACCTTTTGGGGGATCAAATGAATTCATTTAAAAATTATTTTTTGTAAGTATGTATTCCTTATTATAAGCTTCCTAAAAAGTATAATTTTAAATATATTTAATTTGATTATTATATTATTTTTATTTCTTGTGAATGTAGGTTTTCACCGAAAATCAAGCTCTTTGTTCTGTACATGTGGAAAAATAGTAGATTACCAAAAACTAAATCTAAAAAATATCTATGCACTTGATATTGATGTCCTTGATCCAACAAATAAAAAATATATATTTTCGATACATACAAAAAAAGTTTTGTTAGCAAGTAAACCTATGTCTAAATTGTAATTGGTTTGACTTCAAACTTAATTAAGATTTTTTTTTTAATAAAACACTATGAAACCAATTGCATGCACTAGATATCGTAGTTATGAATCTAAATTAAAAAAAAAAGAATTTTATCCTTCATATAAAAAAAGTTGTGTTAGCAAGTACACACCCACTCTGAAAATGGTGTTTACTGTTAAAAACTAGTTATCAAAGAAGATGAAAAATAAATGCAATTTGATTCCAAATTAAGATTTTTTTTAATAAAACACTATGAAACCAATTGCATGCACTAGATATCTATGAATGAATCTAAAAAAAAAAAGAATTTTATCCTAAAGTCATATAAAAAGTGTGTTAGAGGTACACACCACTCTTTGAAAATGGTGTTTACTGTTAAAAACTATTATAAAAGAAGATGGAAAAATAAATGCAATTTGATTCCAAATTAAAAAAAAAAACATATGTAGAATCTAAAGATAAAATTTCACAAATCACTACTTCGCATCATCTTCAAATTCCTCACAGTTTAGTAGCTATAGGTGTTTGAAAGTGAAGAAAAAGTTCAAAATGTTCATTTCAATGTCAAGTTTGGCCAAAAAGTGTAAACCAATATTGTGGGATTACCCTTAATTAAATTTTTAATTTCTTCTATCAACATTAATTAAATATCTTCTATCGTGTATGCATGCAACAAACTTGCATGTAAAGCACTATCATAATCGGGACCCACTTGCGATTGCTCTTTTCTATTTCTAATTCATTCCTCTTCATGCATAGGACCCTTGAACATGCAATGTTCTTATATGAATGCATAGGCACCTTCATCACATGGGACCCACTTGTCATAGTGTTGTCATAGTTGACTCTTCCACTTGTCATAACCTATCATAATCTATCATAAATAGCCTTACAATGGGGTCACCAAATGAGATGCTTACTTTCAAAAATATAGCTTGCATGTCATCCTAGTCACTTCCATGTAGGATGCCACCTCACCTAGTAGGTCCCACATAATGGCTTGAAATAATAGGCATAAAATGCATAATTAAACAATTAAATAGATGCTAGGACTTGCAAATTTTGATACACCCTAATCACAACACCTACAACAATGTCACAAAATAATTTGCAATAAGCTCCCACTCAAATGAAGAGTAGATAAAAAAACCATCTACCCAACAATTAGACCAAAATTGGCCAGGATCTTATACCAATTGAAAGGAAGCAAGGTACGTAAAACACTTCCTACACCAATCTATGGAGGGGAGATATTGTAAATTTTTACAAAACCGTAACAATTATAGTGAGAAGATACACAACATAAAGCATAAAAGTTTATATCAACAATATACTTTGACACAGATTTACATGGAGAAAACCCTTGCAGGAGAACAACCCCACAATTCTTCCTTTTATCATAGATTAAAAGAACCCCCCTTGATTAGCATCAACAATTTGCTCTATAAGCTACCAAGATCAAAGATTTTGTACCACTATGATGACCTTAACACAAATTCGTTAAATATTGAAATTTCAAATAAGCTCTAATGCTATTGTGATGACTTGAACAAGAAATTTGTGTGATTTTTTTAAGAATTGATAATATATTGCATGAAATATAAAAAAAATTCACATTAGCACTAGACTTGAATATTTTTATTAATATTTCAAATTATGATTTTCAACACAAATTGCAACCTTTATGTGAGATTACCCTTAGGAAAATTAAAAAAAAAATCATCCTCCAATCTCGAGGAAATTGATGGGGTTTCATACACTGATATTTAGAACCCAAGGGTTTTCATCCTTGGATTAATTAGATAAATAATAGAGATAAAAAAAAACTATGCAAATGGGGGTTTGTTTGATATAATAAACAAAAGATGAACATTGGTGAAGTAGCCATAATTATATATAGATTGAAGGCCTATCTTGAGGCCTAAAATACCATCCCCAAATCTACCTCAATTCTTGGGGGAGGAAGAGTGTCAAATTTCAATGCATAAGTTGGCTATGTTCTGCTAGGATTGTCTTCACATGGCCATGTACCTAAAACCATGTCCTATGCATCATCAACCCTTTTGCATTTGTGACAACCATGTATTTGACGGGCCCAAACATATATAGGTGTTGAATGTCTTTTCCTTGTCATATCACATCCATTTGAGGCCATTGATGACATCTTGGATCATGTAGGGTGGTAGGTGCGTTTTGTCATTTAAATGGTGGGTTTCAAGGAAATGTTATTGAAAGATAAAATTATAAGAGGGACTAGAGAATCAAAAGTTGGGATCTCATTCAAGTGATTTCCACTTACTATGCTACCATTAAGATTTTTTAAGGTCCAAAGTCAAATGTTTGTGGAATGATTTTTAGGGATACCTAGATGTAAAGTGAGATAAAGATCCCTAGGATCGAGAAGGAAGAAAAATAAGACATTGGGGAATGAAATTCAAGATCCTTGATAATATATTTCACAAGAAGGATGATGGTAGAGTGAAACTTGAAAGTTTAGAAGAATGAAGCATAATAATGAGTAGGGATTAGGATTAAAAATATTGAATGTTGGAAGGAGAAAGGATTAGGGTTTGGATACATTCAATGTAAGAATGAGTGAGAAATGAGATTTAGGTATACTTGATGAAGGAAGATGTGGGGTTGGGATTAGAGGATACATAATATAGGAAGTAGCACAAATTGTGGTAAATATTGTTGGTGAGAGGTAGATTAATTGCCTATTGATAGATTATTTGTTGGTGGGAGGGAATCTATAGTTTTGGGTTTTCCTTAGAATAGTATCTAATCCAATTTATGAGCAAGAGATGAAAAGGTGTGAAGATCCATAAATAATCTATGAAAAGTGATTAGGGATCAAGGGTTGTGAGAGTGGGATGCCAAGTGTCACAAAGGAGTGAGAGATGAAAAGGTTTAAGGATTTATAAATAGTAAGGGAGCGTGAGGTTGGGGATCAAAATTTTAGAATATCCATAATAGTGGGGATCAAGGATCAAGAATACAATATACCTAATACCTAAGGGATGAAGGAAGGGAAAAAATGAAAGTACATATACTCGAGAGTGATGAAGGAGTGCAGATCAAGGTTTAGGGTTCTTGGATATTCCAAATTCTTTTTAGGTATGTGAGAAGGTTTTTTTGGGGGAGCCCACTTGATATAGTTGATGTTGAGACTTATGGATAGCTGATATTGGAGGATTGGGAATTAGGGTGACTACTTCCTTCAAATGAAGTGCAAAGAGGGAAACATAATTCTAAAGGCCCACAAGATAGGAGGGAGTTGGGTTGTAGAGTTGCGGGGAATAGAGACAAGGTATGTTAATAGAGGAAATATTGAAGGTCTGAGACATGAGGAACTAGGGAATCAAGGACTTGAGGGAAATGAAGGAAAATGGACATTGACATAGGAAAACCTAGAATTATGATAGGTAAGACAAAGCAAGAGTTGAGAAAGTGGAGGAATGAGGGAAACAATACTAAGGTAAGAGAAAATTTAGGAACCCGCATAAGGAAAATAATAAAGAAGTGGGGAAGTGGGGGATGAAGAAAATGCATTACAATATGAGAAAACTCAAAGGTCCAAAGCATGAGGAATCAAGTGATCAGGGATATAAAGAAAATGACACCAAGGTTAGGGAGACCCCAAAAAATTTCCCAAGTGTGAAAATTGACCCAAGCACTTACACACTTTTTTTTTTTTTAAACATTTATAAGGTTCAAACACAAGACAAAATGAGACTTTTATAATTTTAGGGTAAGTGGTAATAGGTCCTAAAAATGGGACATTACATAATTCCTTAGAAGGAAGGCATATATGTCATGGATAAGAGATGATATATTGGTTTTAACTTAAATTGAATTTTTTAATAATTTCTCTATTTATTTAACCACATAAGATTACTTAGCTTTTAAGGCTTCTATGAGTTTCTTTAAACAATGTTAAGCAAATTGTACTCTAATCTATTGGTAAAGAAAAGGGCAATAGTATGCAATGGTTAAAGCATTAAATTGTCTTGAAAAATAGTTTTAAATCTTGATTTCACTCAATGTATTAAAATTGAGTACAAACTTTCTTTTAATTAGTCTCTCTCAATACATGATAATTTATGAAATTAGAATAAGTCTTAGAGATAAACCAAATTAAGTTAATTGTATATGTAGGTGAAGTATTGTTATGTGGTTATAATGTTGTTAGACTAAAGAAAATTGAGTGGATTGTATTTATTGCATAAACTTAATGACAAATGAACTAAGACACAAAAACTTCATTTGTTTTTCTTACTCTAGATAAGATGAAACACATAAATTAAGGATACAAAAAAGTTGCAATACTAGAACTCCTTCAACCTTGGTTTGTTTTGTTTGATAATTGATAAATTAAGTACTCATATTAAAATATTATTATATATTTTAATCAATTATTTTTTAAATGAAGATTTAACTTTTAGACTCTTAAATATGTTTTCAACAAATAAAATTGAAGTGATAAAGACTTTTCCTATTTTTCAAACTAAATGCAAATAACATATTGTTTTGTCATTTTTGAGGTTGACATATCATATTTATAGGTTTTTAGGTGGTGTGAGGTCATTAAAGGAGCCCACTAGCATATTAGGGTCAAGCTAACTAGATTAAGTATAATTCTTTTTTTTAATAATATGAATCATAATTTCTAGGTGAGAGACTCTCAACAATCTTCAAAACGATCAAAAGATGCCTAAACATCTCTTAGATGTCTTGAAGACAACTAAGAATCCCTTGAAACCTCTTACATGATGGGATGCCTCACCTTAAGAAAACATTTCATCCCATTACGCTTTAATCTCAAAAATATCCACGAATATTGTAACATTTATTATAATCTAACATTAATTCTAAGGTGAAATAAAATTACCATTACATTTGCATCCTTTCCCCAAATTTATATGTAAATCAAAATTGCCATTAAGAAAATAATTGACAAGGAAATCCTCAACAATTGAAGATTTCCCAGATTTTTTTAAAAATGATTTCTAAAAAGAAAGTGTGCACGATACCTTACTTTACATATTATATTAGGTAAAAATTTTGTTTATGTTTATAGCTCACCAACCATTTCTCGTTTGTCACGAGGTTACCTAAGTAATAATAATAATAAAACAGACTTGTCACATGGTTGGAGTCATGCTACTGAATCCACACAAATAAATTATATGGACCGTAACAAAATAAAAAGCACATTTAATGATGCGGGGCTCCACATATTAAAATAATATTTATTAGAATATTTCCTCAAGTTGATTAAGGATGGATCTCATTTACTATTAATTTTGAAGGAGCAATGGTCTTACTAATGATGTAAGGGCCAAAAATATTTCTCAAAACTTTAAGGAAGTGACAAGCGCCAAAATAAGGTATTGTAGTAAAGATTTTTTTTGGGCAGCAAGATGACACCATATATTATTTATATTTTTTTCAATAATAATAAATTTTAAATTTAAGCATTTGTCTTTTAGATCATAAGCAAAATTAATTATTAATATTAATTTTAAATTATCTTATTTAATTAAAAATTATACTAAATATTATATATTTATATATTATTTTTTAATATTTTGGTGATAATATTTTTAAAATTTTGATGACTTTAAAAAAAACGTTTCTTTATATTTTGATAAAGTTCAAGGGTTTGAGTTTAATTGATTAAAAATTTAAATTCTCATGTAAGATCTAAGTTCAAATCTCAAAAGAACATCTAATATATATATAGATGTCTATATTTTAATTTTATAATTTAAAAATATATGTTGATGTGTTTAGATTTAGATTTTTATGTATGTGATCTTCTATATCATTATGTCATTATACAAAATTTGTTATTGTAATATACTAAACAACACCAGTCAAAACTAAGTCAAACCAGATTCAACCAACCACAAAAAAAGAAACATGTGTAAAACAAACAAATTAACACTTTATTAAAAAACAAACAAATTACCACTTTATTGAATAACTATTAAGATTTTTCAAAATAACCATAGATGTTTTTTATAAAGACTTCAAATATTTTATTTTAATTTTTCATTTTCAACAACAATTAAATAATTTTTGAAATATTTAATATTTTTAATTTATCATATTTATTTATTTTTCCCTTTTAAACTATATAATTAAAATTTATTTTAATTTGTTGCATAAACTGCTATGTAATGGTTTTAAATATGATAGCTTAAAAGGATGTAGGAGAACTACAAATTCTTTTTTAGGCAAAAGGCTATGAGCCTATATAAAGAACTACAAATTCTTACTTCAGAAGAAAACTCTGATTGCAAGTAAATGAGTTACAGTTCCTGTATGTGTTATAGTAAATCTTATTTTATTTGGTTTTGCTTACAAATAAAATGAATTATTTACCTGTTTCGTTGAAATTAAATTATTTCTTATTAGATATGAATTTTATATTACAGGCAGAAGAGAGTACCACCAGCAACAAAAGCATGGAGGAAAACGTAGCATTAAAACACACAATTATACATGTAATTTTAAAATAATGAAATAATTATACACAAACTTTAATGGTTGAATATGTGGTTTGGTTTAGCCAATTTCAAAATAAAATAAAATAATTGTAGTTAAATTATACGGATGTTGGACCATGTTTGTCGGAGAAAGACACGCTAAAGACTTTCTGAATCCTGTATAAAGGTATAGTGAGCGAGAACACAGCATTCTGAGTGCGTTTCAGGATACTTTCCTTGCTCTACATTGTTGAAATTGAGTGTATTCAAACTTTTTTGGAAAAAGAAAGCAGTGATTCATTGCGCTACTGCATTTAAAAATTAAGTAGGAACGGCATAGGAAATTCCCTAAGGGTGGGGTCTTATGGATAGTTTTGGTTTCATTATTATTGTTGTGTAGCTTAAATTTAAAATATTAAACTGGTGGTCAATAATAACAGTATTTTTTTTCTTTACAACAAGAGTGTTTCTGAGACCCAGCCCAGTGGGCAGCCCATACCTGAAGGAAGAGGAAAACAAATGATAGAAGATGAGAACAATTAAAAGAAAGGCAGATTTCATTTCTTGCTTCATCAATTACAAAATGCCTCTATTTAAAGAGGTCTTAGAACAATCTGGAGAACTCCATATTCAAAGCACATGCATAGAAAAACAGACTAAGGTCTAAGCTAGAAACTTCTATATTATAAGCTAAATTTGAACACTTGGGAGAAACAGCTGGGAGAAACTTCTACATTTAATACATAGTTTGACAAAGACTGTGGGAGAAATTAATTCTCTCCAACACTAACTAATTCAATATCAACAATACCTAAATTTTTTCGTAGATATTCAAAATTGTCCTTAGGTAATGCTTTAGTGAAAATGTCTGCCAATTGATCTTTAGATTTGCAGAACTCAAGGTAGATTTCTCCATTGTTAACCAATTCTCTGATGAAGTGATACCTTGTATCAATGTGCTTGCTCCTCTTGTGAAATACATGATTTTTTGATAATGCAATTGCTAACGTGTTATCACAAAGGATTGGTGTTGGTTCCTCTTGATTATGCAACAGATCTGACAAAACTCGACGCATCCATATTGCTTGACATGTGGTGGAAGTTGCGGCTACATATTTTGCTTCAGCTGATGAAATGGTCACTATAGGTTGCTTCTTTGATGCCCATGATATAGCTCCTAATCCAAAATGAAAGGCATATCTAGAAGTGCTCTTCATGTCATCTATACTACCTGCAAAATCATTGTCAGTATAACCAATCAAACCAAAATTGTTAGCTTTGGAATAGAGAATTCCATATCCTGTTGTTCATGCAACATATCTTAGTATCCTTTTTCCAACTTTCCAGTGGGAATTCTGAGGTGACTCCATGAATCTTGAGATTAAACTGACACCATACATAATATATGGCTTGGTAGCTGTGAGATACATCAGACTTCCAACTAGTTTTTTAAACATAGTTGGATCAACATTTGATCCCTCATCCTTTTTGCTAAGTTTTATTCCTGTTGCAATTGGAGTTGATGCTGGATTACAATTTATCATTTTGAATCTTCTCAATACATCCTTGATATACTTGGATTGACAAATAAAGATACCTTTATCAAATTGAATGACTTCAATGCGTAAGAAGTATCTCTTTAAGCCCAAATCTGTCATCTCAAATTCTTTCTTCATTGCTGACTTGAACATGTTTATTGACAAATTTCCAGTGAAAATCAAATCATCAACATTCAGACACACCATCAAAATTTGACCTTGCTCATTTGCCTTTATATATAATGTGGGCTCATTGTTGCTTCTATTGAATTCATTACTTATCAGATATGAATCAATCCTGTTATACCAAGCCCTAGGTGCCTGTTTCAAACCATAAAGTGCCTTTTTCAATTTATATACTTTATTTTCATGCCCGTATACCTCATAACCAGGTGGTTGTTGAACATAAACTTCTTCATCAAGAAAACCATTCAAAAATGCTGATTTTACATCCATTTGATAGACTTTCCAATTATTATGTGCAACTACTGCTAAAATTGTTCTAACTGTATCAAGTCTAGCAACTAAAGCAAATATTTTATTATAATCAATTCCATACTGTTGTGAAAATCCATTTGCAACCAATCTTGCTTTATGTTTTACAATTTTTCCTTCAACATTAAATTTAGTTTTATAAACCCATTTGACTCCTATACAATCTTTACCTTCAGGTAGATTCATTAATTCCCATGTTTGATTTCTTTCAATAGAGTCAATTTCTTCATCCATTGCTTTGATCCAATTATCTTCTTTTACTGCTTCTTCAAAATATATAGGATCATATGAGAATAAATCAAAATTTGAATACATATCCACATTCTCTTCACCTTGATCATAGATCTCTTTTAAACTTTTTGTTTTCTTACCTCTATACCTTGGTCTCAATGAGGAAAGTGTAGGATTTGACTCATCACTTACATTTGAATTTGGAGTAGGCTGGTCTTGATGATCTAATGATGGTCCTTGCACAAAATTTCTTGGTGGAGTACTTGGTGGTGTTTGATTTAGCTAACTAACTTGTTCCTTTGATTCTTCTTCATTGTGAGAGATTGATGCTCCTCCTATGACTATTTTGTTAGCATTTTCATCCCATGATTCTTCTTCCTTGAATTCAACATCTCTACTAGTGATTAATTTCTTTGAAATGGGATTATACAATCTATAAGCTTTTGATTCTTCACTATAACCAACAAAAATACATTTCTCACTTTTATCATCCAATTTTCTTCTCAATTCAGATGGCACTAATGAATAAGCAACACATCCAAAAAATTCTAAAATAAGATACACTGTGTTTCTTACCATTCCATGCTTCTTGAGGAATCTTGTCTTTGACACTCTTTGTTGGACTTCTATTCAAAATGTATACTGCACATGCCACTGCTTCTGCCCAAAACATATTGGATACATTCTTGGCCTTCAACATACTCCTAGCCATCTCCATTATGGTTCTATTCTTCCTGTCTGCTACACTATTCTGTTGTGGTGTGTATCTTGTTGTAAATTGTTTCTTGATCCCATGGTCTCTACAAAAATCCAAAAATTCATTAGAACTGAATTCACCACCTCTATCAGATCTAAGTACCTTGATGTATAAGCCACTTTGTTTTTCTACCAAGGCTTTAAACTCCTTAAAATTTTCAAAGGCTTCAGACTTCTGCTTGAGAAAGTATATCCAAGTCTTCCTGCTAAAATCATCAATAAATGTTAGGAAATATATGCTTCCACCTAAAGATGGAGTCTGCATTGGTCCACATATATCAGTGTGAACTAACTCCAATGGTGCCCTTGCTCTGTATGAACTTCCTACCAGAAAACTTTCTCTATGCTGTTTTGCCAATATACAATTTTCATATGAATTAGTTGGATGCTCTATGATTGGTAACCCTTTCACCATATTTTTCTTTTGCAATAAACTCAAACCTCCAAAATGAAGGTGACCATACCTCAAATGCCAGAGCCATGTTTCATCTAACCGTGCACTGTCTTGAAATTGATTTCCTCTATTCCTTGGATGCAATGAATTTGGAGGGGGAACATTCGGTTCCTTGTCATCTTGACCTTTGCAATCAACCTGCCACTAGGATTTCTATCCAAAATTGTACAAAAATAATTATCAAAGAAGACTTTGTACCCTTTTTGCATTAACTATCCAACACTCATCAAATTGTGTTTTAATACAGGCACAAAATAAACATCAGGAATATATCTCTTTTCTCCACTTTTGGTTAAAACATTTATAAACCTTTTCCCATTACAGATACTTTACTATCATTTCCCATTTTTACTTCAGATTTAATGGAATCATTCAAACTAGCAAATAAATCTCTATTACCAGTCATGTGATTGCTACATCTACTATCCAGGAATCATATATCTCTAGAACTTTCTTGAGCAACACTACAAGTTATGAATAAACTCCCTGAATTATTATCAAACACACCTGAGTAATTAGCACCATGTTTGTCCACCTCTTCCTGTTTCTTCCTACATTCATTTGCAAAATGACCAAACTTCTTACAATAATAGCATTAAACACGAGACTTATCAAACCTTGATGATTGTTGTTGATTTCTCCCACATCCTCTATTATTGAAACTCTAATTAGATTGACTAGTTCTTTCTTCTTGATTTGGACTCATATGTCCATCTCTTCTTCTGCCTCTTCCTCTTCCTCTTCCTTTGAAGTTCGATCTTCCTCTTCCTCTGCCAAATGACACCTATGATCTAAAAGCATTCTCCAAAGAAGAATTGTTATTCCTATTCATCCTAGTTTCATGGGATAAAAGTGATCCCATTAACTCATCTATAGAGAGTTGTGTCAGATCCTTAGACTCCTCAATAGCAACAACAATAGCATCAAATTTTCTAGGCAAACTACGGAGAATTTTTTCAACAACCTTTTGATCAGTCAAATCTTCACCATATGATCTAATCTGATTGACCACATTCATCACATTATTAAGAAAATGATCAACTGAATCTGAATCTTTCATGCATAGATTCTCAAAATCACGCCTAAGTGTTGTTTTTCAAATTAAACACTTAACCCTCCCATGAGACCCCAACTTGAGCCATACTCTTAATAATTAGGGTTGAGGGTTTTAGAAGACATTTACTTAATAAAGTTTTTTTTTACCATATATCAAATTAATGTATTTATATCAAGAATGTAGTTTTTAAGTCAAATTAAAATTAAAAAAAAAAAAAAGATGATATCACCCTCATTAATTCACATTCTTTTTGAAGACATTCAAAAATAAATACTTCCTGAAACAAAGCAGAAGATGAGATTGATTAAATTGATAGCAACTACTAGCACAAAGCAGATTAAAAGAAAACCCAAATTTTGGTTATGGTTGGAAACAATCAACATTGTGAACTAAAGATGTCTGGTAGCGTAGTGGTAAGATGTTAGGTTTGTTCTTTACTACTGAGCTACTACCTTCTCAAGCCGCACTTGGTTTGGGCTCCTAACTTAACTCTGTTACATGCTTGTTTTTTTTTGCGTAAACGGTTATGATAACAAAGAATTTTAAAACTACAGTGCAGAGCAAAATGGAACTTGATGTATTTCTTTCTGGTTGTGCTTGACTGCTTCTATTGCATTGATGCCATCTTCATTTTCTAAAGAATACTGTGTTTTTTCAGCACTCTGAGATGAAATACCTTTTCCTTGAGTCTCCTCCTCTTCAAACCATTCAGGCGACCAATCGCAGAATACCCTGTCGACCATATGTCCAGACTTCATAAAATCTTGCTTGTATGATGCTGAGGCTTCCATGGGGAAAACATAATCAAAACCGTGTGTCGCATAATATTCTGAATTCAAAGATAAAAATGCCGGCTCACAAGTCCACGGCGTGCTTTTGCTTGTGCTCTCTTCGCTGCCGTCAAAAACAATGCCGTCATTTGACAGACCATCGAAGAATCTGTCAAGGCCGTTGGCAGAGTCATTGTAGCCGTCGAAAAGGCTTGAAGAGGAGCTGTTAATACTTTCTGGACAGAAAAAAATGTGATTGTCGTTGCAGCTGCTGTCATTTCCATCGCTGTTTAATGCCTCGAGTAGTTCAAGGAAATAAAGAAACGTGGGCATAGGAACTGGTTCTGTATAATCATTTAAACAAGATCGTTAATACAGAGGAAAAATTAGCAAAGAAATGATTTTTGAAAAAAAATTATTTAGGTATTTTGGCATAATTTTGCATAGTTATTTGAAAGAAATAGTTAACTCAGTTATATTTACGTTACTTGATCATTTGAAATTACGTACAGACAGTATTTTGTAGCAATCTAATGAGACTCTTGCCAATCAATTTTAAGTTGAACCGCAATAGTACAGCCAGGGTTTGAAGATGTTTGCTTTGTAGAGCTTGGAACCTGCAAGGCGTAAGGAATTAAAGAGGGAAGGGCTTTCTATGAGCAATATACTTCTTTTCATTATTTTAGAAAAAAGAACGGAGGTTTTTAATCACGGATTTTGCCCAGTAGAGCCAGCAAAACTAGTTGCTGACCACTGGGCTGGGGACTTGCAAGTACTGTATTTTATAGTATAATATATTTTTCTGGAAATCAAGCCAGCAAAACTCATTGCTGATCACCGTGCTTGGGACTCTAGAGTCAGCACTATGTTAGTATCTTTAAATTAAAATTTTCCTAGAATAAGCTGTGCGTTTACTTGTTAATCATAGAGGTACAAAATTGTTACAAAAACTGAGGATATTCAAGCTACTCCCTAAGAAAATCAGATCAAATTGGGTATTATTAGATTAATTTGACTATTTTGAGTTTTGAGGTTTATTTAGTAGATCCTATTCAAGAACAAGATGCATATGCATGCTTTATAATCCACCAATACAGAAAATGGTGAGACATTGAACGACAAAAGCTTTAGATGTTCAGGTTCTTTGAAAAAACTAATAAACCTACAACAGAACAGTTGATATTTAGGTTAAATGACCCTTCAGTTTTCAGCTTCTTTTCCCGCAGGGTAACATCTTTAAATTTTCTGAAACGATATACTTAACTTTTTGTCAAGAAAAGCTGAAAACTGTGGATGTTTATGTTATTATTTGATTTTTGAGGCTTGTTTTAGCAGTGTAATATCTTTAAATTCTCTGAAATAAACTGCCTATATTTTTAGGCCTCCAGATAAACAATTTATAAATGACAAAAAAAATTACATTTAGCTAATCAGATCATCACGTTAAAATAGATTATTGACATTTATTATGTTTTGTGATTGTACCATCTGTCAAGGTGAAATTTTCTAAGATTACTTTTGATTTAGATATATGTTTACTTATCATATTATAATCAACTAAAAAAACTTCATATTGTAATCCACTTAAAAAGAGCTTATCATATTGTAACCCACTTTAAAAGAGCTTAGATTCTGATAGCTATTAATCCAGTTGTTTTAAAAAAAAAAATCTTTGACGAGGAGGAAAAAGAAACAAATTCATGGCAAAAACAGCCATTAATTCAGATTGTTTGAACATTTTCTTTTCTAAAACATTGCGAAAACCTTGCCTAGTTATTAAGGGGAATTGTTGAGGAACGACAGAATGAGCAAATTAAAAAAAAAAAATACAGTTAGGAAATGTTGACAAAAAATTGCATTATTTTCAAGAAAAATTGCTTACAGATGGATTAAAAAAAAAATTTAAAAGTGCAATATTTAGGTTATTAACTTATTCTGATGTTTCTCAAATATTACTCAAAATCTGCATAATTATTTGAACAAAAATGTTAACAAACTGAAAGAAAAAATGAGCAAATTGATGACAAAAATATAAATTTTTAGATTGTTCTTTTAAAACATTGCATAGCTATTTAACAAATAGTTAACAATCAGAAAAAGAAAATAACTGATCAAATAAATTAGATATTTAGGTTCTCACAATACCTACATTGATTAAAATGCTGCTAAAAATTTGCTGAACAAAATGGGCAATTTTGATCAGATTAATGGTTCAAGCAGTCGATATCATGATTTCTTGTCAGGAAAGAATTTCAGGCTTGTTTGAACGAAATGGTAAAGGATAACCAAATCGATGTCAAAAGTATTCACTTTATTCGATCATTTAAGTTTATTGTCTGAGCTGTTGCCAATTTTTTTCGCAGAATTACTGGGTGAAAATTGTTGACAAATGTGAAAAAAAGAAAAACACGTGAAAAACAGACAATAATTTAAGTGGTCTGATCATATCTTTATTTGAAATATTGCGAACATTTTTCCTGAAGGAAAGAGCTAACAGGCAAGCAAATTGAGACATAAACATCGAATATTAGGGTATTGCATCCTAACCTTCATTGTTTGAAATGTTTGATATTTAGGAATCCTGCAGGATGTTGTTATAACATCTGCAGTGTTTAAGTTTACAGACATTTCAGGTCTCTGTGCTACTGCTCCTACAAGAATCAGCAAACTGCAAATTTCAAGTAAGCTTCTTGAATAAGTGCTTGCCTTTGAAAAAATAGTTAGCTAAAAAGCAGTGTTCCATGGGGACGCTTCCCCCCCAAAAATTCTCGCGTTTCCTAGAGGGGATGTCTCGGAGACTTGGGGACTTGGGGAGACATCCCCCCATCAGCCCACCACCAGCGCCACCATCCCACCACCAATGTTGCTGTCTCCAAGATGCTGCTAGGACTCTGAGGATGCTGGGTGTCCTCAAGACATCTAGGGGACTCCTAGTTGTCTCCAAGATGTATAATTCTTATACTTATACATCTTTTTATAACTATTTTTTCAAATACTATATGTATTTCAGCACCCTACAGCTGTACTGCCGCTGTCCCCCTGCCGCCCCCAAACTTAGACCCCCTGTCCCTGCGTCCCCGAAACGCGTCCCCTACCGTCCCCCTTCCCCGTCCCTGAAACCCCATGGAACACTGCTAAAAAGCAAATTGATAACAAAAACCATCGGTATTCATTTATTAATAGATTGAAATTCAGAGATATTTAGTGGGTTATATCCTATTCTTCATTGTAAAACGTGTTCACTATTAAAGTTTCCTGTAGAATTTTTAGAATTATCTGTTTGTTATTTAAGTTTAGTAACAGTTCTGGCTTCTCTGCTCTAAGCTTAATTAAATTTTGCTTGATTTTGAATGATAACAGATAAGCAAATCAATCTTCAAACCCGTGTATATTTAGGTTATACCATCCTAATCTTCATTGTCTGACATGTTCAATATTTTAGTCTTATGTAGACTTTGAAGAATAATCTGCTAGGTAGTTGAGTTTGCTAACACTTCCAATCTCTCTGCTGTAAACTCAAAAAAGTACATGTAGCAAAACTAACATGCCAAAATTCACTAATTTTTTTTCAAAATTTTGAACGAATTCGTTAACAGACAAACGAATTGATCGCATAAACAGTCGGTATTTAAATTTAAATATCATAATCTTCGATGTCCCAAACGTTTTATAGTTTAATTTACGTAGTTTTTAAATCTTAGAACCATCTATTTAGTTCTTAAGTTTAGGGACGCTTGGGGTCTCTCTGCGGGAACTTAAAAACTACGCATGATTCCAGAAAACCTACAGAAACAGTACACTGCTATATTCACTTAAAATAAAATATTTGAGTTAAAGATTTTTAACCTTGATTATCTGGAAAATTGCGCGTTTGGACAGCATCAACGCTCTGAGAAGGCACAGTCGAGACTACAGTGGCCCAAGTGCATAAGGACATTCTTCTGTCAATATTTGTCAAAAACAAAATCGCAATTCTGTCAATATTTGTGGAGAAAAAATTACGTTTGTTTAGATTGGAAAATAAAATTTGTATGTGATTCTTCCATCAGTTTTAATCAATAGTGCTAAAGCTTGTATCAAATATCCCTGAATTCAGCATCCAAGAGCTTCTATATGTAAAATCTGTCAAAATCTTTCTCAAATTTGAAAGATAATGCAACAAATCTGTTAAAAATGATAAAAGTAATTCTTTCTTCAAAGTACCGATTCACTTACAGATAAATGATAGCTCTGCTCAAGAAAATAAGACCTCTAAAAAGATTCAGAAACGAAATAGTCAGAGAAATGTTGTTCTTCTATTAAAAATGCTTTGAAGTTTTAGCCACCGCCTGGCAGGTACACAGTTCGAATCCCGCCGATTCCTGGCATGCTCCTATGCACGACTGCTGTCGATATAAATGCCAGATAATAATTATTTCCTTAAATCAAACTAAGCGCTTAAAAGACTTGAGATAAACAAAGAAGAAGAATAACTAAATTGGTAGATTTTTCTTTCAGCCAGTCTTTTCAGATTTAAGACTGTTCAACCGCCTCAGGCAGAAATTTTTCTTTGAAAGTTAGAAGAGACTTTAGTACTTCGTATGGAAAAGGCAACAATTGGGCATTCTTAAAGCGTTAAAAGACGTAAAGAACGTCGTACCGGCGGTCTTTCCGCCACAGTTAGCGATACTTTTCTGTGCTTTTGTCGCTTTTTAATCTAATTTTCTCTACGTCGAGCGATTCTTTTAAGACGGCTCAGTGCATTTTAAGTACTTTTCTCAATTTTTCGCCGCTGAACGTGATTCTTTTCTGCAAATTCAGTATATTATGCCGCATTTGTCAAATCTCTGCCACTTCAAGCAATTCTTTTATCTAGCAAATCGCCTGCAATTTTTTTTTAATTCTAAATAATTAGTTTTTCAAAGCAGAATAAAACCATCGGTTTAAGGATTTATTTTTGTAATTCTGATTATGTTGCAGCTTTTCTTCACTTAGGGGATTCTCTCCTCAGTTTACTTTTCTAGGCCAAACAAAATAGGGGGAAAAATCTTAGCGAAAAAGTTCCAAAAAATGACTTTTCAGGCAAAATAACTGTCGCTTTAACGGATTTCTTCGTGTAATTCGATACATTTTGTGGCTTCTCTCCATTTTTCCTCAGTTCAACCGATTCTTTCCCGGGTTAGGTAAAATTTAACATTGGAAAACATCGAAATAATCAAATTTTTAATCAAATAACAAGTTTTTCAAGCCAAAACGGTGAAATGACAAGTTTTGCAAACGAAAAACAACCAATTAACGAGGTTGTAAAGCAAAAATTCAACGAAATAACCAGATATGCATTTCAGAACAATGAAATAATGAGTTTTTCAAATAACGAAATGAAGAATAATAATTACAATATATTAAGAAACGATATAATTTCTATTTTCCATTAAAAAAACGAAACGGAAAAATAAACAATGACGAAATAACTATTTTTTTAGTTGAAAACAACCGATTTTCCAGAAAACAAAGAAATAACCAGATTTTCTGTTAAAGATAACGAACAAAGGAAAAATTTCAAGTAAAAGAAATGAAATAAGAGCTTTTCCTGCGCTACTTTTCTTCATTTTCATTCGTAAAGTAATCTCCGTATTTTAAAGGTTTTCAGGCTCTCGAATCCTTCAAAACATCTTCTCATTCAAAATTTTACGCTAAGATGAAGCATAAGAGATTCGTATAAAAAAAATTACACAAAAAATGAATAAAAAGGAATTTATAAAAGAGAGCAGCGAATATCGTACCACCATTTTCATTCACATCTGAAAGCTTTTTCAGCCGCTACCTCCATTTTTCTTGTTCATACTTTATTTTATTCTATAACCTGCTCTGAATATACTTTCATCTGGAGGATGTGATATTTCTTTCCTATTCGTTCTTTTATTGCAAAGCCGTCTAAAACGAATATTCAGAAATGCGTTGAAGCATAGCGCTTAATCTTGAACGTCGATTTCGAGACAATCTGTCTGATGTTTAACTCAGGGTAGTGACCATTCCATTAACTCGAGCACCAATGCGGCGCGGTGTTATCGGTCGGTTTATCCTGGCCACGTGGCATGAATAGAGGGCGTGGAATGTGTGATGATATGAATTGGCTTGTATTAACATGGGTCCCATTTAATGGGGCTTAATGGAAAATTATCATTGATTCCTTCCGTTGTAGCTTGGACTTTAGCTTACACTTTCTTCACAATACGAAGAGTTTCTGGTATGATTATTTTTTGTTTTATTAAACTAATTGATAATGTGGTTTACGGTCAAAATTGTGCAAAGTATTATTATTATTTTATATGGGTATGGGTTGTTTATTTTGAGTCAGAAGATTTGTTTTTATTGGTGTATATTTATTTAATTATATCCAAGCAATTATTTTATAGTATTAATGTCTATTCGTGATAATTTTATTTAGGTGGGTATTTATTCCCCCAAGTGATATCTCTTCTACATTCTAATAGATATTTATTTGAGATGTAATATGTATTTAATAGAGGTAGTTGTACTCTCTTAGTTTGGCGGAGATTTGTACTATACTTGTACTTTTCATGTATTGATTATATGTCAACATCTCTTACTAATAGATGTTTTATATGTTCACGACTAGCTTACTCTTGAGCATTTATATATTGTATATTCATTTGTGATGCATCTTCTACTTAGGAATTGCTACCATATTTCATTCTATAATGTTCAATTATCGTTGTTCTTTTCTGGTTGTGATGGCTCTAATCATCACGATTTTGGGTTTGTTTGTTCCATTGATAAATGTTATATGATATTAAAGGAAGTTGTGTACCATTCCATAATGTGTGGTATTAGAACAATACATGCACAATCTCACAATCTTATATAATATTTATTAGTGACTTGAGGCTTTCTTTTGGTGATTAGTGGAGTACATTGGAGTTGGCAATATGCTCAAAGTGCTCGAAAAAGTTGATTTCACCTTTCGTTTCATTAAAATTTAACATTGGAGGTTAAATCTACACAAGTTTGAAGTGGGGATGTGCTTGTGATACTCTATAAGTATTATTCTTAGAATTTAACAATCTTGAATCACTCTCTTAGTTGGACCATATAAGCAATTAAAAGTTAATTGTGGTTGGGATACGATTGAATAATTAGAGAAACTAAAGGGTAAGTGCATGGAAATGGTGTACAAAAAGGGGGTCAAAAGTGACCACTTTTTTTCTTTCTTGAAATCAACTAAACCTGAACTTGGATGAGTAATTTGAGATTCATGTACTCAAAATTTGAAGATACGACATGAACAAGAGTTGTATCACTTCGAATCTAGTTTCTAAACTACTAAATCTTTTCAAAAATAGTTATGGTTAAGAGGATGAAATGTTGCACACACACAAAAGTGTTCCTTTTTTTTCTGAACTAAAATATATTATATTGTCTAGTTTGTGTCCCCCCTATTTTTTGTTGCATTTGGTATTTTTAAAAACCAACTGGTAGAAACATCTAGTTAAGAGTGAGTACTAGAAGTTGTATATTTTTTTGTAATTTTTTTATTGAATATATTTTTTGTGATTTTTCAAAGTAAATGCATCCCGAAAATTGTGTCACTGAGCATACACATCACATAACTTGCACAATAATAATAAAAAATTAAAAAAAATCTTTTTCAATGTGTAAAGTATGAAGTGTAGAAAAATCATATATTTATATATATATATATTGATAAGAAGATCAAAACTTATGAAGAAAAATGAGACATATGTATATAAGGAATATAGAAACTATTGGAGCAACAAATAATGAATGCAATATTCAAACTACCATAAAATGAATCAAATAATGCATGAGCCAATAAACTATCATATAATGTGTAGAATTCAATTACCACTCCTTGCTTATATAGGACAAGGAGGAAGTAGGAAGGTGAAATAGAAAGACTGATTAAAACATAGAAAAAGGTGATCCTAAGCCTAATATAAAGAACCTAGGACTATGTACCTACCTAGTCCAAAAACTAGGTACCTATGTGGAAAGTGAATTGCAAGTAGATGTGGAAAGTGCAGAGGACTAGGTAACTGATAAATTGAAACAGTGAATTGCAAGTAGATGTGGAAAGTGCAGAGGACTATGTACCTACCTAGAAAAGTTGGTATTGGTTTGAATACAAGGATAGAGTGGCCTAAGGGCATATAAGTCCCTATGGGGGTGTCCAAAACCTATTTTTACAATCCTCTAATATCAAGTATGAGCTTCTAATTCCCGATTGCAAAGTTGTCAAATAATTTTGTAGGTGAGTTTCCATGAATTGACATGATGCAGGGCTTCAATTGCAACAATGAACAATTTGTCTTCAAAGTTCCTTCAGTCCTCTCTAAACCTAAAATTTTTACATTCACAAAGAGAAGAAATGTTGTGCCATTTAGGGGCTTTCCTTAGTCAAACCCCATGTTAGTGTTTCGACTTCCACAATGGCAATGTTTGATAAAAATGGATGAATGATAGGAAGGAATGGTGAATCAATAAAGTGTTGCATCTCACCACCCTTCAATGGTTTCCTTGAAGGACTGAAGTCATGCACATCACTTCAAGGTCATGGATCTTGCTTGCTTGATTTCTTGAATTGCTTGGAGATCTACAACAAGGGTTAGCCTTCACAAACAATGATAACACACATGAAATCACATAAGATTTGACATGATGCCTGGATCTTGAATTGTTGCAATAAATCACTGAGATGTTGCTCTTGACTTGCTCTTGACAATAGTTCTTTCTCATAAATTCTCCTTCTCATTTCAAATGGTGAAAAGACTAGGTATTTATAGGCATTTATCTAATTTCCCAAAAATTAAATCTCGATAGCCAACATTTGTAAGTTGAATTCTAAATGTTAAAATATTGAAATCAACATATCCAAAAATGGTCGCTAGAAAAATAAGGGGACCCATATGCCCTAGGGCGAATGAGTCTTGGACCTATTTTCCAAGACATTAAGTGTTGGGGGAAAAATATCAATTGGACGCATTTGCTCAATACTTGCAATTTCTTAGAAAATGGTACAAATGGGATCTGAAATGCATAATTTAGGAAATTAGGGTGTCAATTAGGCTCAGTAATTTAGGGGGGAAAAACATAGAGTGAAATTGTCAAGGGTAACAATTTACAATGGTACACTAACCCTCCAAGTGATGTGATATATGTAGAACACTTGGGACAAGTGTACTTCAGGCATGTGTCAAGTGTCTATGAGGTGAGACAATTAAATCACTAAGTGAACTTAAGCTAGTGTGAATAGTACTATTAGGTGTAGGAACTAGATAAATGATAACTAGATGTATAGACACTTTTCACACTAATACCCCCCTTAAGTGATACTTAGGGAGTAAGTCACTAAAAGATGAGTCCCAATAATAATACCTGATGAGGTACATGTATGTACAAAAGTAAAAGTCTCTCACAAAATGAGTAAAGGAGAAAACCTAGTGGAAAAAAGTCCTCTAAAAAAGAGAACTATATAAAAATCGAGGACTTTTTTAGAGGAATTTTTTAGAGGACTTTTTTCCACTAGGTTTTCTCCTTTACTCATTTTGTGAGAGACTTTTACTTTTGTACATACATGTACCTCATCAGGTATTATTATTGGGACTCATCTTTTAGTGACTTACTCCCTAAGTATCACTTAAGGGGGGTATTAGTGTGAAAAGTGTCTATACATCTAGTTATCATTTATCTAGTTCCCCCAAGGACAAATTCTGTCACCCCAAGAAACTGGTGTAACGTAATATAGGGAGGTGAAGATAAAGGTTTAGTGAAGATGTTTGCAACCTAATCCTCAACACATAAATTCTTTAAGGATAGAACACCATCTTACATAAGTTGTCCAATTAAGTGCATATGAATCTTAATGTGATTTTTCCACTGATGCTCAACTAGGTTGGGTGAAATGTGAATGGAACTTCAGTTATTACACAAAAGTATATGGTATATGAAGTTCCAAGATGTGCTTGCACTAACCAACTAGAAGACTTTTCCTCTGTCTTCACTCAAGAACCTGATGGATTCAAGGTTCTAATTTGACTTAGCTCATTAAATAATCCCTTCTCTAACTCTGTCACAAGAGTTACTCTCCTTGTGCTTCTCCTTGGAGGATTCAACACCCTTTAAACTGCTCTCTTCTTCCAACACCTAGAAGGGTCTAGATGTCAACTTCATTATCTGACTTGAACTCTTTGCAAGGGAGCTAAAGGTACTATCCTCATGCTTTTCACATCCAAATGGTTCCATCTTGCTTGGTGTTCAACCTTCAAACTACCTGTTTTCATGAATTTTCCTTGGACAGGCCTAATTTCTAGTAGCCTTTACCAGTCCCTTTTTGGCTTTTCTTGCTTAAATCTGCCAAACAACTTATCAAATAAACTTGATTTCATAATACCATTTTTGGACTTTTAAATCTTTCCTAGGGTTTCAAGCCTCTGTCTATACCATACGATGGATTCCTACATTCAAGGAGGATTAGGCTAATAGGTCTAATACTTAGGGTTTCCCTGGTTTCTTACCTTTTTCCTTGCACAAATGGATTGGGAAGACCACAATCTTTTCAACATGACAAAATATGTCTGAGACCTCCCTGAAACGGTACAGGTTCCATACTGTACCTTCTACCCCTACCTAAGTTCTTCAACTTTTACCTCTCAAACCTCTAACTGGGCAGTCACAACTCGCCTAGGGTTTGATTTTAAACATGCTTGCTTGCTTTCCTATGATTCCTATTACTAAATATATACAAATGACTAGCTTCCCTATCATTTCAATCCAGTCTCAGGGTGATCCTGTGGTTGGATTTTATGGGGAAGCCATGGACAAGACTGACTGTTCAGAAGGAGACAACAAACACCCTAAACTCTGCTTTATTCACACAAAACACCTAATCTAAATCGAATGAAACTATTTACAAAAGAAAGAATGCTAAAATATGTTGTGTAACACAGTACCAATGCCAAATCAATGCATATAACACATTAGATATCACTATTTTCTAAAAACACATGGGGTTTGCAGGAAAACAGGGTTCTTTTCTATTCAAAAGCCAAACTTGATTACAACAAAAGCTAAACTAAAAACTCATTGCTATCTACGAGCCACACCTTTTTACATAGATGCCTTTGCCTCATTTCAAGGGATATTGATCGATCCCATGTTCCTAAATTTCAAGGAATCCAACCCCACTAAGTTGCACGCAAACACACAAAATGTTGCCATGCAATTTCACAATATTCTTGCAACTTCCACTATGTCATGATCCCGAATCCTTGGACCTCTAACACCTTGATTACGAGCCATCAACATCTTAACTACCTCTTGGCATCTTCAAACAGCAAGGAGTTGTGATTACACATTTAAAGCTCTATATTCTAACATAAACTGTCCAAAGCTAATTAAAGCCAAAATTTAACAACATGATTAACCTAGGATGATTTTAGTCCTAATGACTAACTCATCACACACCAACAAGACCTTCTAAGGTCCAAACTAAACACACTGCAATCCTAACTTGGCTAAGGTCAGGTACAAGCCAAAATTGTAACATAATCAAATTGGAGTTAAGCCAAGGTGCTCCTGCACCATCCTCCCCAAAACAGAAAATTTCAATCCACCCTTGGATTGAGCAAGTTGAGATCAATTCCCAACTTCTTGAACTCTGCCTCCTTGATCCACACTGCATCTACATCAGGTTGTCCATGCCTCTTGATCAAATGTTCTTTATATTCTTTGGTTCTAGTTCTCTTGTAGACCCTAGTATCCAAGATCTTATCAGCTGGCTTGACTGTAGTGGAGGGCAGTTTGAGTTCTTCCACATCTTGGGTGACTTCATGGATGGTCTGATCCAAGTTTAATGGTGGTCCTTTATAGTGTACAAGATCTGCAACATTAAAAATAGGGGACAATCCACTGTCATCTGGTAATTGCACCTTGAAAGCATTACTTCCATACTTCTCCAAGATAGGACAGGGACCTATCCTTTTCATTTGTAACTTATTAGGAACTCCTTTCTGCAGTTTAGACTTGTTCAAATGCACCATCACCAAATCACCAACATTAAATTGGACTTCTTTCCTATGCTCATCCACCTTAATCTTATATTTCATGGTGTTTTATGCCAGTGTTTTTCTGACTGTGTCATGAATTTCCTGCATTACATAGGCAAAGTCATCAGCATATCCACTTCCCTTGACTCCATCCTTCAACTCTCTCAACTCATAAACACCTCTAGGACGTAGACCATAAACAATTTCAAAGGGACTCTTCCCTGTTGAACTATTAACAGTATCATTATAGGCATATTCAACTTGCCCAATAATTTGATCCCATTGTTGACCATACTCCTTGGTCAAGCATCTCAAGAGGTTTCCAAGTGTCCTATTAACCACTTCGGTTTGACCATCAGTTTGGGGATGGTATGCAGATCCAAAGGATAAATTGGTGCCCATTCTTTGCCAAAGAGTCTTCCAAAAATGACTCATAAACTTAGTATCTATGTCTGATACAATGTTGATTGGTAAGCCATGAATCCTTACTATCTCCTTAAAGAAAAGAGAGGCTATTTGACTAGCATCATTGGTTGTTTTGCATGGCACAAAGTGAGCCATTTTGCTGAATCTATCTACAACAACATAAACACTGTCCATACCTTGCCTTGTCTTGGGTAACCCAACTACAAAGTCCATGCTCAAGCATTCCCATGGCCTAGTAGGAATAGGCAGTGGCTAGTATAGGCCTGCATTTGAAGAAGTGCCCTTGGCCTTTTGACACACTACACAACTCTCCACATACCTCCTGACATCTAGGTTCATCCCTGGCCAATAGTAAAACCTTTGAACCAGTTCCTGAGTTTTGGTGATTCCAAAATGACCACTCAATGCACCATTATGCTTTTCTTGTATCAAGTTTTCCCTAATAGAACCTCTAGGAACACATAGTTGATTTCGTTTAAACAAAAGATCACTTTGCAAGGTATATTCAACATATTTGCTATGAAAATGGTTCTTGTACTCAACACATACCTTATAAATGTCTGCAAATTCTTCATCATCTGCATATAGATCTTTGAAGTGATCTATTCCCATGCTCTTCAACTAAATTTCCTGAATTGTGAGGACTCTTCTGCTCAAGGCATCAACCACTTTGTTGAGAGCTCCTTTCTTGTGCTTGATATTGAAGGTGTAATCTTGCAAATGCTCCACCCATTTCATGTGTCTGTGACTCAACTTCTCTTGTGAATTCAGGAAATTGAGTGCTTGGTTGTCTGAATACACAATGAATTCCTTGGGAAGCAAGTAGTGCCTCCACTTCCTTAGAGCTTGGACCAATGCATACATCTCAAGGTCATAAGAAGAATACTTCTTCTTGGCTTCACTTAACTTCTTTGAATGAAAAGCCACCGGTCTGCCCTCTTGACTGAGAACAACTCCAATAGCCACATTGCTTGCATCACACTCAATGGTGAATAGCTTCTCAAAGCTTGGTAACACCAAAACAGGTTGGGTAGCTATCTTTTCCTTCAGTAACTCAAAACTTTTGTTAGCTTTCTCATTCCATACAAACTTGGTTTTCATTCCTCCTTTAATGGTATCCAACATAGGAGCACAAATAGCACTAAACTGTCTTATGAATTTTCTATAATACTGAGCAAGACCATGGAAGCTTCTTACATCTGTTGCTATCTTTGGAGTAGGCCAATTGAGGATGGCTTCCACTTTGCTGCTATCCATCTTCAAGTTGCCATGTGATAGCACAAATCCAAGGTACACCAGCTCTGTTTTGATGAATTCACACTTTTCCAGATTGATCATCAGCTTCTCCTCCTGCAGCTTCTTGAAAATCAATTCAATATGTTAGAGGTGCTCTTCTATTGTTCTGCTATAGATTAGTATATCATCAAGATACACTACTACAAACTTGCCAATGTAGTCTTTGAGGATTTCATTCATGAGTGTCATGAATGTGGAGGGGGAATTATACAGTCCAAATGGCATAACTAGCCACTCATAGAGACCCTCATTGGTTTTGAAGGCTATTTTCCACTCATCTCCCTCATGTATCCTAATTTGGTGATAACCACTCTTTAAATCTATCTTGGTATAGTACCTAGCTTCACCTAGACAATCCATGAGATCTTCAATCCTAGGGATAGGGAACCTATACCTGATGGTTATCTTGTTTATTGCCCCGGAATCAGTACAAATCCTCCATTCTCCTCCCTTTTTAGGTGCTAAGATAGTGGGTACTGCACATGGACTAATGCTTTTCCTAATAAGACCTTGGTTTAGAAGTTCTTGAATTTGCCTGGCTATTTCCTCATTTTGTTGAGGAGTCATCTTATAAGCTGCTTTGTTTGGAAGGGTAGCTCCTGGTATCAAGTCTATCCTATGACTTATGGCTCTTTTAGGAGGTAATGTTGCTGGTTGACCACTACTTACCATACCTTCATAGGTCTACAACAATTTCATAGGTAACTCTTGCTTTTCAGCTACTTTCTCTTTACTCACCTCTCTTGGCTTGATCATCAGTGCATAGCCAACTCCTTCTCCTTCTTCCAAGGCTTTTAAGAACTCTTTTTCACCAACCATGAGCAGTTTAGAACCTGCTATCTGCACCTCTATTTCTTCTAACAAAGACTGAATTTTGAAGGTTACCTTGTCTTTCTTGAAAGTGTAGGAATTATTTGCTCCATCATGCACAACTTGGCGGTCAAATTGCCATGGTCTACCTAGGAGCAAGTGACATGCATCCATAGGTAACACATCACATAATATTTTGTCTTTGTACTTGACAATTGAGAACTCCACCCATGCTTGTTCATTCACCAAGACATGCTGACCTTTATTGAGCCATGTGACCTTGTAAGGATTGTTGTGGTGTATCCTTATCAACTTCAACTTGCTAACTGCCTCCTCTGACACAATATTGTCAGTAGAACCTAAGTCTATGATGACCTTACACACTTTCCCCATCATCTTGCACTTTATCCTAAACAAGGATCTCCTTTGGCTTGGCTCTTCTTTAACTGGTTCTTTAATCAAAGTCCTCATCATGAGGTTCTCACCTTCTTCTAAATTCAATGGTACCTCAGGGTGTTTATCTGCTGCAGCTGTCTCATCTTGAATCAAATTAGTTCTCTTATCTCCTCCATGAGAAGTACTGCCTTTCTCTGGACATCTATAGGTCGGGTGTCCCAATTGGTTACAATGGTAACATTTCATATTAGTGAAGTAGCTGCCTCTTCCTTGTCCACCATTTCTTCCTCTGGAGCTGAAACCTCTTCCTCTACCACCTCTACTAGAGATCCCTCTTGCTGTTCAAAGTATTTGACTTCTCCTTGGGCTCTTGGTTCAGAACTTCTTCCACTATAATTACCTCTTTGTCCTCTGCTGTCTTTTCCTTTCCCTCTACTTTTGGGGTTTTGTTCTTGCTTCTTTTTGCCTTTCTCCTCTATCTTCAAAGCCATTTGATAGCATTGGCATACTGTTTTGAAGTTTACTAAACTCATGTCTTCTTGTATAGACTATTTGAGTCCATTTAGGTACCTTGCTAGCTTGATACTTTCATCTTCAACCACCTTTGATCTTAGGCACAATTTTTGAAACTCCTCAGTGTATGTTTGGACATCAATATCTTTCTGCCTAAGATTGTGTCTTCTCCTATGCAACTGAACTTCATAATCATCAGGGAGATAGGTCTGCCTTATCTTAGTTACCATTCCTCTCCATGAAACTATAGGACCTTTGCCTTTCTTCTCTCTTTTAGATTGTACAAATTTCCACCATGTGAGAGCTGCTCCTCTCAACCTTGACTTGGCCACCTTTACTTTTTGGGCCTCTGTTATTCCATCACATTCAAAGTGATTTTCTATGCTTTCAATCTAGTCTACAACTGAATCAGGGTCCATTTGTCCACTAAATAGTGGCACACCCTCCAATGCTTTACCACTTAAGGCTTGCAGTGCCTTCAAGAATGGTTCTTCGACAAGAACAGGGTCAGGCTTTGGAGCTTCCTCCTCCAAATTCTATTCTTTTTCCTTGGCTTCCTATTCTTCCTTCTGCTTTATCTTGTCCTTCACATTATCTGCTGTCTCATGGACTTCATCCAAGAGCTTCTCCACTTGAGATAACCTTTCTCTTAGCAACCGGTTATCTTCCTCTTGCTCTTCTACCTTTTTAGCCAACTCAACATTAGTCACCATGGTTCTTTCCTCTGGTGTGTTCTCTCCTACTGACTCAGTGGGCTGCAACATCAATCACAAGCCTTGAATCAAACATAGCTTTGATACCAATATGGTATATGAAGTTCCAAGATGTGCTTGCACTAACCAACTAGAAGACTTTTCCTCTGTCTTCACTCAAGAACCTGATGGCTTCAAGGTTCTAATTTGACTTAGCTCATTAACTAAGCCCTTCTCTAACTCTGTCACAAGAGTTACTCTCCTTGTGCTTCACCTTGGAGGATTCAACACCCTTTAAACTGCTCTCTTCTTCCAACACCTAGAAGGGTCTAGATGTCAACTTCATTATCTGACTTGAACTCTTTGTAAGGGAGCTAAAGGTACTGTCCTCATGCTTTTCACATCCAAATGGTTCCATCTTGCTTGGTGTTCAACCTTCAAACTACCCGTTTTCATGAATTTGCCTTGGACATGCCTAATTTCTAGTAGCCCTTACCAGTCCCTTTTTGGCTTTTCTTGCTTAAATCTGCCAAACAACTTATCAAATAAACTTGATTTCCTAATACCCTTTTTGGACTTTTAAATCTTTCCTAGGGTTTCAAGCCTCTGTCTATACCGTACGGTGGATTCCTACATTCAAGGAGGATTAGGCTAATAGGCCTACTACTTAGGGTTTCCCTGGTTTCTTACCTTTTTCCTTGCACAAATGGATTGGGAAGACCATAATCTTTTCAACATGACAAAATATGTCTGAGACCTCCCTGAAACCATACAGGTTCCGTACTGTACCTTCTACCCCAGCCTAAGTTCTTCAACTTTTACCTCTCAAACCTCTAACCGGGCAGTCACAACTCGCTTAGGGTTTGATTTTAAACATGCTTGCTTGCTTTCCTATGATTCCTATTGCTAAATATATAAAAATGACTAGCTTCCCTATCATTTCAATCCAGTCTCAGGGTGATCCTATGGTTGGATTTTATGGGGAAGCCATGGACAAGACTGACTGTTCAAAAGGAGACAACAAACACCCTAAACTCTGCTTTATTCACACAAAACACCTAATCTAAATCGAATGAAACTATTTACAAAAGAAAGAATGCTAAAATATGTTGTGTAACATAGTACCAATGCCAAATCAATGCATATAACACATTAGATATCACTGTTATCTGAAAACACATGGGTTTGTAGGAAAACAAAGTTCTTTTCTATTCAAAAGCCAAACTTGATTACAACAAAAACTAAACTAAAAACTCATTGCTATCTACGAGCCACACCTTTTTACATAGATTCCTTTGCCTCATTTCAAGGGATATTGATTGATCCCATGTTCCTAAATTTCAAGGAATCCAACCCCACTAAGTTGCATGCAAACACACAAAATGTTGCCATGCAATTTCACAATATTCTTGCAACTTCCACTATGTCATGATCCCAAATCCTTGGACCTCTAACACCTTGATTGTGAGCCATCAACATCTTAACTGCCTCTTGGCATCTTCAAACAATGAGGAGTTGTGATTACACATTTAAAGCTCTATATTCTAACATAAACTGTCCAAAGCTAATTAAAGCCAAAATTTAACAACATGATTAACCTACGATGATTTTAGTCCTAATGACTAACTCATCACACACCAACAAGACCTTCTAAGGTCCAAACTAAATGCACTGCAATCCTGACTTGGCTAAGGTCAGGTACAAGCCAAAATTGTAACATAATCAAACTGGAGTTAAGCCAAGGTGCTCCTGCACCAATATAGTAGGATGATCAAGTGGAAGACCAAAACCTGTCATAATTTGTTGAAGCCATAGTACCTCCTGGATAGCAAGAATTGCTCCTCGATACTCAACCTCAATAGATGAGAATACAATAATGGTTTTCTTCTTGCAGGACGATGCAAATTGACTAGAACCAAGAGAAAATACAAAACCACAAGTGGGATTTTTAAAATCAACATCTCCTACCCAATCTGAGTTGGTGTAGCCTATTATTTATGAAGCTCCTGGTGTGTACTAGATTCCAAAATGAGTGATGTTGCTAATATACCTCAAAATATGATTGGCTTCCTTACAATGAGTCTCATGAGGGTCATGTGAAAAAGGAAAGACAAGCCCAACAACAAAGGTAATATCTAGATGTGTGTATGCTAAATATAAAAGACTACCAACTAACTATCTATATAAATTAGCATCAACACTTTGTGTGGTGCAATTGGTAGTCAAAGTGACACCATAATAGAATAGTGTAGGTGTGGGCTTACAATCACTCATATGAAATCAATGGAGCAAGTCAATGGTATACTTCTATTGGTATATGGAAATCCCATCAATAGAATAAAGAACCTAAAGACCAAGGAAGAAATGTAGAAGCCCAAGATTTGTCATCTCAAATTTTACCATCAAACTATGATGAATATCTTGAATCATGGATGAGGAACTACTAGTAAGGATCAATTCATCAACATATCAAAATCATATCAAAATTTCATCTCCATGTCTCTATATATATACTATGTGATTCGTGCGGCAATGAGTGAAACTAGATGCAAGAAAGAAACCATCAATCTTCTCATAGCTGTTGAAAATGGAGGGAGTTATGTAGCTTAATACTTTGTAAATATGTGAGATTGTTGATCTAATTAAGTATTATTTGTTACAAATTCTTTGTAGGTGATTAACTATTTAGATTCATTTTACCATTTGTAGAATGAAGATAGAAGATTGTAGAAGAATAAGACTAGAAGAAAGAAGTTACACAACATATACCATGGAGAAACCTTTTTGGGAAAAAACTCCACCAAGAATCAATGTATTATTTAATCTTAGAATAATATTACAATAATTCCAATCCTTGCTTGAGATACTTCTTTTTCCTTCAAAAATTCTTCTTCACAACTTGCAATAAAATATGATAAGTTACTCTCTTCAACTTACTGCAATAAATAGACAATAATGAGCCTTGTAAACTCCAAAGAGTTTACAATTACAAAGAACAATTTTTTTCTCACAAAACCCATGTCTATTCTTTGCAAGTAGAGTTCTAGTCATGAAAAAAAATGTCAAAACAAGTCCATCCATTTGGGCATCCCAAACTGAAGTCATAACTCAATGTTGATTCTGAAGATATCTTGTAAGCTTATCCTCAAAGTTGCTGCCCAAGAATGGGCCCACTTAAATCATCCTTATAAAATATCTTATCATGAAAAAGTGTTAACTCCAAGATGCAAACTTGGGTGCCCAAGGTGGGTCCAAGTCAAGATCTCTATTAGCAGAAACATATCTCTCCATCAATTCATGCAAATATCATGCATGATTGATCATCCCCCGTTAACTAAAAGTAGCCACCTATTATCTATCATGAATTCAAGTCATTAGTCATTCATTCCAAGTCAACTGAAGTCAACTAGCATTCAACTAAAACTAACTACATGCAACTAAAGTTAAATGAACCATAACTGAACTGAACTAAACGTCATGCATGTAAATATCAATCCCTAACTTCTATGATCTTTACATGCATTATTGAAGTGTTATCTTATACTCCAAACAGTTAACTTAACTCAAGGTGAGTTCCACCTTCCATGTGAGTGCCCCATGTGCTCCTATTTTGTAGGATCTCTTCATGGGCGTCCCCACATGTTCCTATCATTTAGAATTAATTACAAATTTCAATTGACATGTTTATTTCATTCAACCTTAATCTCTTTCTAATCCTTGTGTTGGGAAACACTTTCCAAGTACTTAGGAGATACATGAAATAATGTTTAGGATTGCAATTAAATTGCATCCTATTCCCAACATTCTCCCACTTGACATTATACATTACAATTATTCTAAACAAGGAATCATTATTATAAATCAAGTACAAGACTCAAGGACAATGGCCTTCCTGCACCAACTAATCAATCCATGCCAACTTCAAATGCAACCTGCATAATCAGGAAGCTCCAAACAAATGATTAAAACCAAGAGAACTTATCTGTAGGAACTAGTTCCATAAGATAATCCGCAACATTAATTAAAGTGTCAACTTTCTCAATTAATACCTTCCCACTCTCAACCATTTCTCGCACAAAGTGATATTGAACATCAACATGCTTAGTATGATCATGATACATAGGATTTTTGGCTAAAAACATAACACTCTGACTATCACATTCAAGTTTAACTTACTTGCAATTAAAACCAATACCTTTCCCAAGTCTTTGTATCCAAATTGCCTCTTTGGAGGCATGTGAAACCACCAAGTGTGTTGAACTCACATCCAACCAAGGTGTGGGCTTCTCAGTCTTTACTATTGAAAAAATATTTTCTTACAAGTAACCATTCCAACATATATCTCTTACCATAAGAGAACTCAAGCCTCACCTATTTCTCCAAGTATCCATAATGACCTATAACCAACCAATCCATGCCAAACTCCAAATGCAACATAGCACTATCATGAAGTAATCAAGCAAATGATTAATGTACCCAATACTTAAGAGAACTACACAAGATCAATGTCAAAGCTCCAAGCATGAATCAAGAACATAAACATGACAACATGATCTAACCATCTCCTACTAGGAGATCACATGCACCATAACATATATACATCCCGATCTCAAAAGAACAAGTACCATGCCAAAATCTAAATGCATATCAAGAGTAAACCATGACATAATAACAACCACTCTAAACCAAGAAAAAATCATATCCCCAATCACATGAAGATAATCTTACCAATGATGCATCCACGTCACTGCCAACAACTCCCATTGAACTGTGGTACAAGCTACACATGGCATCATGACTACCATCCTCCTCACATGAAGATCACTCTTTAACATCAAGCAAAGAGTCATCACTAAAATTTTTACATGAAATGAGAAAAGCATGATTACCGTCATCCGAGGATTCCTCTGTAGAAGAATTAGAACTCTTTTTCTTATTCTTACAATCCTTCTTCACATGTCTTGGTTTACCACAGTTCCAACACTTTACCTTACTTTGTCCTTTTAACTTACCCTTCCCTTCCTTGTCTCCCTTAGGTTCCTTTTTCTCAGGCCTACCTTTTACAAAAAATGCATATTGGATTTCTATTTTAGACTTCCTCCTCATCTACTTTGAATGGAGAGTAGGAATTATATTGTCCATCTTCGAATCTACACCACTACCATTGATAGCAAAAATTAGATTTTCCCAAGATTTTGGTAAATAACAAAGTAATAATATGAATTTATCTTCATCTTCTAGTTTTACATCTATAGATGCTAACTAACTTAGAATAAAATTAAAATTATTCAAATGATTTGCAACAAAATAAGCATCTTTCATCTTTAAAGAATACAACTATCTTTTCAAATACAACTTATTAGTAAGACTTTTAGTTTGATAAATATCATCTATTCTCTTCCATAATCTATATGCAGTAGTTTCTTCTAAAACATTCAAGAGAAAAACATCAGCAAGACATAATCTTATGGTCCCTCTTGGCTTCTTATCAAGCTTAGCCCAATCCTCATCTAACATCATTTTAGGTGACTTTGTCTCATTACCAACAACTAACCACTGATCTCTCTCTTTAAGGAGATCCTCGATTTTTAGTTTTCACATCTCATAATTAGATCCATTGAATATTTTAATATCTAAACGAGAATTAAAACTCATTGTAATAAACTTATTTTCCAAAATCAGCAATAACACAATAGTAAAAGCTCCCACTATAGCCAAAAAAACTTCAAAATTTTAAGAGAAAGGCGTCCCAAACTCTACCCAACCTTAGCTCTGATACCAAATGTTCAAAGTGGAGGTAATTGTGTAGCTTAATACTTTGTAAATTTGTGAGGTTGTTGATCTAACTAAGTATTCTTTCTTACAAATTCTTTGTGGGTGATTATATGTTTAGATTCATTTTATCATTTGTAGAATGAAGATAGAAGATTGTAGAAGAATAAGACCAGAAGAAAGAAGTTACACAACATATACCATGGAGAAACCCTTTCGGGAAAAAACTCCACCAAGAATCAATGTATTATTCAATCTTAGAATAAGATTACAATAATTCCAATCCTTGCTTGAGATACTTCTTTTTCCTTCAACAATTCTTCTTCACAACCTGCAATAATATATGATAAACTCTCTTCAACTTGCTGCAATAAATATACAATAATGAGCCTTGTAAACTCCAAAGATTTTACAATTACAAAGCACAATGCTTATCTCACAAAACCCATGCCTATTCTTTGCAAGTAGAGTTCTACCATGAAGAACAATGTCAAAACAAGTCCATCCATTTGGGTATCCCAAGATGAAGTCATAACTCAACATTGATTATGAAGATATCTTGTAAGCTTATCCTCAAAGATGGCACCCAAGAATGGGCCTACTTAACTCAACCTTATAAAATATCTTATCATGCAAAAATGTTAACTCTAAGATGCCAACTTGGGCACCCAAGGCATGTCCAAGTCAATCTTTGTTAACTGAAACATATCAAGCTCCATCAATTCATGCAAATATCATGCATGATTGATCATCCCCCATTAACTGAAAGTAGTCACCTGTTATCTGTCATGCAACCCAAGTCATTAGTCATGCATTCCAAGTCAACTGAATTCAACTAGCATTCAACTGAAACTAACTACATGCAACTAAAGATAACTAAACCATAACTGAATTGAACTAAACTAAACTAAACTAAACTAAACTAATACTGAACTAAACTAAACTAAACTGAATTGATCTCAATTGAACTGAACTCCATGCATGTAAACATCAATCCCTAACTTTTAGGATCTTTACATGCATTACTAAAGTGTTATCTTTTACTTCATACAATTAACTTAACTCAAGGTGAGTTCCACCTTCCACGTGGGTGCCCCATGTGCTCCTATTTTGTAGGAGCTCTTCATGGGCATCCCCACATATTCCTATCATTTAGAATTAATTACAAATGTCAATTAACATGTTTATTTCATTCAAATTTAATCTCTTTCTAATCCTAGTGTTGGGAAACACTTTCCAAGGACTTAGGAGATACATGAAATAATATTTAGGATTGCAATTAAATGGCATCCTATTCCCAACAATAGCCCTAGGGGATTTTTTAAGACCATACAAAGAATGATGTAACTTGTAAAAAAGTGAAGACTCTTGGACAAAAGTTGGAGGCTAATCTATATATATTTCCTCATGAAGATCACCATGTAGACTTGGGTCATCCCACAATAATGGGTCCCAAAGTTGGGACATCCTGGTTTTTTCCTAAAATCACATCATTTTTAGGAAAATTAATGATTTAAGCCTTAAGGGGTTTTACTTAAAGAGGGTTAGATAAGACCCCCTTAGATCAAACCCCCTTGGATAGAACCCCTCTATTCTTAAATAATACTCACAACGAAGTCTCCTTTGCACCTATCAAAATAGTGAAAAAAAACATTTATCCTTTACCATTTGAGGGATCAAATAGAGTCATTTTAAGAAATTATGTTTTGTAAGTATGTAGCCCTTATTATAAGCTTTCCCAAAAGTATAATTTTAAATATTTTTAATTTTATTATTATATTTATATTTTATTTCTTGTGAATGTAGGTTTTTGACCAAACATCAAGTTATTTGTTTCACACACATGAAAAAAAATCTAAAAATTATGTGTGCCCTAGGTATTGATTTCCTTATTTCAAAAAATATATAATAATAATTTCAATACATATAACACAAATTATACGTTACAACATACACCTATGTCCAAATTATAATTACTCTAACTTCTCTACTAGCTACAGTCTACTCTATTAGCAGGCATTTTAAATATTTTGATGATGTTTTGTCATTTTCTAATAGGTTTTTATTTAACAAAGGCGAGGGTCTTGATTTTGATGATGGCTCTGTTAGTTTTTTTGACACCTTTACTTCTATGGTCTCTAATTATTTCTCCAAAAAAAATTAACCCTCAGTGATGTTTTATTAGTCATTACCATTAAAAAATTACCGACAATTTTTTTTTGTTTGATAGCTCATTTCTCGCCATTGGCAACATACACTAGATCATAATAGGGTTTTACACTTTCACTCTAGGCGACCTTGTGGCTCTACCCTCATCAATCAATTGTTTATCAATGTTTTTTTCTTGCCGCATGATGACCACTTAACTCCTAGTAGCCCATTCAATCATAAAAAACTCATATTTCTCTACACTATGGCCACATTTTTCCTATTCAACAATTTTCAGTGACTTTAGGTGCTTTTTAATGAATTTTGGTAATTTCATGAAATATTTCAATTTTTTTTGTCAAATTTCCCCATTTTTTGATGAACTAGTATTTTTCTAGCAGCTCATAGAATATTTCATTTTGTGATGTTAGTCATACAAAGGGCTCCTTGGTTGGCCCTTACACCCTAGTTTTTCCCTAAGGAGCTATGTTTTCTTTTCAACATAACTCAAGTATACAATATCAAATTTTGGTGAATTAGATATTGTTGGAAGGTGATTCTTAGCACTTTGTAGTGGTGAATGTATTTTTCTTAGATTTTGTTGATGGTTTATTTTATATCCTATCAAAGTCAGATGTTTATTTTTGGCTCTAGGTCTCATAAATTTTGGAAAGTTCCTCTATTTTATGTGTTTCTTGTGGCATTGGAAAAGTCTTTTAGAGCTCATCACAAATATCCATGCACATTTTTTAAAGTTTTTTCCCAAGTATATTTTATTCAATTTGTCATTTTTCATATTCATGTTGATTAATTGGATATTTTGGCACTATCATTTGATCATTTTTCCCCAAGCACCTATTATTTATGTATTTCTAGCATGTTAGCATTTTTGGGCATTTTAGGTATCTTTTGAATATGATTTCTCATTTGTAGACACATTGAGATAAATTGCTACTATTCTACATATTTTTTGGGGATTTCACACATCATGTTCTACCTTATTTAATACTCGCACTACATTAGAAAGTGGCATGGGGTATTTTGTGTGTCTTCTTGTTTGCAATCACAACCTTGTCTACCTTCATGCATGCATGCACTGGTTTGCACACTCTTTTCTATTTTTAAGTACTTTCTAGGGAACATTCATATGAAATTTCTTCTCATTGATGCACTACAATAAGACACACAATTTGAATAGTAAAACCATCCCTCTCCCCTTTAACGATTATGGGTGGGTTTCATACTTTTAGTGCTAATGCTTTCTTGGTTTTGATTTGGAGTGAGCTATGTATCTAGTTTTTATTCCTATGTACTAGGTATAAGAAAAAGATAGTTACCCATACATTCCAGTGAGATTAGATACCATATAGACACTCTTACATTCATATTTTGTGGAGGAAACCTTTTATTTGAAAGAACTTGAGATTAGCTCTATACCCAAGACCACTTGCAAAAATAATGGATTCCTTCCACAAGAGAGTATGCAAGAAAATGAGCATGCTTGATATTAAGACCTATCAATATGATAATGACGTACAAAATATGTTACAAAGTGTACATTGACCTTGCTTATATAGATAAGGTGAGAAATAGGATTAAACAAGATTGTGACATGTGTCTTAATCCTATCACATGAGACAACTAACTCATAACAACCTAGGATAAGATAAAATCTACATATGGAAACCAAGACTTCTAGAAGAAATATTATAATCCTAAGTAAACTTAACATGTGAATAAGTCCCCTAACTCCCTAACTATAAGGAAATTTACTAGGCACAAGACATATATTCACACCAACAACCCCTATTAAGTACAACTTAGGTTGAAGATTATTATGCATATGATGCAAAAAAATACAAAGATGGGTCCTGGCTACAAGGCCATTTTAGGTACCCATGTACAACTGCAAATACAATCTCTCATAAATGGAGAAAAGGAGAAAACCCAGTGAGACAAAAACCCTCCCCAAAAGAGAGAAAATATACAATCTTGAAAGTGATGAAAGATGGAGGAATCCATGATACCCCCAAGTACACCATCCATCACATATATAAATTACAAATTCCCCCCATAAGAGAGAAAGAGAGACCACATAGCCCCCCATAATAAATTAGCTCCACAATCATTGAATAATGTTTGAAGACAAAAAAGAATCCAATGTCGACAAACAACATGTCTCCCCTTCGGAAGAAAGAGATGATGTTGAAGAAACCTCATCTCCATGAAGAAGCAAAAGGGAATCTAAGCCTCATGAATGAAATCTCTAAATATGTATCAAGCGTAACCCAAGATGTCTCAACAAAATCAGGTGTCACCTCAATCAAGGAAGAAGACAAAAAAAATGGAAACTCACATGTTTAACCTCCAAAGAAGATATGTGATTAAGGAGGATAGAAACCCCCTCAAACATGTCTTCAAAATCTACAAAAGAGGAATGACAAACCAAATTTGATATACCTTCCATGAAACCATCCTACAAAGGAAAATCTGGAAAGAAAAATATATCCTACTCATCTGAAGTCTTGGAAACCAAGTCAAAACTTAAATATGAGGAAGCGAGAGATGATGCAACCTCATCAAATGGTTATGAATAGAAAGGTACAAACAACCACAAAAAACACCAGCTAAACAACTACCAACACTAGCTCTAGGAGAGTGGTCACCATCAAGAACAAAATGAGAAAAGGTATAGATATTACTATGATGGTCAGCCCTACCCTTCGCAGCAAGTTGTCTTGAATTCAAATCACAAATGAACACTGAATCAAGAGTGAACTAAATAGATTCACCAATATGTGTTATTTGATATATTGAAAGAAGATTATGCCTAATATTAGGAATGCAAGGTGTAAGTGTGAAATAAGTAAATAAGTAAAACAACTAAAACACTTCTTAATGAAACATTATATCAAGATTTAACATGAATTAACTAATTTAAAGCACAGAAAACTTGAAAGCATCTCATTGTCTCCTATCTCCAAAGATTTATCAAGTCATGGAAGGCTCTTAGATTTGGTAAGCAATGTGACTGTTTGAAATGCCAATCTAGAGAATGGAGTGATGCTAAATGCAATGATCTAATGATTGATAATTATTTCTAGATGATATTGATGCTACTATAATCTATTCTAACATGAAATCTGATAAATGGAAGCTACAGTAAAAACTATGATGCAGTCGTTATTCTAATTCTACTGATGCTATGATTGCTATGATGCTATTGCTATTGCTTGATTGCTTGATGCTTGATTGCTATTCCTGCAAAGTAAGTTTGCACAAAGTTGGGATCTATTCTTTGCTTCAAAAGGTTGTATTTATAGATTTACGACAACACATTTGCACTAGGGCAGCACAACAAACGCTTGGATTCAATCTAGAGAATTGAGTGGTGAGAGATTGAGAAGCTTGAGTTGATTATGGGAATGGTTCCTCCCCATGAAAACATCAATCAAGATGATAGGAAGAATTAGAGGAAGGAGATTGAAAGGATTTCTTGCAAGTTTGTCTCTGAAGCTTTCCCTTGAATCCCAGTTGAATTAATTAGATTTGAAAAATCTAATTTTATTGGTAAGTGAATAAAAGAATATTGCTTTATTTGAATATTTTTGATTTATTTAAATTTAGAAAAGTAAGAAGATATTTAATTAAATGAAACAAATATTTGATATTTGCTTATTTAATAAAAATGGATATGATAATTAAATAAAACTTTAGGATATTTTTATTTAATTAAGAGGAAATATGATAAGATAATTAAATAATACAAACTATTGAAATTTGATTATTTAATAAATGGATAAAATATAGAAGAAATAATGATGATAATAATTAAATAAAACAAAGTATTTAATTTTGTTTATTTAATTAAGACGAAATAATATGGTAAAATAGAAAAATTAAAAGTGAACTTAATATAAATAAATATTTCTATTTATTTATTAAGTAGATGAATTTAAGGTTAATTAATCAAATAAATCATATTTAATTAATTATATTCTCCAGACTATTTTTAGGTGTATACATTTTGCCCCTCTTTGAAGTGATGTGTTTGCACATTGCTTCAAAGAAAATTTTGTTGTTGCTGCTAGTATTGACAGAAAAAAAATTAGTATGCCCCAAACATTATTTTAGATAATTATGGATATATGCCCCCTTAGAAGATAAATTAATGAATTTTTTATTTTTTTGAATTTTTTTGAATTTTTCAAATTTTTTATGATTTATATGATGATTTGATGTAGATTTGATGTTGAAATAATTTATCTCCCGATATAGAATGTAGAATTTTTCCTCTGGATGAATTTGTATCAATCTCCCCTAAAAAAAGAGTTAATTAATCCCAAAAAAATTCCACCAAAAATGACCTTTAATAGGTCAAAAAGGTCGGGCAGGGGCCCTAGCTCTGTTGGCTAAGTAATTCCGTTGCGGCTCTGCTGGTCACGAGTTCTAGTCTTCCCCCGTCCCGTGGTACCGGGGGCGTGTCGCGCCAGCACCGCTGGTCACGTTAAAAAGTTTACCAGGCGCATTACCCGATTCCTGCAGTCTAAAAAAAAAAAAAAGGTCAAAAAGGTCATTTTCAAACTTATTTGTGCATTTGAGTTTTTGAAATCTTTGTGAGAGCAATTTTGTGCAATTTGGAGTAGGATGTCGATTCCCTATCACACTCACCGATTCGAGCGTGTGTGACATCACCAGTGCCCGACCGCTTACAGACCTCCGGTATGTACCCATAAACCCCCTCGTTTTTCATGCTATCCTCATTTTTCATGCGTTTTCAGATTTTTAAAATTTTCTTTTCTTTTAGCACTTTCACATTCCGTTGTAGTGCTTAGGAATGTTGTTTTAGCACTTAGGATTTCCATTTTAGTGCTTAGAAAACTTTAGCACTTAGGTTAACTATTTTAGCGCATAGGTAGGATTAATTAGTGCTTCCATAGTTTTAGCGCTTAGGTTAGAAACTTTAGCGCTTTGATTTTTTGTTTTAGCACTTTGACCCAATAGAATAGCGCATATGATCAAATGGCGCTTTGCCCACTTGTTTTAGCGCTTTGGACTGATGAAATAGTGCATATAGTGTTTTAGCACTTTGAATGTCTATTTTAGCGCATCCAAATTAGATTGATGAAGTTTGTCAAATTTGTCCTTGATTTTGTCGATTTTCGATCGTGTCAATTGTTGGTTTGATATAATTGATTATCTTGATTAAGTAGATGATGTTCGACCTCATGATAGGCGAGGTCTGATGTTTGATTGATGATAATTATCCTCATGATAGGCAAGGAATAATTATAGTTTGATTGATGTACCTCATGATAGGCGAGGTTGATTTGATGCATTAATGATTAACCTCATGATAGGTGAGGTTCAATGATGCTTGCTCACGAGATTTGATCAAAATTTTCATCAAGAGATGATTGGATTTGATAGGATACTTGATGTTTTGATAATTGACATGGAATACTGACTTAAATCCTTTCATGATAATAGGAGTCATTGGAGAACCTTTAGGTTCGAGAGCGATCCCCATGGAAATTTGATCTAATACCACAGTTGGTGTAGCCTGAGATGGCTAATATTACATGTTGTGGATTATCTTCTCTTTTATTCATGCCCAGATTAGGATTAATGAAGGTCTCCTGACAGCGTTAGTTGAGAGGTGGCATAGCAAGCATAACACCTTTCACCTTCCTACCAGTGAGATGACAGTCAACCCAAAGAATGTCTAGAAGATTTTGCAAATGCCCATTATTGGAGATGTGGTCGTTTATGACTCTACAGAGTAGGGTGGGACTAATTCTCTCCACAGAGTGTTTTAGGACTATCGGATATTTGGGTATTGGATTCCTTTGCGTGAGATGGTGGATGCTTATGCCACCCTTCCTACAGTTTTGGCTGGATTCATTGGAAGGTTCCTTTGTCCTGATCACAAGTCAAAGGGACCTTTTGTTGGTTGGGGCCGTGTGCTGGAGAGCATGGTTGTTCATGGGATGATATTTTCTTGGGGCATGTGCATGATTTCCCATCTGTATCATGATTTGCATTCTACAGTTTACCTTCAAGGTCAGATTTTTTCATCTAGAGCCACATTACTACAAGTATGGGCGTGGGAGCACATAGCTATCACACGTCCAATGCCAGTGAGACAAAAACCAGCTATGAAACCATATGTGTATAGATATGCAGGTCGCCTTACTTAGTCCAGACTGGGTAAGTTAGAGCATTGGAGGAGAGTGATTGATGATATAGAGTTTGTGACATGGCATCCCTACCTTGACTACGAGCATTGGGATGACGATGATATTCAGGTACCTTTTCTTTGTCATATGATGCTACTGATTGGTCAGACTCATTGGGTGCTAGAGATATTTTTGATCAGACAAGTGTATAGACAGTATGGTTTGGTTAAGGGTATGCCCCGGGGTGTTTCCCATTATGCTTGTCATCAGTCAGATTCTACAGATTGGGGGCCTAGTTTTTCCTATGATGTTGTTCAGGAGTTTTAGTCTTTGCAGCTATTTGAGTGGGATATCCATCTTGACATTGTTGAGCCACCTGTGAAAGCATATTATGTTGAGTATCTGGCTTTGCATCCTTTCCCATGCATTACCATTCCTGATGAGCCTGCCCCATTACCTACAGAGGAGGATGTTGGTGTTGCACATGGTCGTAGGTAGAGGAGAGAGGAGGTTGGTGAGGTTGAGGCAGAGGATGTTAAGGTTGTTGGTGAGGAGGATGTCAGTGGTGAGGAGGACAATGGGGATGAGAGGAGTGGTGATGATAGTAGTGGTGATGATTATGATTTCAAAAGTGGAGATGTTGCAGGTGGATCAAGTCTAGCCTTAGTTTTGCATGAGCACATAGTGCCTCGTAAGAGGCAAGCATTGGGAGATCAAATAGAGCAGTTATAGATTGCAAGCCTTTAGGTGCAGTTAGAGACCATATAGGCTCAACTTGTTCAGACTCAGGGTTTATTGGCATAGACCCAGACTCAAATGCAGGTGCAAGCTCAATCACACACACAAACTATAACATCAATACAGGCTCAGTTGTCTATAGCGCAAGCTCAAATTACAACATTGACAGTGGAGAGGGATATCGCTAGGTAGACTACAAAGGTAGCTCAGGGTCAGATTACATCATTGACAACTGAGAGGGATGCTACCAGATTTACTATAGAGGGTGCTCAAACTATAGTTGAGAGATTACAAAGATTGGAAGATGGTAACCCTTTAGTAGATTATATGCGAGAGGTTGCCCGTATTGGTGGGAAGTGGAGTACTATAGAGGGAAATATTATGATGTCGTCCCTTTGGAGCAGAAAGTGAGTTACGGGCAGTCTTGATCTGGCATGACTCATTCTAGGATTGCTAATGCAGGTGTGACTTAGTCTATCCTCAGAGACCTGAGACATCCTTGTACATCCGGTGGTGGTGGAGGGCCTGGTCTTGTGATGCCTGCACTATTTGGAGCCAATAGCACCTAGTTTTGATGATGTGATCCCTCTATTGTATATTTTGATTACAACCATTTTTGATGTTATATCTCTCTTCATTTCAGACATCACTATATACTTGACATTTTATTATTTTGAGATCTATATGATATGCAATGGATTTTATCGATCTATCATGTGTGTTATATGATTCTATGTTGAATGCATTTATTGAGCTATGTTTTATATGCCATGTGATGATCCTTATATTATGATGTTATGGATGCAAATTATAATTATGATGACATGCTTTATGACCAATGATGTTCTATCTATGATGTGTATTATGATGATGTATGGTTGCATGATGTATGGATGCATATATGTATGATGATGGATACATGTATGATGATGTATATGATGTTTGATGTAAATGGGATATGTGCATTTTTATTCGTGTGATATCAATGTAAATTTATGATGTGATGAATGAATGATGAAAATGATATATATGATGTTATTTTGAATGTATGATGTGATGTGATGAATAGATAAATGAAGATGTAATTACATAATGATTTTTTTTTTATAATTTCTTATCCAATTTTATATGATGTGATGCACATTTGAAAAAAATGACATGAATAATGCAAATTATATGATTTAAATGATAAAGATGAAATGATAAAATTAAAAGTTTTGAAATGTATGCAATGATTATGCAGCTATATGATAATGATGATGTTTTTGTTAATGTCAAGTATACTCAATCCTTTAATGAGAAAAGATAACATCGTCATTGAATGATTCACCAATTTTGTAACAAAATACTTTGCAGATGTAACACCTTTCATGAATGCAATCTATTTTACCATGCAAATATGCATGAAAACATTAGCATTTTAACAGTCCTTTTATCATGCTTTGTATCATCATGGAGCTTTTAAAATGTTGAAAGTGAGTACAAGCATCAATAGTATAATGTAAACCATTGATGACCTGAGTATTACTTTCATGATTTTTGATATTGCAAGCAAACACAAGCATCAAGGTATAATTAAACAGAGATGACCTGGGAATTTCTTGTGTAAATAGACAAGAATTAATCACTTTCCCATGTGAATTGGAATGTCATCAATGATACTCTGTAGAGCATGTCTCGCGACAATCCACATAGTAATAATGATTAATTCACAAACAATAGATAAAAAAAATACCATTTTTTCCCTAGCTTCTCTAATTCAATACGTCATTCAGTTGCTCCAAAGAAATGATAATAATTATCAAAGTACAACATATCCAACATTTGCTTAAAGTATTTTAACCATTATTTAGATAGATCATCCATCCTGATTTTATGATGCTTTTGTGTTTTCAAGAGTTTTGACCAAAGACCTAACCTAAAGACCTATCCTAGGGGCCTCGAGGGTTGATCAAATATTAGCCTTGCCTACATTATACACGTAGATACCACGTAGTTCGACCAACACAGAATCATATTTTTAGATTTTTTGATACCGAATTTTTGACTTGTTTTTGGATTTTCTGTTGTGATATGGATGTCCAATGTGTTTGTGATGGTGACTGATGTTTCATGTTGGATTGTGTTTCAATCATTGTTTTTGTTGCGTTTGTCTTCCTATTGTTTGTCTATTTGGTTAACCTCGATGTTTATTACCCCCAGTGATGTCCAGATGTTGCCCCCAAGCTAAGGTGAGACATGATCACTTGCAACGATATGATAATGGATGTAAAATCATGGTGGAAATAACGACCATGAAATGCATCCAATAGATAGAAAAGCTAGTTCAAATCACAAATAGTGCATGTTTCTAGGTTTTCACTACTTGTTTTTTCTTGCACCTTTTTAGTCTTTTTAATTTTTTTTTTATATTTTTCTGTTTTTCTTTTTTTTTGTATTTTTCTATTACTAAGACGCCTATTTACCAGGTTTTCATCAAGGTAACCATTTTGAGAAACTAATATGTGCACTAGGTGATTCAGGTGTAGAATCTTCTGAGATGGATACTATTGATAGGTTCATTGAACAAATCCCCTTCAGGTGTAGACAATTGATATGCTCTTGATCCATACACTATTATGATGAAAAAGGGACCTAGCCAGTTAGGTTCAAATTTCCCTTTCTTTTCTCTATAATGTTGATTTCTAGGGTTTTCCTTTAGGACCAAGTCTCCAACTTGAAAGACTTTAGGTTTTACCCTATGATTGTAGCTCCTTGACATTCTTTGTTGGTATGCTTTTAAATGATTGACAGTTTGTTGACGGTGTTCATCCAACAATTCCAGTTCTTGTAGTCTAGAGATTCTATAATCCTCATTTGTAATGATACCCTTCAGTGAGACATAGAGTGATGGTATTTCTACCTCAATAGGTAGGATGGCCTCTGATCCATATACCAAGGCATATGGTGTAGCTCCTGTTGGTGTTCTGATGCTGGTTTTGTAGGCCCATAATGCAGGATTTAGCTGAACATGCCAATCACATCCAATATCGTTAACCGTTTTCTTTAGTATTTTCAAAATTGTCTTGTTTGAGACCTCTACTTGGCCATTTCCCTAAGGATAATACAATGTTGAGAAACGATGTTGGATATGAAATTTTTCACACAATTCCTAGATGTCCTAGTTCTTAAATGGTCTTCCATTGTCTGTAATAATGGAATGAGGTATGCCATACCGACAGATTATGTAGATCTGCTTTCTAGTGATTGTTATTAAAGGAACTACTTCTATCCATTTTGTAAAGTATTCCATTGTTGTGATTATGAATTTGTGTCCATTGGATGAAGACAGGTTTATCTTTCCTACTAGGTCTAGTCCCCACTAACAAAAGGTCCATGTTGACATAAATAGGTGTAATTCTTGTGTTGGCGCATGAATTACATTTCCATGAATCTAACATTTCTGACATTTCTTAACAAATTGATAAGACTCCTTTTCCATGTTCGTCTAGTAATACCCCAAATGGAGGAGTTTCTTTTCTAGGGTTGGTCCACTTGAGTGAGTTCTTCAAATACCTTCATGAACCTCACATAAGGCTGATTCAGATTCGTTGTGTTCTAAACACCGAAGAAGAGTACCATCTAGACCTTGATGGTAAAGGATATCAACAATCAATGTATGGCGAGTAGATTGGTAGATGAAGTTATGCTTTTGGTTTCTAGAAAGATCAAGAGGAAGGATATTATCCTTAAGGTAAGAATAAATCTCTCCATATAGTGAATTTTGAACATTAGCTATTTGACATATGGTCTGTGATTAAGGATTATCATAGGAAGGGTTAGATACTTGTTCTACCATAAACTCATAATGACCTTATTTTTCTGGTAATTGCAAGAGGGAAGCAATTTTCACCATGGCGTCTGTAGCTTTGTTCTCTACCCTTGGTATTTGTTCAAACTTGATCTCCATAAGTACTTTTTAAGATCATCTATCATTTTCTTATATTGCATGATTTTTTCATCCTTTGTCTGTTATTTGTCATTTACTTGGTAGATGACAAGCTGTGAGTCCCCATACACTTGTATTTCTATGATGTTCCATTCAATAGCCACTTTGATGTTGATAATCAATGCCTCATACTTAGCCACATTATTGTTACATGGAAACATTAGTCTATAGGATCATGGGATGGTGTGTCCTTGAGGTGTAACAAATAGAATTCTCGCACCAAACCCTCTTTGTGTGTATGATCCATCAAAATACAATCTCCATTGTTGTGTGGTAATATTGAGAATGTTCACATCTGTAAATTCAATGTTCATTGGATGATTATCCTATAATGGAGCTTCAGCTAATTGATCAATTATTACTTGTCCTTTGATGGATTTTTGGTCTACATACTGGATGTCGAACTTGCTTAAAAGCATGACCCATTTTGCTAGTCTCCCTGTTAGAGCTGCTTTGTTGATTAGATATTTTAATGGGTCTATTTTTGCGACATGAGTCTGACTGTATGAGTCAACATATAGTGCCACAATTACTGGGTTGCAAATACCACTGCCAAACAATATTTTTCTATGAATGTGTAATTTATTTCATAACCGTTGAGAGTCATGATGATTTAGTAAATTGTAAAGACCGAAGGATTACCATTCCATGCAAAATTACAGTATAAAAGTAGCATTCTTTTCAAATAAGGAGATAGAGATAAATCTATCACATGGCATATCCATAACATGTAAACCAAGAGTTATCCATAAGTGCTCAAAGTAATTCATATAACATTGTCAATGTACATATGCCATTAAGGGTGTTACAAATCATATTTTCAAATAACAAATCATCTATTTCAATGATACAATAAACAAGTCTACATAATTGCTATTTCCACAATTAAAGTTACAATGTACAAATGGGCTATGCTAGCCATAAAGAAATAGTATAAGAAGTATATCCATGACAAGTAAAGCTTTGATCCTCATTTGCCTCAACTCCACTGGTCTTCTTGTGCTAAGGGCCAAGAGTGCAGTTAAGGTGCCTTTTCCACCCAACCACAAAGCACATGTCTTCCCTGGGTTTCTTCCTTTCTTGCAACAGGAGGTGGCAGAGACCTACATAACATTTAATTCTAGGCTTTTATTTCCATCTATTTCAATGTTACATTGCTTGGCCAAGCATAAACATAAAATAAATGATAGTTTTAGAAAAGGTAAAACTATCATCTCTATGGGTCCACCTTGGGCATCCTGTCCTAGAAGTCTACTCATAAAACATAATGAAATAATGCAATTTCCACATATCATTTCAATTCAGTTTAATAACACTTGCTCACACTATCATTCTATCATAAAACACGTTTCAAGGACTAGTTCATAAAACTGATTTGCATAAATGCAATAGTGTGACTTATGAATGATCCTGTACAATTTCATTAAGCATGTCATTCTTCTAATTAACCATTATCAAAGAATAAAATGATTTTTTTCACAATGAGTTCATTCCCCATGCATACACACAATTTCCCTTCATTCTAAATTTCACTTGAAAGAATTTGTTAATTAATTTAAAATCAATAAACAAACACCAGTCAGCTTAATGCCAATTTCTAGAGGTTTATAGTTTGTCTTTTCTTTTATGGAAATATTCTCTCATGTATCTATTCAGCTAATTAGCTATTTAAGTGTATAAGTTTTTAATTTGCTTTGCATAGAAATGCATCTCACAGTGGTTTATGTAGTTCTCTATAGTTTCAATCATAATGGATAAGTCATGTTTTAGCATATGGTTCAATTCTACACGCGTGCTACACAACCAATGCACTACCTCAAATTGAATGATTTGATCTAAATGATTATATTGTGAAAATTATGAAAGGAAAGCTCTTTCTAATTAGCCTTTGTATACTTGTTGGAAACTACAATTGGCCTATAATGTTTTTGCAGCTCTATCTATATTTATATAAACCAAGGTTTGGTAAAACGGAGTTCAAAAACAAAGCATTTTCTACACAACTCAAATCTTATCAGCATAACTCAGAAATTTTGGTTACTTTCAGCTAGAATCGAAACTACTCATTTTAGATTTGAGAACTTGTTTAATCTCCAAATGAAAATAAATAGATATTGATATCTAGCTTTATATATATTTATATATGAATATACTATGAAATTATCGATTTAGGAACAAATTATGGTTTAGCATGATTATTATTTTAAATCAAAAAATACCATACTGTATGTGTAAAGAAAACCATATACCTATAGCTATATCTACTAGCACTTGCATGTGCATTTCACTTATTGCTAATAAAATTATATATAAAAATTATATATATATATATATACATTTTCCTGAGTCTAATAGTTGTATTCATCTTATGCCTATGGTGACAGAAGGAAGGCATTTTTTTTTACCAAAGATTTTTGTTTTTACTGATAGAAAATACCATACCAAGGCTTAGCCAGCGCCCCAGTGGGGGAGGCGCTGTGTGTGGAGGGCGTTTCCCCCACAATGCAAGCCTTCCACAAGGGAGGCGTGGCTGGGGGTAACCCCTTGTAAATTTAATTCATTTCAAAATTAACAAAAGAAAACCCCATTCTTTGGTTTGCAACTAAAAAATTTACAAACAATTTTGCAATCTGGTACCGTTTTCACAATTTAATTCCATATTATATATATTCCTTTATTGATATATATATATTTTTTCACATATAGCCAATGTGTGTATACATATATATATATTTAAAAATTATACGAAAAAAATCTTCACAATTTGAAGCAAAGCTTCCATCTAATAATCACTCAGAAAACCCCATTTTGGACTCCAATAATACAGAAAGGTTTTGATATTAAATAAGAAGTTTGGGAACAAAATTATATAGACTTCACAATTCTTTCAGTACAATTCTTTTTCTCAACAAATAGTTTAAAATACAAAGTTTTCACTATGAATTCAGAAATAATCAAATCTTTGCTCAGCACAAAATTTCTTTTCACATATTTGAGTTTTAAATGCAATGGAAGGAATTAAAAACCTGGAAAAGAGTTTCCTCTAGTCGGAACAAAAACTCTTCTGCTTCTTCTTCTTTTCCTCGGAGCTTGCTTTTTGGAAGTCTTCCTCTCCTCCCTTTCTTTTCACTGTTTTCTCTTCTTATTTGCTAATTATTTTTGAATTCTATCGAGATTTGTTAAATGATCTATTTGGCAGCCTTTGTAATTGTAGAGCAATTCTTTCAAGATGAATACCAAACTGTTATCTCTTCTTGGTAATTCTTTTTCTCTTTTTAAAAGTTTTCTTTTCAGTTTCTAAAACCTATTCTTGAAAATATTTAAATAAAAATAAAATATAATTTATCTTTATGCACTTCATATTCCTTGGTAAATAAATAATAATTTCTATTTTAATTGCACTAAATACACAACCTCGTAAAACGTTAGTAATTACTAATTTTAAATTGCAAAGGAAAGAAAAATATTTACCTCATCATTAAATAAATATCGCTTAATTGTAAGTTAAATTATTATCTCAAAGAAATAACACTCAGTTTTAAAATAGAATAATTATTCAAATTTTATTATGCATAATCATTTAAAACAAAATCTATAATTGAATAAAATTAATTCTTTTATTTTCTTATGTGTTTTATTTCCATTTCATAAAATTAAATAAACAGTTAAAAAAAACACACTATTATGCATCCATTAAAACTATATGCATTTAAATTACATTACGTGCGTGTGTGTGCATGTGAGAGTTTTGTTCCTACTGTACCCTTCCAAGAAGCTAACCTTCTCTCCTTAACCACACCCTTGGTCTTTGACGACCTGCAGCTCAATACACTTATGCACACATCAATAGATTAGTATCCATATCAAGATATAAATCAAGACATTAAAATAAACACATTTCAAATAACATCTTTCTATTTTCATCATGTTCAAAAAAAATTGTATTCTAGGCATTCATCTTTTCTTAAATTAAACAACATTTCATATTTCATCACACCAAAATACCATAACATTCATTATGTATTCTACCACAAACATCAACATATGTCAAATCCACACCAAGCAAAAACAAGGAGCATCAAAGTTTGAGACGTGACATAAATAGCTTGTTCCTTTCCCTCGGAATCTTCTTGTGCCAAGAGAGCTCCTAAAGAAATGTTTATTGTCGCGATATAGAGTAAAAATGGTTTATCTATTGTAGGTGGCATGAGTATTGGAGGCGACATCAAATATTGCTTTATCTAGTTAAAAAAAATTTCGCAGTCCTGATCCCATTTGAATGAAACATTCTTATGAAGTAGATGATTGAATTGGTTGCTTTTATCTGCCAATTGGGAGATAAATATCTTGATAGATTGTAGCATTCCTTGTAGGGACCGTAATTGACTGATGTTTTTAGGCAGCAACATCTCCATTATTGCTTTGACCTTAGTCAGATCCACTTCTATTCCTTTCTTTGATACTATGTATCCAAGGAGTTTTGTTGATGTTACTCTGAACACACATTTCTTTGGGTTCAATTTGACATTAAATTTTTCCAGTCTAGTAAAGATTTTGTTGAGCATCTCCAGATGTCCTTCTCTAGTGTAAGATTTTGCTAAGATGTCATCGACATAATCTTCCATGAAAGTATGCATCATATCATGAAAAATTGTAGTCATCACCCGTTGATATGTTGCACTTGCATTTTTCAACCTGAAGGGCATGACATTCCAAAAGAATGTACCCCAAGGACAAGTGAATGTTGTCTTTTCTTGATCTTCAGGTGCTATCTTTATTTGGTTGTACCTTGAGAAATTGTCCATTAATGACAACATGGCATGGCCTATTGTTAGATCCACAATGATGTCAATGCTTGGTAGAGGAAAATCATCTTTCAGGCACACCTTATTTAGATCTCTCAAATTTGTGCATATCCTAATGTTGTTATCCAGTTTAGCTATAGGCACAATATTTGAAATCTATTCTGCATAATCGATAGACCTGATAAATCCTACATCCAACAACTTTTTTAGCTTAGATTTTACCATCAAGGTGATGTGAGGATGCATTTTTCTCAATTTTTGCTTGATTGGTTTGATTCCAGATGGTAGAGACAAATGACGCATCAAGAGATTTGGATCTAATCCCTGCATGTCAGAATAAGACCAAGCAAAATTGATATGTCGCTCTTCAAAGAATTTGGTGAATGCAGGATTCTCCTATTCTATCATAGACGTCGCTAGATGTAGAATCTTTTCCTTTTCAGTTGTTCCAAGATTTATGGATTGTGTTGGTTCTACCAATACTGATGATTTGTCATGGTAATGCTCTAGAAGGGTGTCAAATCTTCCATCTTTCAGTGCCTCAGAAAGGTTTTCACTGTTAGATATGTTCTTTATTTTTATTTTTTCCAAATGTAATGGTGCCACAAAATGTCTTTCACCATTAGATCTATTTTTCTTGTCATTTTTGCAATTGGAAGATTTGGCACCCTCCTGATTTAAAGTGTCGTTATGAGTGTTATAGGTAGAACTTGTATCAGGTTCAACACTACAAAGAAAATTTATGATGGCATCATCATTTGAAAAGACTGGTATGTGAATAGGTTTAGTGGGTTCCAATCAATAAGCTCAGGATGTATGAAGGGTAATAAGTCATCAAGTTGAGCAAGGCCAATGGTTGTAAGTGTTTTGATATCCAGGTGGTCAAAATTGTCAATGGGAAGGTCAAGGTCTAATATTTCCCTCCTCTTAGTTGTCTAGCTCACTCGATGTATGTTCATCCTCACTTGAGTCATCGATATTTGGTGATCCCAATACAAGTGGTCTTGTTCCCAAACTCTGTCCCTCCTCTCGTGTGGGTGTACGCTTGGATGATGTCAATTTGTTTGTCAGTGTATGATGTTGCAAATAGATGATCCCATTCATATTCATTTGAATCTGTTTCTGATCCGTCCCTCATTTGTAGAATCCTTTCTACCACTTTCTGAGTTACTCCTTCTTTTCATTCCCTTGTGTAGCCTAATCATGTTTTTTACTTAGGCTGAAGTGTTAGTGGTTGAATAGGTTCTATAATACCATCCTTTCTCTTGCCAATTGGTCCTTGTCCTTCATAGCCCATTTTTTCCAAGATAGCCTTCCCTTTTTCATACTGATCTATTTTAATGCTGATGTTTGTTGATGTAGAGGCTTCCTCATCTTTATCAAGCCAATTGAGAATGGCTTTGTCTTCTGATTCATCTTCAAGGTGCCTACTTTTACAAATCTTTCACTTAGGGTTGTGAGAGGTTGTGATGAACGTGGTGTGTTTTATGTGGGTTGTCCATATGATTTTGGTGATGGTAGAAATTGTGATAGACAAATATTTCTCAATGGAATATTCTCCTAAGCCTTTTTCCTTCAACTAGATCTTGTTTGTAAGTTGGTGTGATAGAGTGTTCATGGGTCTTTCATTATTTGATATAGTTGAGTTAGCCACAGTTGTTTCCTTTTCCTGGTCCTTCTTTTCAAACCATTTGGATATAAAATTGAGTTTCTGTTCACCATTGGATGAAGCAGATGTGCTAGCTTCTCTATTGTAGGGTATCAGAGTGTCTTGATTTTCCTTAATCATGTTACAAGTCTGAGGGTTATTGTTGTTTGCTGAAATTGTGACCTCTTGCCCATTGACAGGAAATTTCAAACATTGATGATATGTCGAAGGTATTGCTTGCATCTCATGGATCCATGGATGTCCCAATAATATGTTATATGTTAGATCCTTGTCTAACACTTGGCAAACAATATTTTTGACAATCGGTCCCACTTGAATTGGTAGCACAATCAACCCTTGGAAGACCTTTCCTCTCCATCATATTCTTTTATTGTTATCTTTCTAATGGCATCAATGGAATTTTTGGAATAGCCTAGTGCAATTTTTTTTTTTAAAGTACAAATATTTAATCCAGCTCCACCATCTATTAAGACACACTTGACACGATGTTTATGGATTAGAACTTCTATATGTAAGGTCACATTGTGTGGGTGATTTAGTGACACAATATCCTATTTAGAGAATGACAAACAATGAGGTGTGGTCAGATGTCCCACCATAGCTTGAAATTGACAGACATCCAAATTATTGGGTACCGTAGTGGCTACCAGATCCTGTTTGATGGTGAAATTTTAAGAATTTCCAGTATGGATATATGTGCGGGTATCTTTTGTAGTTGATCCACAATGTTGTATTGATGTGATGGGGGAGTAATGTTTTTAGATGATACTCCTTTCAATATCACTTTGGACTGCCCCCTTATCGTTACATTGATCGGTTGATGGTCTTGTGTTTCCCTGATTTTTATAACATTGATTTGATTGTCAGATGTACTATTTGTGCGTGGTATCATGTTCAGGGATTTGATGTCATTGATTTTTATGTCATCTATTTGATTATAAATTCCATATTTCTCAACCTCATAAATAAAAAGAGTGGTGGTGTCATAGATATAATTTATACTTTTTCCTTTATCGCTTGAAGAAGACTCTCATTTTTTGTAGTTGGGTAAAGTATTTGTAAATGCATTGTGATCATTGATTGTTTGATGTCCTTTGACAAACACCTTCTTTGCTTCAATAAAATCTTGTATCAGGTGTTTTAGTTGCATATAGTCATTTGTTTTATGTCCTTTATTTTTATGAAAGTTGCAATAGTCAGCATCGTTCCACCAAGTTGGATTCACTTTTGGCTCCCAATTGCGTGCTTATGGTAGAGTAATAAGTCTATTTGTAATAAGCTCTCTCATTGTTGATTCCAAATTTTGTCCTAATGGTGTAAATATCTGTCGATTGGATTGTCTTTGATAGGGTGGTGGTCAAGATTCTCCATTATTTAGGTTATTGCCTTGAGTGGTACCTTGATTGTTGTTCTATTTTTCATTCTGATTTGTTTTAATAGGTGTTGTTGTCAAATTGAATACTGGTTTTGTATTTTGTGTGATAGTCATAGCATCATTGTTTCCAGTAGTTTTTTTTCTACCAGAATTTAGGCTTATCATTGTTTCCATAATGATTTTAGGACTTTGCGTTGTTTGATGTATCATTGTAATGTTTAATCACTCTTTTGACTAAAGCTTCTTCAATTTTAAGCCTGTTCTCAATCACCTTTTCAAATGTTGGGGGACATTGTAAATCCAGTCTATAACTCATGTCATCATTTAAGTTGTCAATATATAATTCAATCTTTTCCTCTTCAGGTATAGATCGAGGATATCTAGTAAACAATTTTCGCCAATGTTGTAAGAATGATAGGAATGTTTCTCCCTTCTTTTTTTTCATGTTGCACAAATCTTTTATGGCTACGTTATGTTGAACGTTGAAGGAGAACTGTGTGATAAATCTGTTAACTAGTTCTTCAAAGGATCAAATCCCCAATTGTAATTTGGAGAACCATTCCATACAGTGTGCTCCTAAACTCCTAGGAAATAACCTCATTAGGTAAGTATCCTCTTGTGCAAACTTGAGACTCATTGTTCTAAATTCCCTCACATGGTCAATCGGATTTGTTTTTCCATTGTACTTGTCATATTTGGGAAACTCACAATGCCTAGGGAAGGGTATCATGTCAACACTTGGATGAAAGGGATAAGGACAAATGTTGTGTAGTGAATACCTCTTTGTGGTTCCATTTTTCATATCTTGAATTTGTTGTTGTAAAGTTTGCATTTGGGCCATTAAATCAACCACTTGATCTGTGTCTTGCATGTTGGGTGGTTCTATTTCATTATTTCTAGGTGTTTCCTTCAATCGATTCATGTCAAAATCTTTCAGAAGTTTTGCACCTAATTCCGCTAACATCAAGAGATATTTTTCCATGTCTTGTTCTAGGACCTTTTCCATGAATTTATGAAAATTTGGATCCTATTGGGTGTGTTGTATATCTTCTTGAGTTATTTCATTGTTATCATGTTGTTGGAATCTATAAAAGTGGTTTTCTTCAACCATTATGTTTGGTGTTTCTGTTTTCTTTTCTCTAAGTTTTTGTCTTTGTAACCTTGTTAAAATTGGCATACAAATGTTTGTTTTTCTCCCTAAACTTTGATCTTCTGAGTTTGGAAAAGTATCAAATGGATTTTAACAAAGTCAAATAGCATGATATATCCTATTGATGAGACTAAGTTAAAAATTTTATTATTATGTTTTGTTTCATGATGGTAGGATGATAATATCCTGATGAAGAAACTTAACCTAATAATCAAGATTTTGTGTTTGATTTGTGGATACTTTTAGAGTTTGCAAGATCTAGGTTTAATTTGAAAAGCTTTTGATTTGTATGATCTTATTTGATTTAGGTTTAAGACCCTATTGAGACTGTGGAAAATATTTCTAACTAGTAAAAACTTAGGTTTTCGATGTCCGTAATCTGATAGATGTTTCTAACAACTCTTTATTTTCTAGTTTTGAGGATGTGCTAATACAGAGGGTGAAAGTGCTAAAACAAACACTATATGCGCTAAATGATCTAGTAAAAGCATTGTCAAATAGTGTAGATGTGCCAAAACAATGGGCAGAAGCGCTGAAGTTTTTGGTAATTTTTTCATTGATAAAAACTTTGTTTTTGAAAAATTGTGGATGCACTATGATTTTTGTCAGATGCACTAAAACAGATAGTGTAAGTGCTAAAAAAAACATTGTATGTGTTATTAGACAAGGTGTATGCACTAAGAAAGACCATATATGCACTATAGTTTTCGGTATTTTTCTGAAACTGATGGTGGTTTATGATAGACTGTAGATGCGCTAAAACAATGCACAAAAGTGCTAAAACAGACTGCGGATGTGTTGTTTCAAGATTTTATCAGTGTTTTTTTGGTTTTTCAATGAATGGATTGATTTTTGGATGAAAATCTAAGGTATTTTAACAGAGTATTTTTGTTGGTAAATTTCCTGATTCTAATAACAAGCCAAATGTTTCAAATGTTTCCTCTATTGTATGAATTGATTTGGCCTATTATAATACTCTATCACTGGTTATGGAATGGATGATGGATGAATAGGTTGACTGTGATTATGTTTCTATGAAAGAGCTCTTCTTTGAAAGTAGGCTTGTGAATATAAGGGTTCTATGGCATAATCATCTATATATCCCTTAGAAAAATCATGAAATATATGGATGAAGGTCCCATGGTGAAGTAAGATTTTCTTGTTTTGATACAAAAAAATCTTCTTTCTAACAGTTTCTTATGACTAAGTTGTTTTTTTAATTTTCTGACTCTTTTTGCAATGGTTTTCTTGACAAATTTTGTGGACTTCCAATCCCTAATCATAAGTTTTCATGAAATGACTTATCAACTTTTTGTGTTCTTTTTGGATGATCTTTATCCAATTTAATGATTCAAAGACACAACAAGCAATTGTAGAACAAGTTTTTTTAAGTCCTAAGATCTAAATAGTGAGTTTATGTTCAAGGATTAAATAGATCCTTCTTTATTTTCATAGGTTTATTGAAAAAAAGACACTTCAGATAGATTCACTCTTAAGGACAATTAGGTCATCGTTATACTCAATCAGCCCATAGTCGTGTCACCCCCTAGAGGGCGCCCATGTTTTTGTCTTTTCTAGGTGCGTACTCAAGGTTAGATTTATCAATCCCCTAATCAAACAGTCCTTGGAAATTATATGGTGAGTTTCTTGGGGGTAGATTCTTCCCTTCCCCAACACTGTTGAGTATTACAATGTTTAGAAATTGACAAGTTGGATACTACACTATGGCTCGTAGATAGGGTTTCCATTCAGAGCTGTAATAATAAACTCCCTCAAAAGACCTCCCAACCTTTAGAATAAAGGCTTTGGGGATGGTTATCTTGCACACTTCCGATAAATGAGGATTTATCCAGATTTACTTTTATTTTATAATGGGTTGGAAAACCTGGCTTTGGTTGTTCCCACTCAGGTCATTTATGTAGGGTGAGTACTTTTTCCCACTACGACAGGCCTTCTAAAGGATTTAATAAAGCTTTGAAATTGCATAAAATAAAGGATGAGTTTGGAGTTTTGATCACCTAATTAAGGGGAGAGCATATGCCTATCACCACACAACCACAGTAATCAATTGTTCAATTTTAGAGCCCAAACAACAATTTGCTATCTATGTGAAGATATTGCTTCATAGTGAAGATATTCCTTCACAGTGAGGATATTGCTTCACAAAAGGAGATGGCATTAATTTTTAATCCCAAATTGAAATGTTAAGTGACTACCCTAGATTGATATATTTTAACTTAAGTGACTATCCTAGGATTGATTCATTTTAAATCCAATTGAAAAAAAATGAAGTTTACTGGCCGCGGTCATGTCAGATCTAGATAATAGTTATAGGAGCGCTATACAGAGGATAGAAGCACTATATAAATTCTCATATGCACTATAGAAATCATTGGAAGTGCTATAGGATTTGGAAGAAGTGTTGTAGAATTCATCGGATGTGCTAAAACAGTGTTTAATGAGTCATCTTTCTGTGTTGAAAGCCTTTTGGTCGAAGCGCTAAAACAATCTTCAAAAGCGCTATAGTTTTCATCGGAAGCACTAAAATAGTCAGAAGTGCTACAGTTTGGGTTAGATGTGTTGTAGAATCTTTCTATTACGCTAAAAGAAAGCACGCATGTATCCTATACGAACACCTTTCCAAAAAAAAAAAATTAAAAACATAGGGTTAAGCCCCATGGTGGGTGCCAAATTGTAAGTGTGAAATAAGTAAATAAGTAAAACAAATAAAACACTTCTTAATGGAACATTATATCAATATTTAACATGAATTAACTAATTTAAAGCACATAAAGCTTGAAAGCATCTCATTGTCTCCTATCTCTAAAGCTTTATCAAGTCACGGAAGGCTCTCAAATTTGGTAAGCAGTGTGACTGTTTAAAATGCCAGTCTAGAGAATGGAGTGATGCTAAATGCAATGATCTAATGATTTATAATGATTTCTAGATGATATTGATGCTACTATAATCTATTCTGACATGAAATTTAATAAATGGAAGCTATAGTAAAAACTATGATGTAGTCGTGATTCTAATTATACTAATGCTATGATTGCTATGATGCTATTGCTATTGCTTGATTGCTTGATTGAAGAGTAAGTTTGCAAAAATTTGGGATCTATTCTTTGCTTCAAAAGGTTGTATTTATAGATTTATGGCAACACATTTTCATAGGGGCGGCACAACAAAGGCTTGGATTCAATCTGGAGAATTGAGTGGTGAGAGAATGAGAAGCTTGAGCTGATCATGGGAATGGTTCCTCCCCATGAAAACATCAAGCAAGATGATAGGAAGAATTAGAGGAAGGAGATTGAGAGGATTTTCTACAAGTTTTTCTCTGAATCTTTCTCGTGAATGCCAGTTGAATTAATTAGATTTGAAAAATCTAATTTTATTGGTGAGTGAATAAAGGAATATTGCTTTATTTGAATATTTTAGATTTATTTAAATTTAGCAAAGTAAGAAGATATTTAATTAAATGAAACAAATAGTTGCTATTTTCTTGTTTAATAAAAAGGGATATCATAATTAAATAAGACTTTAGGATATCTTTATTTAATTAAGAGGAAATATGATAAGTGTTAGCACTTGGATTTTGCACCCTATTGAATGTAAAATTCAACAATATAGTGTAACATGGGAAGACCTCTAAAGCTGTGGGCTTCTTGTAAACAGAGGTAAACCTCTGGAGAAGGTCGGTTTCCTTTGTGTTATCACCTAACTACTGATATTTGTAAGGAAAAGGGAGAAGAAGTGCATGAAAGTGAAAACTAAACCCTATGGTGATACACCAAATTTGTTCAAACATGAACAGTTGCTTAACATAGTTTTCAATCAACTAATAAAATCTTATATGCTCAACTCAATACTCATATGATATTGCATAAATGTTTCATAAGAAAGCTATGATACATACAATCCTAGAAGGATGATAAATTCTCCTCACAACTAAAACTATTTGCATCACCAACATAACCTATAACCTGCAATATACATATCTCCTCTGCTTAAAAGTGCTATTAATGAGACTTATTAACAAGGAATAAGAAAAACTCACATGTAAATTTGTAAATCATTCAACACACTCAATGAAGCAGATAAACTAAGAAGGAAGAAATTTCTTTTTTTATTGATCTCCAAAGGTGAAACTCCACAATACAATGTTTGTAAATGAGTTACAAAAGTTTGCTAATCTGAGAAAGGACTACAAAAGTCACAAACTTTCAAAAATCATAAGAAGAACTCTCGTGCAAATGAGGCAAAAATGCCATATATACAACCAAAAACCTCAAGTTTCGGCCCCTCCTTTAGGGTTTTCTAAAAATATCAGCCTCCAAAAAGATCTACCCTTAGATCTTTTTAATGAAGTTAATGTTGCATTAAACGTGTATCCCTGCTGTCCATGTCGATGAAGGGTCACTCTAGGAATGGCCTCCTTGATCTTTTGCAACAATCGCATTAACTTCTAGCCCTGTGTCCTCCTTCAAACTTCCATCAGAGCCTCTTTGAATTTCCTAAAGCATTATCATAAATGTCACTCTACCTTTGCTAGCAGACATCCCAGTTGTCCCTGAGACTAGCAGCTTCTTCCCCTTTGGCTTTCCTCTTGTTTCAGATCTTTCTTCAAGTTTATCCCCCTGCGAGAAAGACAACATCAAATTTTCCCTATTGTTAGACCTCCATAGAGACAACACTACTGCCTTCAAACCGATTCATCAACCTTGATTACAGAGCAGATCCATACTGCTCACATTCCATTAATCTTCCTCAAAAGGATAGTCACAACAGTCAAACTGCCCATGATCTATCTTTAGCTCCTTCTAATTGGTTGAATTCATGCCACACAGATTCCCAGACGGTCAAAAGTCACTTCATCAGAATCACATGTCAGTGAGACACTAGACGTGTCACCCCGATGCGATTATCCCCTTCAGCAGCGATCGACATAGCTCACAACCATTGGCAAGAGTTCATAGCGAGTTCCCATTGGTCATATCGATATTCCTTTCTATTGGAAAATCCATCGCTATCAGCAAGACTCTCTCAGTCGACAAGAGGTCATAGCGAATGCTGAGAGTCCTACTAATATCCTTTTCCATAGGCAAGTTGATCGCTATTGGCAAGACTCTCTCAGTCGGCGAGAGATTATATAGAAGCCCCCATCTTTTGGTGAGAGATCATGCTGAACTCAAACCCCGTGGCCAAGAGTCTTACTGATTCCAAATATCCATTCAACGAGACCCTTTTGGGTCGGCAAGACCTCATACCAAGTGCCAAACATTACCCAAGACCTTTCATTTTAGCGAGACCTCACCCCCTCGATGAGACATCACAGTGAGAGCACCAACTTTCACCGAGACCTTCGTCTTTCGGTGAGACCTCACCCCGACGTCGGCTATTTCGGCAAGACCACCATGGGTCAACAAGACCTCTCTCTGAGCTCCTCCTACTTCAGCGAGACCTTGCTTAGTCAGCAAGACCATTAGTCGACCTAAAACATTATACCGAACCCACAATCCCTTTGGTGAGACTCCACTTGGTCACCGAGACTTCATGCCGAACTCAAACCTTCCGGTAAGACTTCTATTTGTCAGCTAGACCTCATAGTGATGATGTCTCCTTTCACCGAGACTTCCTTCATTCGGCCAGACATTACACCGAACCCAAAATATTTCGGTGAGACTAGCCTTGTGTGCAGCAGTCGACAAGACCTACTTTGGTCAGTGAGAGATATAGCAACCCATGGTGATAAAAATTTCTAGCCGACCGGTATATTCCCAATGAATAGAACCACACTACTAGTCAGCAAGACAATAGGAGGGTCTCAGCGACTTTCTTCATCAGGACTTTTATGCCAAATCCACTTGAGGCATGCTTTCTAACCGACTTCCTTGAGAAATGCATCAAGTGTATGATTTAATCTTGCACAAAAAAGTCCCCATTTGGCCTTCATGAACACCTGAAACATAGATTGCCCTACCTGTTTGGGCCCGCAGGTGAAAATCGGGTAACATTTCTAATGACCTCAGCTAGATGTTTGCCTGCTAAACATGCAAACCAGTAGTCTAGGACTATCCATTGGGCATGGAGTCATTGTTCTACTCTTCAAATTTCTAAAAACATTGTAACTCAGCTCAAACCACACAAACTGAAAGAAACTACTACAATTCTATTGAAGACATAATATGAAAAATAGGTGCAACAACTACACTTATTGAAAAACATGATAAAAATAAAAATGAAACGTGCCCTGGGGAACTTATTGCAAAAAAAAAAAAAAACTACAACTACTCTATCCTACACTAACCAGCAGTGGTAGTGATCAGACATAACCGTTTACTAGTTATGAGAAAAAACTGCCCTTTCTCACCAACATAGGACGTGCTTCCTACTTTCAAATTATCCAACAATGATGAAAGAAAAGTAAATACTGAGTGCATATATTAAACACCTCTCCAATCATGAAAACTACCTCCCTTTCTGTGTTAGACAAGAGGTGCATGCAACTATTTTGAATAGTTTGAGCAACTTGCATTAATTCCTTTTAATGCTCAATCTTGTGCTCCCAAGTAGGTAATTCAAATGGCAACCCATTTTGAGTGCCTGCTAAGTGTGCCAGGTGTCTGATAGGACATCCCCTTATTATGCCACCCAACTTGTAACTTTCAGCCCCTTGTTGATCTCTAAAGACTTCATCTTTTTCTTGAAAAGAGGCTAATCTGAGGTAATATACAGGTTGCTAATTGGCTGCTACAGTTTGATCTTCTTGAAAGATTTTTCTATTATTTTTTATAAGAGGATCAATTTTTCTTTCTTTCAGCTCTGTAATGAAAAAGGAGTCCCGCTTCTTTGCATCATGTATAATAGTCTCTAAAAAGAAACCATTAATGTTTTCAATGGTTGGATCTTCTTGACTAAAGAGTTGATATCCCTATTGGATAATTGAAAACAAATCTTCAAACTATGGCTCCTTATGCTCTTTGTCCATGACAAAATATAACTCCTCAACAAAGTGGGGCAGCTCATCAAATAAGTTCATAGGCAGCATTATCTTATACAACTTTTTCAATAGTCTCACTGATTTGAATGGGTTGATCACATGCTTCCCTTTCATATGATACTAACTCATCATCTATGCTAGAACAAAAAGCTTCTATGATATCATTTAACTCATAATTTTGCATTAAATCTAGATGAGTTTTATCATTTAGTTGCTCCATACCAGGCATAGATGCTATATCATGCATGTGAGATCTTCATCTTCATCAACAAATTGAGGAAGTTCATCGAACAAGTCAGCAATATTCTTTGGCTATTCCAAATCAACTGGTAAATTAGGAACCTGCATGCTCTCTTCAACTTGCTCAACATAACCAGGTAGTTGGTCAAATAAAGAAATTGAAACCTCCTCCTCAGGTAATGCCTTTTCCAGTGAAACTTGGGCATCCTCTGTCTGCAAGTGAATATCTCTAACTGGTAATCCTTGCATCCTGCTTTCAGCCATTTTATAAACAACGTCATGTTTTTTTTAAATGAATCAAAATCTAAGGGGTTTAGTAATGAATTTGATTCAACATCGTCTTCACATGTACTATTGTTGTTTTGAGTAGTGCAAAAAACAACTTCCTGCTCCTTCTATTCATTATTTTCCTGCTCTAATTGATAAACTTCCAAAGCTAAACGCAATGGGTTTACGTTTTTGACCTTTTCCATGAGGAGTAAGTTGTCTAGATCAATGGGTTGTTCTTCCTCTTCTTTCTTTTCAATAGAAAGCTCATTCTGTTCAAAACTTGGAACACTAAAATGTGGAAAGTGAATCCCTTCCTCAAAGAAAGGATTTGGAAAGGTAGTAGCTGGCTGAGGCATTTGAGAAAGTTGTTCTTCAGGAGAGTTAGACTGAATTTGTTCAAATTCTGGTACTAAATAGGATCCTCTTTGTGTCTCAACCTCCTGCTGATGAATATAAACTTGATATGCAAGCTCCTCCTACTGATTTTCAATTTCCTCAAAATGCTTTTGGAAATATAAAGATATATTCTCCAAACACATATTATTAGAATTTTGAGACTCATAAGAAAAATTGTTTGTTGGTAATATTTTGTGAAATCAGCAACATAACTGCTTTGATATGGCAGATTACAAGGTATATAGATTGCATTTTTATAGAATGGTGAATGGTACGACATATTACCTTGCAATAAACACTTAGCTTGCTAAAACCAGTTACTTTGGGTAGCGGAGTCGCTAGATATGCAGATTTCAATCTCTTAAGGTTTGAAAATTGTTGATTGCATATCAAAATCAGCAATAAGATGTATCTTCTTTCAGCTGTCTAATTCGACGGTCCCATCGGGCATGCTAGAATTGTTAACACTTGGATTTTGCACCCCGTTGAATGTAAAATTCAACAATCCAGTGTAACATGGGAAGACCTCTAAAGTTGTGGGCTTCTTGTAAACAGAGGTCAACCTTCAGAGAAGGCTGGATTCCTTTGTGTTATTACCTAACTACTGATCTTTGTAAGGAAAAGGGAGAATAAGTGCATGAAAGTGAAAACTAAACCCTATGGTGATACACCAAATTTGTTCAAACATGAACAACTACTTAACACATAGTTTTCAATCAACTAATAAAATCTTATATGCTCAACTCAATACTCATATGATATTGCATAAATGTTTCATAAGAAATCTACAATGCATACAGTCCTAGAAGGATGATAAATTCTCCTCACAACTAAAATTGTTTGCATCACCAACATAACCTATAACCTGCAATATACATATCTCCTCTGCTTAAAAGTGCTATTAATGAGACATATTAACAAGGAATAAGAAAAAATCACATGTAAATTTGTTAATCATTCAACACACTCAATGAAGCAGATAAATTAAGAAGGTAGAAATTCTTTGCAATAGTTTTTGGTTTTGATTGTGTGATAATTTTTGCATCAATGTTTCGGATCACACTCCGTAATCCATCATCAGGATGAGCAGAGCCGAAGGATAGAATGATTCTATCCTTCAGCTCTGCTCATCCTGATGATGGATCACGGAGTGTGATCCGAAACGTTGATGAAAAAATTATCACACAATCAAAACTAGAAACTATTGCAAAGAACATTATGGATTGTGGAAACTTGATATCATTAAAAGGTAGAAATTGCTTTTTTTATTGATCTCTAAAGGTGAAACTCCACCATACAATGTCTGTAAATGAGTTACAAAAGTTTTCTAATTTGAGAAAGGACTGCAAAAGTCACAAACTTTCGAAAAGCATAAGAAGAACTCCCATGCAAATGAGGCAAAAATGTCATATATACAACCAAAAAACCTCAAGTGTCTGCCCTTCCTTTAGGGTTTACTAAAAATATCAGCCTCCAAAAAGATCCGCCCTTAGATATTTTTAATGAAGTTAATGCTGCATTAAACATGTATCCCTGCTATCCATGTCAATGAAGGGTCACTGCAGGAATGGCCTCCTTGATCTTTTGCAACAATTGCATTAACTTCTGGCCCTGTGTCCTCCTTCAAACTTCCATCAAAGCCTCTTTGAATGTCCTAAAGCATTATCATAAATGTTGATCTACCTTTGCCAGTAGACATCCCAGCTGTCCCTGAGACTAGCAACTTCTTCCCCTTCGGCTTTCCTCCTATTTTAGATCTTTCTTCAAGTTGATCCCCCTGCGAGAAATATAGCATCAAATGTTCCCTATTGTTAGACCTCCATAGAGACAACATTACTTCCTACGAACTGATTCATCAACCTTGATTACAGAGCAAATCCATGCTGCTCACATTTTGTTGATCATCCTCACAAGGATAGTCACAATAGTCAATCCGCCCATGGTCCATCTTTAGCTCCTTCTTATTGGTTGAATTCATGCCATGTAGATTCCTAGATGGTTAAAGGTCGCTTCATCAAAATCGCATGTTAGTGAGACACTAGACGTGTCTCCCAGATGCGATTATCCCCTTCAGCAGTGATCGGCATAGCTCACAACTGTTGGCAAGAGTTCATAGCGAGTTCCCATTGGTCATACTGATATTCCTTTCTATTGGAAAATCCATCGCTATTGGCAAGACTCTCTTAGTCGACAGGAGGTCATAGCGAACGTTGAGAATCCTACTGATATCCTTTTCCTCACTATCGGCAAGACTCTCTCAGTCGACGAGAGATTATAATGAATCTCCCATCTTTCAGCGAGACATCATGCCGAACTCAAACCCCACGGCCAGGAGTCTTATTGATTCCAAATATCCATTTGGAGAGACCCTTTTAGGTTAGCAAGACCTCATACCGAGTGTCAAACATTACCCAAGACCTTTTGTTTCGGCGAGACCTCACCCCGTTGGTGAGACATCACAGCGAGAGCACCAAATTTCACCGAGACCTTCGTCTTTCGGCGAGACCTCACCCCAATGCTGGCCGTTTCGGTGAGACCACCATGGGTCGGAAAGACCTCTTGTCGAGCTCCTCCTGCTTCGACAAGACCCTGCTTAGTAGGCAAGACCTTTCGCCGAGCTCAAACATTATATCGAAGGCACAATCCCTTCGGTGAGACTCCACTTGGTCACCAAGACTTCATGTCAAACTCAAACCTTTGGGTAAGACTTCTATTTGTTAGTCAGACCTAATAGTGATGATGTCTTCTTTCACCGATACTTCCTTCATTCAGTCAGACGTTACGTCAAACCCAAAATATCTCAGCGAGACTAGCCTTGTGTGCAGCGGTCAGCGAGACCTCCTTTGGTCGGCGAGAGATATAGCAACCCATGAGGATAAAAATTTATGGCCGACCGGTATATTCCCAATGAATAGAACCACACTGCTAGTCAGCGAGACAATAGGAGGGTCTCAGCGAATTTCTTCATCTAGACTTTTATGCCAAATCCGCTTGAGGCATGCTTTCTAACAAACTTCCTTGAGAAATACATCAGGTTTATGATTTAATCCTGCACAAAAAAGTCCCCATTTGGCCTTCGTGAACACCTAAAACATAGATTTCCCTGCCTGTTTGGGCCCGCAGGTGAAAATTAGGTAACATTTCTAGCGACCTCAGCTAGATGTTTGCCTGCTACACATGCAAACTAGTAGCCTAGGCCTATCCATTGGGCATGGAGTCATTATTCTGCTCTTCAAATTTTTGAAAACCTTGCAACTCAACTCAAACCACACAAACTGAAAGAAAATACTGCAATTCTGTTGAAGACAGAATCTTAAAAATAGGTGCAACAACTGCACTTATTGAAAAACATGAAAAAACTAAAAATGAAACGTACCATGGGGCACTTATTGCAAAAAAAAATTGAAACTACAACTACTCTATCCTACACTACCCAGCAGTGGTAGTGATTAGACATAACCATTTATTGGTTGTGAGAAAAAACTACCCTTTCTCACCAACATATGACGTGCTTCCTACTTGAAAATTGTCCAACAGTGATGAAAGAAAAGTAAATGCTGAGTGAATAGATTAAACACCTCTCCAATCATGAAAACTACCTCCTTTTTTGTGTTAGAAAAGAGGTGCATGCAACTGTTTTGAATAGTTTGAGCAACTTGCATTAATGCCTTTTGATGCTCAATCTCGTGCTCCCAAGTAGGTAATTCAAATGGAAACCTCTTTTGAGTGCTTGCTAAGTGTGCCAGGTGTCTGATAGGACATCCCCTTGTTATGACACCCAACTTGTAACTTTTAGCCCCTTGTTGATCTCTAAAGACTTCATCTTTTTTCTTTAAAAGAGGTTGATTGGAGGTAATATGGAGGTTGCTCATTGGCTGCTATAGTTTGATCTTCTTGAAAGATTTTTCTATTATTGTTTATAAGAGGATCAGTTGTTCTTTCTTTCAGCTCTGTAATGAAAAAGGAGTCCTGCTTCTTTGCATCATGTATAATAGTCTCTAAAAAGAAACCATTAATGTTTTCGATGGTTGGATCTTCTTGACTAAAGAGTTGACATCCATGTTGTATAACTAAAAAAAAATCTTCAAACTGTAACTCCTTATGCTCTTTTTCCATGACAAAATATAACTTGTCCTCAACAAAGTGGGGCAGCTCATCAAATAAGTTCATAGGCTACAAGGCATTATCTTCTACAACTTTTTCAATAGTCTCACTGACTTGAATGGGTTGATCACATGCTTCCCTTTCATATGATACTAGCTCATCATCTATGTTAGAACAAAAAGCTTCTATGATATCATCTAACTTATAATTTTGCATTAAATCTAGATGAGTTTTATCATTCAGTTGCTCCATACCAAGCATAGATGCTATCATGCATGTGAGATCTTCATCTTCATCAAAAAATTGAGGAAGTTCATTGAACAAGTCAGCAATATTCTCTGGCTGTTCCAAATCAACTGGTAAATTAGGAACCTGCATGCTCTCTTCAGCTTGCTCAACATAATCAGGTAGTTGGTCAAATAAAGAAATTGAAAGCTCCTCCTCAGGTAATGCCTTTTCCAGTGAAACTTGGGCATCCTCTGTCTGCAAGTGAAGATCTCTAACTGGTAATCCTTGCATTCTTCTTTCAACCATTTTATAAATAGCATCATGTTTTTTTTTAAATGAATCAAAATCTAAGGGGTTCAGTAATGAATTTGATTCAACATCATCTTCACATGTACTATTGTTGTTTTGAGTAGTGCAAACAACAACAAATTCCTGCTCCTTTTGTTCATTCTTTTCCTGCTTTAATTGGTAAACTTCCAAAGCTAAATGCAATGGGTTTACATTTCTGACCTTTTCCATGAGGAGTAAGTTGTCTAGATCAATGGGTTGTTCTTCCTCTACTTTCTTTTCAACAAAAAACTCATTCTTTTCAAAACTTGGAACACTGAACTGCAAAAATTGAAGCCCTTCCTCAAAGAAAGGATTTTGAAAGGTAGCAGCTTGCTGGGGCATTTGAGAAAGTTTCTCTTTAGGAGAGTTAGACTAAATTTGTTCAAATTCTTGTACTAAATAGGATCCTCTTTGTGTCTCAACCTCCTGCTGATGAATATAAACTTGATAAGCAAGCTCCTCCTACTGCTTATTGACCTCCTACTGATTTTATATTTCCTCAAACTACTTTTGGAAATATAAAGACATATTCTCCAAACTCATTATCATAATTTTGAGACTCATAAGAAAAATTGCTTTGTTGGTAATATTCTGTGAAATCAGCAACATAACTGCTTAGATATGGCAGATTACAAGGTATATAGATAGCATTTTTGTAGAATGGTGAATGGTATTACATATTACCATGAAATAAACACTTAGCCTACTGAAACCAGTTACTTTGGGCAGCAGAGTCACCAGATATGCAGATTTCAACCTCTTAAGGTCTAAAAATTACTGATTGCATATTAAAATCAGCAATAAGATGTATCTTCTTTCAGCTATCTAATTTGACAGTCCCACCAGGCATGCCAAAACTATTAGCACTTGGATTTTGCACCCTGTTGAATGTAAAATTCAACAATCTAGTATAACATGGGAAGACCTCTAAAGCTGTGGGCTTCTTGTAAACAGAGGTCAACCTCCGGAGAAGGCCGACTTCCTTTGTGTTATCACCTAACTACTGATCTTTGTAAGGAAAAGGGAGAAGAAGTGCATGAAAGTGAAAACTAAACCCTGTTGTGATACACCAAATTTGTTCAAACATGAATAGCTGCTTAACACATAATTTTCAATCAACTAATAAAATCTTATATGCACAACTCAATACTCATATGATATTGCATAAATGTTTCATAAGAAAGCTACGATGCATACAGTCCTAGAAGGATGATAAATTCTTCTCACAACTAAAAATGTTTGCATCACCAGGATAACCTATAACCTGTAATATACATATCTCCTCTGCTTAAAAGTATTATTAATGAGACATTAACAAGGAATAAGAAAAACTCACATGTAAATTTGTCAATCATTCAACACACTCAATGAAGCAGATAAACTGAGAAGGCATAAATTGTTTTTTTATTGATCTCCAAAGGTGAAACTCCACCATACAATGTTTGTAAATGAGTTACAAAATTTTGCTAATCTGAGAAAGGACTGCAAAACTCACAAAATTTCAAAAAGTATAAGAAGAAATCCCATGCAAATGAGGAAAAAATGCCATATATACAACCAAGAAACCTCAAGTGTCTGCCCTTCCTTTAGGGTTTTCTAAAAATATCAACCTATAGAAAGATCCGCCCTTAGATCTTCTTAATGAAGTTAATGTTGCATTAAACATGTATCCCTATTGTCCATGTCAGTGAAGGGTCATTCCAGGAATGGCCTCCTTGATCTTTTGCAACAATCGCATTAACTTTTGGCCCCGCATCCTCCTTCAAACTTCAATTAGAGCCGCTTTGAATGTCCTAAAGCATTATCATAAATGTCACTCTACCTTTGCTAGCAGACATCCTAGTTGTCCTTGAGTACTAGCAGCTTCTTCCCCTTCGGCTTTCCTCCTGTTTTAGATCTTTCTTCAAGTTTATCTCCCTGCGAGAAAGACAACATCAAATTTTCCTTGTTGTCAGACATCCATAGAGACAACACTACTACCTTCAAAGTGATTCATCAACCTTGATTACAGAGCAAATCTATACTACTCACATTCCATTGATCTTCCTCACAAGGATAGTCATAACAATCAAAGTGCCCATGGTCTGCCTTTAGCTCCTTCTGATGGGTTTAATTCGTGCCATGTAGATTCCCAGACGGTCAAAGGTCGCTTCATCAGAATCACATGTCAGTGAGACACTAGACGTGTCTCCCCGAATCAATTATCCCCTTCAGCAGTGATCAACATAGCTCACAACCGTCGGCAAGAGTTCATAGCAAGTTCCCATTGGTCATACCGATATTTCTTTCTATTGGAAAATCCATCGCTATCAGCAAGACTCTCTCAATCGGCAGGAGCTCATAGTGAACGCTAAGAGTCCTATCGATATCCTTTTTCATGGGAAAGTTGATTGCTTTCAGCAAGACTCTCTCAGTCAACGAGATTATACTGAAGCCCCCATCTTTCGATGAGACCAACATATTTTGGTGAGACATCATGCCGAACTCAAACCCTATTTCCAGGAGTCTTATTGATTCCAAATATCCATTTGGCGAGGCCCTTTCAGGTCCACAAGACCTCATACCGAGCGCCAAACATTACCCGAGACCTTTCATTTCAGCGAGACCTCACCCCATCGATGAGACATCATAGCGATAGCACCAAATTTTGCTGAGACCTTCGTCTTTCAGTGAGACCTCATCCCGACACCAGTCATTTTGGCGAGACCAACACGGGTCGGCAAGACCTCTCGTCGAGCTCCTCCTGCTTTGGCAAGACCCTGCTTAGTCGGCAAGACCTTTTGCTGAGCTCAAACATTATACCGAAGGCACAATCCCTTCAGTGAGACTCCACTTGGTTGCCGGGACTTCATGCCAAACTCTAACCTTTCAGCAAGACTTCTATTTGTTAGCCAGACCTCATAGTGATGATGTCTCCTTTCGCCGAGACTTCATTCAGCCAGACGTTATGCTGAACCTAAAATCTTTCGGCCAAACTAGCCTTGTGTGCAATGGTCATCGAGACCTCCTTTGGTCAGCGAGAGATATAGCAACCCATGGTGATTAAAATGTTTGGCCGACTTGTATATTCCCAATGAATAGAACCGCACTGCTAGTCGGCAAGACAATAGGAGGGTCTCAACGACTTTCTTCATCAGGACTTTTATGCCAAATCCACTTGAGGCATGCTTTCTAACAGACTTCCTTGAGAAATACATCGGGTGTATGATTTAGTCTTGCACAACAAAGTCCCCATTTGGCCTTCATGAACACTTGAAACATAGATTGCCCTGCTTGTTTGGGCCCGCAAGTGAAAATCAGGTAACAATAAGATAATTAAATAATACAAACTATTGAAGTTTGCTTATTTAATAAATGGATAAAATATAGAAGAAATAATGATGATAATAATAATTAAATAAAACAAAGTATTTAATTTTGTTTATTTAATTAAGAGGAAATAATATGGTAAAATAGAAGAATTAAAAGTGAACTTAATATAAATAAATATTTCTATTTGTTTATTAAGTAGATGAATTTAAGGTTAATTAATCAAATAAATCATATTTAATTAATTATATTCTCCAAACCATTTTTAGGTGTATACACAAGGAACATCATTAAACCTAACATTGGGCACATCAACAACTCCTTTACAAAATTCACCCAAATAAACACCATTAGCCATCAAGACTTTCATGATTGAAGTATGCCTCAAGGATGAAAACCTATCTAGTTGTCTTGATATATGGCATGAGGATCCTAAATCAAGAATCTAATCTCTATACTGTTCAACATTTGTTACAACAACAGAATGACCTTTCATCATATTATCTTTTACCTTATCACTCCCATTAACAATTCTTGCAACACCTATGTGTGTAGTTCAGATAAAGGTTGAGAAGAAGAAGAAGATGAACTTGTAGATTTAGAAGGAAAATAAATGTTATGTTCCTTTATAAGTTTCCTTATTTCTTCTAACTCTTTCTTATAATAATTTTATTCACCATGCCCAGGTGTTTTACAATAACCACACTTGGGCTTCTCCTTCTTAGGTTTATCCTCTCTAAGAGAGGTGGGAATATCAGTAGATTTTTCCTTAGGTTTAGACTTTGTCTTTCCTTTATCCTTAGATGATGATGCAATCAATGCATGATGCTTAGAATGTGTATCATGTTGACTAAGTTTAGCTTATTCCCTAGTCAATCTATCATAAAATGTCTCAAAAGAGGGCATGATAAAAGAATCACCTAAACCATCCATTATAAAATAAAAAGTAAAGAAGTATGCAAATGAACCTTTTAACTTAGATAAAATCAAAAATATGTATTCTTTATTAGTTTTGTCTAAATACCACAACCATCCCATTAAGACCTTAATGATTTAAAGTTTACCAAGTAGTCTTCAATGGTAGGAAAATAATCTATGGAAAGTGATGCCAATCCAACCTCCAATTGTATGGAATGAACCTCACTAACTAAACCAAATAAATCCTTGTACTTATCCCATACCTACTTAGGAGTAGTACATTCCTCAATATCGTAGAACAAACTATTAGAAACATGCATAGTAATTTTTTTTATTTAAGGGGTAAACGCTTTTGACCTGAAGCTATGAACTGGTGAGGTCACAAATGAGGGACCTCATCCCCAATATAACCACTCAAAAATACCACCCCAATGAGGTTTTAACCTTGGTGGCAAGAACAACAACACCACCTTTAAACCATCATGCCATGCTAACATCGAAAACATGCATATCAATTAAACCCATAAATTCATCACATTTATTTCTATGAGAAAATATTTCATGTTCTCAAGAAAAATTAGATTGACGATTAATTAATGTGGACCAGAAACCCTTAGATAAAAGAAATCCTTACATTCTCACCTTCCATGTATGATAATTATGAGGAATTAAAACCTCAAACCCTTGTTCAACCATTAGGTCAACAAGTACTAAGAGTGAAAAATAGACACATATTTGAATCAAACTGATGTGATACCTCCCAAATTTTAAGTACAACTAAAAATGACCCCCCCACAAACAAAAATTCTCTAGAATACAATATGTCCAAGTAATTAACCAAGAAGAAAATATGCAAAAATCTGAATAAATTATACTTGGGGCTGAATCTGAAAAAGTGCATGAACCAAATGAAAGAGATCCTAAATACTTTTCAATTGCTATTGGAATCACAAAAATTGGATTTAACCTAGAAAAAAAATAGATTAGAGGTCCAAAGGGGAAAAATAATTTTAGTTGCCAATAAAATGTACATATAGCAAAATTTGGAAAAATGACCTACACCAGTACGAAGTACATTGAACTAGATTTTCGTTGATATCTCGTTTGTAAAATTTTGATACTTGGGTGAAAAGATATGCTCGATTGAAGAAAATTTCCCAATTAGGGCTTAACAGACTAACTAGGGGCAAACAATTAGCCCCTGAGAGCTAGCAGTTGGTCTCTCACATGACTATAGGCTCTGTAGGAAAAACAAGATGGTGAGCAGAGGGGTGGCGAGGCATTGATAGCAGCAGCCGATGACGGCTCCACATGCCACCATATGTTTAAACTGTCAGGTGCTTAGCTAATAGCCCTACAGCTTAAGTCATAATCGAGGCTCAAAACCAACCACTAAACCCAAAAATTACATCGCCAAAAAAAATATTTATTAAAATGTAGTAAATTCTAAAAATATTTTGATCGACTTTGTACTTGTGATGCTAGGATTGTATGCAGACTGTATCAGGACTATGTAAGCAAAGGAATATACCACCAAAGATATTGGTTCTACAAAATATTCTTTTTTCAATGGTACAAACATTGCCACACCTTCACAAACCATATAGATCATATGAAATAAACATCCTACAACTATACAAACTAATTTGGTGATGAGAATGTAGAAAGAACCTTTGAGGACCAGAGGAAAAATTCTCTGATTTTGATAGTTTGACAAGAAATTTTAAGGTTTTCAGGCCTTCTGGATGTAATGGGAGGGTAAATTTTGGCCCAAATTTCTCTAAAAAATCAGCTACCTACCAAATCTTGTAACCACCTCCCAACTTGAAACCCTCATAGATTTGGCAAAAAAAAATAGATTTTGACAAAACAAAAGTTGTTCTTAACTTTCTTAGATGCCCTGGACTCAATGGTAAGCTCATATTTCCTCCAACACGATCCAAAATTAACCTGCAATGAAAACCTTCAAAGAGGAACCCTCAAAATCTGGTATTTTAAAAAATTTTCAAGTTCCCAAGGTCACCATAGGGTGCAAGGGAAGAACATACTCAAACTTACTAAAAATGACCAATATCTCTCATTAACAATAGCTCAACCCTCAGATCTAAGGACTTTTCAAGGCTTGGCTCTGATACCATGAAAGAGCTAAAGATTAACTCTATACCCAAGACCACCTACAAAAATAATAGATTCCTTCCACAAGAGAGTATGCAAGAAAATAATATTGCTTGATATTAAGACCTATCAATATGATAATGAGGTATGAAGTATATTACAAAGTGTACAATGACCTTGCTTATATAGACAAGGTGAGGAATATGATTAAATAATATTGTGACATGTGTCTTAATCCTATCACATGAGACAACTAGCTCATAACAACCTAGGATAAGATAAAATCCAGATATGACAACTAAGACTTCTAGAAGGAATCTTATAATCCTAAGTAAACTTAGCATGTTAATAAGTCCCCTAAGTCCTTGGTAAGGAAATTTACTAGGTACAAGACATATATTCACACCAACATTATCTTCAATTGACCATTTTCTTTAAACCATTGACACATGTATTTTCAAATTGTAGTTTACTTTGCATTGGTTGAGTAGTGTCATTAGGGCCACTTGTGAAGATTGATATGTTATATCTATATCTTCAACTATTTGATTTTTTCCTTTATTTTCCATTTGATCTTTGTTTAAGTAGTGTTGTTGGGGGAACTCATGCATATTTTTTTTCTTCTTGAACTTGATTTTAAAAATAAGTTCTTCAATTTCAATATTATAGTAGTAATCTAAATCAATAGTTGTTTGTAGCTTCTTCGTGCTTCAATGATGTTCTTCATGTTCTTACTCTTTTTGGGACATTGTTTTAGAGGATTTTTAATCCTTATTTTTTTCTCTTTTGGAGAGGATTTTTTCCCATGAGGTTTTCTCCCTTTTCTTCATTTATGAGAGAGTTTTATTTTTTCATGGGTACCTCATCAAGCCTAGTTGTTGGTACCCATGTTTTGAATTTTATGCATTCATCATTTAGAGGTTTTAGCCACTTCCCAAGTTGCACTTAAGGGGGGGTGTTAGAGTAAAAGAGTACTTACCTTATTAATTATTTAATTACTTAGGTCCCTTTTCATTCTATCTACTTAAGCTTGTGTAGGTCATGTACTTTGTTGTGTCTCAAGTCATAGGATGAGGAAACATTTCATGATCTCTTTTTATCCTAATGTATGGTTTCTTTTGGTGATTAGTGGACTAGATTGGATGTCATAATTATGTTCATAATGTTTAAAAATCTTGATTTCACCTTTTGTTTCATTAAAATTGAACATTGGAGGAAAAATCTACACAAGTTTGAAGTAGAAATGTGCTTGTGATAATCCATAGGTAATATAGATTTTGGCGAACCTTGGATTAGACCAACCCTACCATGAGGTCCAAAGCATCCAAAAACCTTATGAATTCCTATCAAATCATCATATTTTGAGCACTTGATGCAATATATGCTAAGATTTTCTTGCACTTTTTGACTATATGGAAATAATATTATAAACTATTCCCCATCTATGCATACACTATATCAAAATATCTATGTGCATGTGCTGACATACAAATACAAAGTATATTATTTCATGTATATATGTGAATTCATTAATTTATATAGATAAAAAAATGGTTTTATTAATTTATTTTATTATAATTATTAATGTCTATGCCCCAAAAACTACTCATATCTAATATAATTACCAAGGAAACCATGTAATAATAATAAAATATTCCACAAATCTAGGAACCAACAAATATTTTGCAAGCAAGTCTAAATAAACAAGATAACAAAGATGCATATATAAGTATCCAACATAATTATTATGTTGAATAATAGATTTTTTTTATTGTTACAAAGTACAATGAAGCCTCTTATTTGAGCAAAGAAATGAAAATGAATGGTGGAAACTAACTAAAGATAGACATTCATGATATATGGATCTAACTAAATTTGGATATGAATAATAGGTTTATAAAACTAGATGGACTAGAATGATAGAAGGAATGTAACTCAACCAAGAGTAGATAAGTTTCAATCAAGTGCATAAGAAATTGATACATAATTGATTGACACAACCACCTAAGTGATATTATCCTAACTAGGTGCTTATTTGCACTATAGTAATAAAGTAAATACAAGTAAAATAGAATATACCAATAGTCCTATTAGAAAAACTTAAAGAGAGATAAATAAAATGACGGGCCTCGACAATTAAGCCTAATTAGGTACCATGCTATTAAATTTACCTCATAAGAAAATAAATGGAGAAACCCATGTAAAAAATCACCTTTAAAGGAGAGAACATGAGAAGCCTCCCCAAAAGCTAAAATAGATATCCCTAAAAGATGAGGAACATGAGCATGAGAAATTCACTAAAAGAAGCATGAAGAAGCTATAAAAAACTATTAAAGAACAAGTATTATACAAGAAAAATAAAATAACTTCCAATTAGAGAAGTATCAAAGGTTAGGTGCAAAAAGAAACAAATTTGTGTGATTGATCAAAACACTATCTCAAATAATACATTGATGAAACTAAAGATTCTAATGAAACTACATGACTAATAGAATAACATTACTCAAAAATTGCAATGTATAGTCATATATATATGGCAAATAAATCTATTTGAGTGAGAAAAATGACACTACTTGCATAATACATAAATGGTAAATTCACACCTATATACTACAAAAAGGAAACAAAATGGAAATAAAAATAATATTTTTTAATGGATTCATAAATTGATCATTGAAGAAGGTGGCTTCCATAAATAGGTCTATTAAAATGTATATATCTAGTATGTGTTCCTTCTCACCAAAATGCATGGGAAACCAATTATTGAAATTGTGACACAAATAAGAGCAAGCTCGGCTCCAATATACAAATTAATCTATCATCTTGAACACACAATGATTGCATTATGTTAGCTTTATAAATCCTTCCAACTTCTAACTACCCAATAACTAACTAACATCTTAAATAATAGCTAACCTCTAATTAATAAATTAACATGAACATGTTAATTTATTATTTATTATAATATTATATTTCATACACTATTAATTCCTAAAAAAACCCTTTAGTGTTTATGTAGGAACTTTATTCTATGTTTTGATGTATTGAAATTTGGCCTTATTTGGTTATTTCCTTCATCTTTTGAGTTGTCACTAAGATCCACCATTTTTTAGTGGTATTGGATTCTTAGGAAAATCATGTTTCCATAGGCAACCATTTCAATGATATCTAATTATTTATTTTTATCACCTAGTTCCCCATCACCATCTTTGTCTTCATCATTGGTCCCAACATCATCATATATTGGTAGACCATTACAAATATTTCATTGCAAGATTGTTATCTACATGGTAGCTAGAAATCTCAAAAATAAATAGTTATGATTTAGACATTAAATCAGCATTTAGATCCTCTTGTAATTCATCTATAGGTAGGTAATATTGATGCATAATGCATTGGAAACCATCAACTTGGCTGGAAATTATCTACTTAGCTCAAACTACCATGGGGAAATTTTCAAGTGCATTGTATAATTAGAGCCACCAATTTTATCTCCTTCATTACATTCCACCATTAACAAGAAAAATATATGACCCTATAATAGTGGACCATCAATATGAATGAGACAGTGGTGAACATAAACCATGTCTCCAAAATGAACCCTCAAATTTGAACGCCTATATAACTAAATTGATTCATTTCATTTTACATGAGTAAATGACCCTTTAATAGTCTAGAAACAATGTATTCTTCCTTGTAGACATTGAAAATAAACAGATTGATATTGCACACTCAATCTCGATCTACTAATATCATTTCAATCTGATTTATCCCTCTATCTAACCATTTAATTGAATAGCCTTATTTGATTAAAGTCATCATAATTCCCCTTTTAATTAAATAAATCCCTCAATTTAATTAAATCATCATCTCTGTGTAATTAGCTAGGTCATTTCATCTTCCTTTCTTTATTTTAATTAAATAATCCATATTATTTGATTAAATTTCTAAAGTTCATCTAATTAAATTAAATAAATCAAACATTTATCTAATTTAATCTAACATCACCCCTTTTGGTTAAATAAATCAAAATATTTATTTAACTAAGTCTTAACCATTTTCATCTCTTTTTTATTTATTTTAATCCTAAAATCTAAATCAAATGGTCAAATCAACTAAATCTCCCCTTAAATTAATCAAATCCTAATTAATTTAATCCTAATCACTCAAAACCTCTATATTTTGTAACTTGCATATGAAAATCAATTTAATTGTTTTATAAATCACCTATTTTCATTCAAAAAAGGCATCCAAGTGGGAATATTCCTCAAATTTGAAATCTCCCCCCAAAATGACTTGTTCATCCAACAAAGAATTTAAAGCTCTTACATTGTCTCTTACATGTCTCCCACTTGGCATTTAACTCATCTTTCATCGCCCCTAAACATGTCATTTCATCAAATTCAAATTTCAAACTTGCACATTGATCAAAATGTGCTCAAGCTTCCTCCATTCACAAGTTGACAAGTGGCATCTTTCCATTGGATGAATGTTAGTCCCACATTGCTCAAATTTGGACATTCATCCATCTTGGCATTCTATAAATAAAGAGCTCATCTCCTCATTTGATCATCCACAAATTATGCAAAGTTATTATGCTAAAATATTTAGCCATTTCCATCCATCACCATTGAGTTCTTAGTTAGGTTTTTTTCAGATTTTGGCTTGGAGCTCTCATCCTTCATCAACAAAGTGGATCAATCATCATCAACATATCAAGATTACATCTTAGAAATTGGGAAAGGGCCAATTTTCACATCAAATTGGCATCAATTCCCCCATGGGATCATGTGTTTGCTATTCTAATTAGGATTGAATCTATATTTTCTTGTTTCATTGTATTCTTTATTGATTTCTTTCTTAATTTGAAGTTTGTAAATGGATTTCATGGGGAATCCTTGTTCATGCTTGCAATCTCTAACTTAAAGTGTTTGTTCTCATTGTTTTGCAGATATTAGGATTGGGGTTCACACATTTGGTGCTAGAGGGAGGGCTTAATCTCATTCTCAATCACTTTTTCCAAAAATTTCCTCATTTTTGCTTATACACAGAAAAATTCCCACACTGAGAGCTTAACGTCGTTGTTTTAGCACCGCTAACTCTTCAACATCGCCATATAGCACCGCTAGAAACCCAAACTGCGATGTTGGAGTCTTCCCACCCAAAAATTTGAATTTTTAACTCCACCGCTTGACCATTTGACTCGCAGGAATTTAAAAAAAAAACCAAACTACGACGCTAGGCAAAAGTGCGACACAGTTGAGCTCACTGCCTCGACACAAAGCGACACTGTAAGAGCACCGCTAAGAAATCAAACTCCGACGTAGTCATGGGTTGCACTGCTGGGAGGGAGTAAAAAGTTGAAATTTAATTTTAGTATGTGCATTTTGTCATATGATCAATTTTTCTTTTGTTTTTTGCTTTTTGACCTTTGTATTTTACAGAATCTGACTTTTTTTTCGTGCTTGTAGGTTGGGCCAAATTGAAAAATGAAGAAAAGGAGAAGTATGAGGAGGATATTTCATCAAATCAAAGTGTTTTTAAACACTTTAGTGTTTGTTTAACACTTTTTAAGAAATTGTTATCACTTCTATCTTAGGACACTGATTTCATTTGGGTTTAAAAAGAATCTTTTCATTTCTTGCAAAAGGCTAAAATGAACAATAGGATCACAACATACTAGAATTTGTTTCTTTGGATAACAATTGAACAAAATTTCTACCATTTGTCTTTTGGTGCTTTAAAAATAACTCACATTTTTCTTTGTGTATTTAAAAAGAACAAGTGCAACTTTGTTTTCGTGAAGGCTTACTTAAACTAAATTCATTGAAAAAGGACGTATGCACTTCTCTCGCACTTTATAGTGATCTTGAGAATCAAAATACATTTTTCATGACTTTAGGGTGAGACAAATAAATCACCTCCACACTTCATATTTGGGTTTTAAAATTGAACAAAATATTGTGCGAGTGTGAGTGGGGGCATTATTGTGTATATTCTCTCTTTGTTGCCAACAAAGATTGATCGAGTTACGAATATTGTCTTTACTCGCTTTTGTTTATCCTAGAGGGCCTACCTTGGGGAAAAATTACTCACCCAATGGAATGAATCAACCGGTAACACTCTAAAGCCAAGAGTATTTCCAACTGGGATATAAATGTGGGTATTGGAGTAAAACGCCAATATCACACGGTTGATTCTGACAAGATGGATTTGAAAGGGGACTCTTGCCATATGGGTCAATCTCCATGAATAGAAGTTTGAACTAAAACCCTTGCTTATAGTAACCAACTTGTCCATCCAATGAGTTTATCAAAGTGGTGCATTGGAACTTAGATTCCAAGAAGTTACTTGCCATGTCCAATCTTGGTTAAAGTATAGAGGTTAAGACTTCATTCTTAACATACCTTTATACTATTTCTTTGGTTGCATGTAAAATCATCTCTTCTACTACGAAGGGCATGAGGAAAGCCCACCAAGAAAAACGTACCAATTGAGCTAGGATGTTATATTGCTTATGAGTCAAAACACTTTGCTTGTTCAAAAACATTTCGAAACAAACACTTAACATCCTCATCAAAATTTCAAACCCTTTAGGATGCAAATACAATTGACCAAATTCATGTGTTATTGCTTGCCCTTGGGATTCACATTCTTAGAGGTTTCTAAACACTTGAACTTACATCTCAATTTGCCTACTAAAGATCAACAATAGGTAACCCTTGCCTTGGATTCATCAAATTTCCACACAACATACTTTGTGGGATTTGAAGAAATTAGGACATTGGACATCTAGTTTGGAAAACCTAATCAAAGAAGTGTTTGTGGTAAAATCAATTCGCTAATCAAGATGAAATCAATTGAACCCCACACATGTGCTTGTTTATCTATTGTCTTATGGTCTTTTGAGCAAACATTGATCTTTTTGTTTGAAGGGAAGAGCATGTTCTTCAAAACCTTAGCCTTGTAAACAATTCCTTCTTAGGTTCATTTAGGATCAAAATCAAACACGTCATCTATTTTAAAAAATTATTATCCCATCCCACAAGTAATTTTTTAGCTTTGGAAACATCATTATCTAGACTTGGGTACATCCTTAAACCAAATCAAAAATCACCTTGTTTAATTAGGAGTATGTGAATGCATACTTTCTCATACCTCTAGTTAAATTAGCACACCTTTGAACAAGTTTATCCTAAAGATCACATCCAACATCTTAAGGTTTACAAGTTCATTATCCAATCAAAACCAATCAAAATCAAATCCTAAAGTCTAGCATTGGTCCAAATTTTCTAAGAAAAACAACACCCATATCATTCACCCTTTTCATCCTTCATCTCATCATTGGTCCTAAACACTTTAGAGGTCACTTTTGCGACAAAGTCAAAACACAAGAAGAACATGGAATATAAACTTGATCCATACATCATAAGCGATCAAAACCAACCAAATTATCAAAGCCTCATAATTCCAATTGATTTTCAAAACTCACATTTATACAATCCATACATGGGATCATTATCTCCTACAAACCTCAATGGTACAACAAATGTGAGTATGCCTAGTCAAAATTTTGGAACACCTTTCCTGATGGTAGATTTAAATCCAAGTCCAAACCTACAAATCTATCAACCAAACACTCAATGCATGAGCCTTCAAATGAACAACATCATCCCATCAAATTCCTACATGCCAAATGTGAATGTACCAAGTACAACTTTACAAAACATGAACATTTTGAATCCAAACTTGGTAAACTTTGGGATGGATATGTTTGCAAATCATACGAATATTGTTCAAAGTACAAACAAGATGTTAACGAATCCAAGTCAAGGTAACACCATGCAAAATCAAAGTTACCTAAATCAAGGCAATGTGATTCCCAACATCAACAATGTTCAATTTCAACCCATAATGCCAAATCTGAACATCATCCCAAGTCAGAATATTGACCAAAATCAATTTGTCCATGATCCCATGCAAACACCACAAGTGCACGTCCCAAATCTAATTGAAAAAAAGACAAATCAAGGGATTCAAATTCAAAATCAAGATCAAATTTTGCTAGAGCAACTTGCTTCACATGCCAAACTAATTGAATTATTGAGCCAAGAGATATCTTCACTCCAAAATCAATACACTCTTCCATTGGTTAAACCATGTCACCAAAGTGTTGATTTGTGTCTACAGCCACATCAAGAACAAAATCTACACTATCAAGAGGTTAGATATCAAGATCAAGATCAACAACAAACCCAATTACCCCATCTCGAAGATCAATCACCACATTTTAAAGATCAATCACCACATCTCCAAAATCAACCACCACAAGGTCAATTCAAAGTGAAAATCTCACAAAGTAACAAATGAAAATACACACCACTTGGGAGACCAATCAAATCAGTCCTACAAAAATTTGTACAAGAAAATCTCATCAAGATTCCCACCTATGGGAACTATCAAGAACCCCTAGTTAAACTACCAGGGTATAACGAGGAGCACCATTGTGATTTCCACAAAACAAAGGGACACACAACATCAAGTTGTATTCGACTCAAAAATATCAGCCAAGACCTTATTGATCAAAATATAATCACTATTGGGGACAATGATCAAGATCTATCCATCAATGAACACCTTGAAGATGTTTCCACCTCATCCAATGATCAAATTAACATACATCAAGAATCACTTTTCAATCATGATCAAAATCGACCAACAATACCCAACAATGATCCAATTCAAGAAATGTCAACATGATTTGACCCTATGGTTGAAGACATTGAAAATCCCTCCACCTCAATTTTTGAAAACAATTATCAAGATATCTCCATCAATGAGCACCTTGAAGATGCTTCCACCCCATCTGATGATCAACTCACAATACATCAAGAGCCACTTTTTAGTGATCTATTTCAAGGAGTGTTAGAATTATTTGATCCCATGGACATGATCATATTGAAAATGTATCTACATTGCCTTATGATTTAGAGGACATATCTCAAGAATTTATTCCAAAGCATGATCAAAATCTTTCACCAAGGTCTAGCAATGGTCCTTTCCAAGACATGTTGACCCCCTTTGACCTCATGATTATAGATACTAAAGGAATCTTCAACTCGACACTTGATCCAAGCCCGCTCAAAGATCAAGAGGATAACAAACCACTTTTCATTCCTAATGACGATATCATAGAACCCTTTGTAAGCAATCCATCCTTTGAAACTGACCCATGTCAAGAATTTGATCCAAAGCATGTCAAAAGCAATTCTGAAATCATTCAAGATCAAGAGTTTTTATTTCCAAGCTACTAAAATGGTCTAATGGATACTCTCCTATCTATACAAGATGATCATATCCACATAGCACATTCTCCATATACCCATGAGATTCTTTCTTTGGGTGGACACATAGATGATCTTCATTCATAACAAGATTCCCTTACCCCTGACATTATTACACAAAAAGAGAAGGTTAGTGATTCCTATAGTCAAAATGAGTTGTCAACATCAAGATTAGGTATATCCCAAACTCAGACTGAGGAAATCATGAATAAAAATATCCAACATTATCCATTCAAGGAAGCAGGTCAGACAGAACAAGATATTTCAGAGTTAGCAGAGCAGCAAATTGAAATAACATTTTCTGCAGTGGTCGTTTATTAGAGAATGCATTCTAAAAAGGAACCCTCCAAATAAGAAAAATCAAGGAATGAAGGTGCCACTATCACCATACTGGGGGCAACTATGTCTCAAGCAAACGTCAACATAGGGAGCATGAAGAGTCTTTCTGATGAAACTAGTGTCAATACTACAACTAGCCACATCATGAATCTTCATCCACCCATTACCCCATCCAAAAATTGTTAGAATCCAAGATCACCTGCATGCAAGATGGATACCTGTCACATGCAAAAGATATGAAGAACCAAAAAGATGCTCTATAAACCTCCCAGTAAAAATACATTAAGAGAATCAACTATTACAACGTGATCAATCCTTATGAAGGAGATCAAGAAACCCTAAAAAGGGAAACCCTAAATGAAACCCTAGTGTGCACACTTAATAATTAATAATTAATTAATAAATGTGCCTAAGTTTAGCTTAAGTAATAAAGAGGAATAAGTGACTTAATTAATTAATCAACGTGATGTATTTAATTAAGCATAATAACTTATTACTCTAACAGACAAGTGATGGATGAAAGATGATGAGATAACCCTAGATAAGGGGTTAAAGTGATTGGATCGACACGATGGGACAAGATAGACCAGTTGGATTGGATTGGAGGATAGTGACTATACAAAGCTCAGGGATGGGATAGTTATCCAAATCATCAAAGATGAAGTGGGAGGATGGCATGATGGAGAGATGAATGATGAGATAGTAGGCTATAGCTAGATACCAATGACAAGGGATTATAAGATGGGATGAGGAGAAGGAGATGAGGATGAGAAAATGAAAAGGATGGGGGAGATAGATAGGGATGGAATAGTGAGATAGGGATGTGATGGTGGATGGGTATGAAGATATGGATGGGGGGAGAAGAGATTGGATGAATAGAGGGGATTGGCTAGGTAGATGGATAGATGCTAGGATGGGTGGAGAATGATCAGGAGGTTAAAAGGAAGGTTTGGATGTATAAAAAGACGAGGACGGGAAGACACAAGGGATTGGTAGGAAGATAAAGATGGGGATATGAAAGGGAGTGTTTTGATGGAGTGGATGATGTCTCCAAGGATGAAATTACAAAGGAAGATAGATGCCCCCACTCTAGATATGTCATGTGCAAGGAGGCATGAAGGATGCAATAGAGAAGGATAGGAAAATAAAGGAGTGAGATGGATGAAGATAGGATGCATGTATAAGGAAGGGAGACAAAAGGTAGCATGACGGGTGGATAAGGAAGATAGATGAGTGCGAATGAGGATTAGGATAGTGTGCGGATGAGGGGAATGTATGCTAAGAGGTGTCCAAAGCATGCTTATATGTTTGCCCCATTGTTATCAAGATCACAAGCAGGATGGAAGTATGGGGATAAGTGAGATATGCCAAGAAAAATGTGTAAGATAGGGAGGATGGAGGGGATGAATGAAAAATGATGTATAGGATGGAGACGGGTGTATAGGTAGAAGCAAAGCGGATGGAGGGAATGTAAATCAGGAAATTGCCCCCAAGTGAAGATGGGGATTTACGCATGACGCCTATTTGCCAGGTTTTCATCATGGTACTTATCCAAGGCGCTTGGTTGCCAAGTTTTCACCATTGGTACGGATTGGATTTAGAAGACATGCGATAAGGATATGGATGAAGGACTCAAGCATCAAGTTCTATATTAGGTATTAAGAGCTCATGTTCGAACCGACAGTTGGATGTTGGTACAACCTTAGGATAAATGGATTATGCTAGAGGATGAATGAGAGGGATTTGATGGGGAAGATACGGGGGATAATGGGTGGGATGTTGGAAGTGGTATGGATGGAATGATGGGGTGGATGTGTGATGGGGTGGTGATTTTAGGACCAACATTGGCACATGTGGTGATGGATGTGAAAAGATAAAAGGATGAATGGATGGAGAATGTGGGGATAATGGAGGAGATGGAATAGTGAATTTCGGGACATAGGGACCCAAAACAGACTTAGGAGATGAAAGGTGGGTATGATTAGCTTTTGGATTAGCAACTTTGGATGTTCTTATAGATTTTTCATTTAATGGCATTGAGTCTTTTTTCTTTGGGATCCACATGGTTTTGATTTTTTCTTTAGTGGGCCTTTGTGGCTGATGGGTTTGATTTGGATTGTGGATTTGATTTTTCTTTTCTTTATCATGTCTTTTAGAGGGGACATGGGAAGCTTTAGATTCATGTGGGTGTTTAGATTGATGCATTTTTCCTCTGGCATCCAAAGTGCTCGTACTAGCAATGGGATGGGTGTGAGAAGATGGATGATGTGGAGTGATGGAGGTAGGAGTATGGGGATTGCGTGTAGATGGGGGATGTTTAGGTATGTGCCTTTGTTGATCCTGATTATAGGATATGTGAGAGGTATGTTTATGATGGATGACATGTATAGGTGTTAGATGGGTGAAAGGATGAGATGGAGGAGGTGATCTTGGGATATACAGACCCAAGATGGATAGAGTAGATGAAGGATGGGAGCTGGTGGATGGAGGGATGTAAGGACCCAAAATGGATGGAGCAAATGAAGGAGGAATATGGATGGTTGTTTTGAGGCGATACGATAGAGGAGGAGGGATTGCAACATATGATTTGGTGGAGCGATGGGAAGAGCCAACATTTCTTTTGGAAAAGGCTCGTTGAGGACGTCTAGAGGTTGTACCAACGTGTTTAGATTGTGAGTCTTGGGAATAGATCCAAGACCTTGCATGTAGATTTGTTCTTTGACTTGGATGGGCTCTAAAATACCTTGCTCGTGAAGGCCTAGATCTTTTCCTTGATAGTTCATGTTCTTGAGCATTCGATCCATGATAGGATTTTTGTTATTCTGAAAACATGATGCGAGTCCATTATTAGGTGGGGGATGATGGGTGGTATATACACTGTGTTTTTCTTCTGCAAGGAGGCCACCATGGAAGAATGTGAGAGTACCAAGGGGATATGCAAGTGTGGGGATAGCATTTTTAGGCGATGATGGGGGATCCTGAGAAGGAGATGATGGGATAGCAACATTTGGATGGGTGGTATCTGGAGAGGGAGTAGGGGATATGATAGGATCTAATTTTGTGGTAGCGGACTCATGCATCGGAGACAGAGATGGAGCGGTAGAATCTTGAATGTCAAGAGGATCATGGGATGGAATGGATGGGGGATTGTGATCTTGCGGTAGACTAGGTGGGATGGTAGGACCTTGATCTGGAGGAGGGGATATGTTGGCATGCTTTGGATCAGGCTCTTGGCATGACTCATCGTGTGTGGGAGGCATGATAATGGAGTCATGGGGGGACCCTTCAAGTGGGGAAGATGGAAGGATGGAAGATTCAAAATATTCCTGGGAATGGATACTAGGAGTGGAAGAAGTGGATTGGATTTGGGTGTCATCGATAGGTTCGACAACTCTTGAAGTAGAGGGTGGGTGTTCAGTGGATTTGGTAGATGTGATGGTAGGAGATGGGGACTCAGTGGATTCAGAGGATGTGATGGTAGGAGATGGGGACTCAATGGATTTAGAGGATGTGATGGTAGGAGATGGGGACTTAGTGGATTCAGAGGATGTGATGGTAGGAGATGGGGACTCAGTGGATTCGAGAGGATGTGATGGTAGGAGATGGGGTTCAACAGTTCAGAGTGATGGTATCATCAATGATAGGTGTTGGATGGAGAAGGGTCTTGTCACTAACGACCATGGATGATGGGTTGGGATGGCATGGTTCCACGACTGCAATGTGTGGAGTGGGGGATGTTTCCTTTGTTATAAGTCCTTGGAGAAACTTGAATATGCTAGGCTGAGATGGCAAGGTGGGAGTGGATGAAGGTTTATGGATTAGTGGGGGATTAGGACTAGGGATTGGTGGGCTAGGATTAGATAGGGGAATAGGACTGGGAATAGATGGGGGATTAGGTGAAGGGTTAAGATAGGGGTATTGGCATGGTGAATTAGGACACAAGGAGGCAGGTGGTGGATTGTAGTAAGGGTATGGGGATGGTGGATGAGGATGGGAAGATTGAGGTGGTAGATTAATATAGGGAGGTGCGAGTGTTGGATTAGGGTAAGTTGATGGGTGGGTTTGACTAGGATAGGAAGGTGCGAATGTAGGATTAGGCTAAGTGGATTGGTATGGAAGATTAGGGTAGTGGGTGCATGTGGATGAAGGATTGAGATAAGGGGATGTGGATGGGGAATCAAGAAAGGGGTATTGTGACGAAAAACTAGGATAAGGGGATGATGTAGATGAAGTATATGGTGGATATGGTGGACATCCCTTGTCAAAGGTAGCATAAGGAGTGTGATTAGGCATAGGTGAAGTCATGATGGGATAACTCGATGGGGTGATTGGATTTTGGAATGTGGGTGGAGAAAGCTTACTAGCAATGATAGTGTTAAGGGGATCTATGTCGTATACCTCTTGATCAACAAGACTTTTATTATCATCGTTGATGTAATTAGGGTTTCCCTTGACTACTATTGATGGAGGATAAGAATTCATGATGATGAAAGCATAAAGATGATGGATAAATATTTTGGATGGAAATGGACAAAATCCCAAATCGGGATTTAGGACAAGCTCGGATTGGGATTGGATTAAAGCTCAGATTAGGATGATTGGATGATCAAAGGATGATTACGACACTGAATCTACTTCGAGATGGAAGTAGATTGATTGGGTCGAAGGTGGTTGGATAGGGATGCGATTAGATTGATCGATGATTGATTGATAAGATTGAATGATGGATGACGAAAGAGACTACAAATCCTGTTTAGAGATTATCTTAGATGACTTAGGATACTGATTGATCAGATTAAAGGATAAATGGATGATTGCAGCACCGAATCCACCTTGAGATTGAAGGTGAATTGATTGGGCCAACGATGATTAACTTAGGATGGATGACAATCCTAAGTAAATGTTGATGATGACGATCAGATCAAACACTTTGGTCAATTTGGATAATAACCCAAGACGAAGTCCAGGGGATTTGGATGGGGAAAGCGATGATTTGATTGGAGAAATGGATGATAGAAATGGATGAACAAATACTCAAAATGAGCAAACGATTGATCGGCGGATGAACAATTACTCAGAACGAGTAAACGAATCATCAGAATGATAGAACAAGGGTTCAGAATGATGAAAGGATGTGTCAAATGGATGAACGTTTACTCAGAATGAGTAAATGGATGATCGAAATGATAGAACGAGAGTTCGGAATGATGAAAGGATGTGGTGAATGGATGAGAATTTACTCAAAACAAGTAAACGGATGATCGGAATGATAGAATGAGAGTTCAGAATGATGAAAGGATGTGTTAAATGGATGAACATTTACTCGGAACGAGTAAATGGATGATCAGAATGACAAAATGAGAGTTCAGAATGATGAAAGGATGTGGTAAATGGATGAGAGTTTATTCGGAATGAGTAAACGGATGATCGGAATGATAGAACAAGAGTTTGAAATGATGAAAGGATGTGTTAAATGGATGAACGTTTACTCGGAATGAGTAAACGGATGATCGAAACGACAGAATGAGAGTTCAGAATGATGAAAGGATGTGGTAAATGGATGAGAGTTTACTCGAAACAAGTAAACAGATAATTGGAATGATAGAACAAGAGTTTGAAATGATGAAAGGATGTGTTAAATGGATGAATGTTTACTCGGAATGAGTAAACGGATGATCGAAACGATAGAACGAGAGTTTAGAATGATGAAAGGACATGTTAAATGGATGAAAGTTTACTCGGAACAAGTAAACGAATGATCGGAATGATGAAAGGATGTGTTAAATGGATGAACGTTTACTCGGAATGAGTAAACGGAGAGAGTGGTAGGGTATACCCCCTTCGAGGAGGCAGATGGTGAAGAAAAAGGTGCCCCAGCCAACTCCTCAAAAGTATGAAGTGGTATATATCATCAGAAAGAGCACGAAAAAATGAGAAGAACTGCCTTTGAACGGAGTCAATTGGATAAACAGTGTGGAAATGGCGGCCCCAGGAAGAAAGAGCAGAAGGACAGGTCTGCCACTCCAGGACAAGTCTGCCACAGCATAAGGATAGGTCCGCCACTGCACTAGGACATGTCCACCATAGCACAGGGACAGGTCCGCCACAGCACAAGGACAAGTCTGCCACAGCACAAGGACAGGTCCACCACAACACTAGGACAGGTCCGCCACTGCACTAGGACAAGTCTGCCACAACATAAGGACAGGTCTGCCACAGCACAAGGACAGGTCCGCCACTGCACTAGGACAGGTCCGCCACTGCACAAGGACAGGTCCACCACTACACTAGGATAGGTCCGCCACTACACAGGGACAAGTCTGCCATAGCACAAGGATAGGTCCGCTACTGTACTAGGACAGGTCCGCCACTACACAGGGATAGGTCCACCACTGCACAGGGACAAGTCCGCCACAGCACAAGGACAGGTCCGCCACAGCACAGGGACAGGTCTGCCAAGGGATAAGGACAGGTCCGCCAAAGGATAAGTTTAGTCTTGATGTTTTGATGGATGGGTAAGGCAAAGGACCCAAAATATAGCAAACATTGATAATGACTAGTTTTGCACGAGAAAGACAATTCAGACAGCACAACCCTAAGATTTAGTAGAAATGGGTATGGCCAACGAAGTTTTCTACTCTAGGATGAACATGGTTGCTAAGGAGTCCTCGATATACGCACAGTACGTGAGGCCCAAACCGTGAACCCCAACCCGTTACAAGCGTGAGTCAGGAACCTTAGCGAGATACTAAAGGCTTAGACCAACTCTTCACGTCATCCCGACGCTTCGCCAATTACAATGTGGTTGGATTGAGGTACAACTTTTGCTCTCCCCCCTTTATATACCCCGCGGTACGCGTGGTTGGAATCGTCCCTTGGGGTGATGAAATCCCCAAGCAGGTCCCACTAAGAAAATGAAAAAGGGGTGACTCAAAGGACTTGGAAAGGTATAATTTCTCGTCACCCAGGATCGCCAAATGGCGCAAGGGGATTGGATACGTCAAATAGCCTTCCACAGGCACATCAAACAAGGTTTATTGACCCCTTTAATTAAACTATGTGCCTAATTTACCAAAGGAAAATTGGTAAAAAACTTGAAATTTCACCTTTGGGAGGTCAGGTCCGCCACTCTGTAAGGACAGGTCCACCACTCTAGCAGGACAGGTCCGCCACTACATTAGGACAGGTCCGCCACTACCTTAGGACAGGTCTGCCACTGCATAAGGACAGGTCTGCCACTGCATAAGGACAGGTCCACCACTGCATTGGGACAGGTCCGCCACTGCATTAGGATAGGTCCGCCACTGCATAAGGACAGGTCCGCCATTGGAGGACAGGTCTGCCACCGGAGAAGAAAAGGGTGCCCCAGCCAACTTCTCAAAAGTATCAAGTGTTATATATCATTGGAAAGACCACGAAAAAATAAGAAGAATTGCCTTTAAACAGAGTCAATCGGATAAACAGTGTGGAAATGGCGGCCCCGGGAAGAAAGAGCAGAAGGTCAAATCTGCCACTCTGCAGGGACAGGTCCGCCACTCTGCAAGGACAGGTCTGCCACTGCAAAAAATGCAAAAAATAGTAAACGTGAAAAAAAGAGACCTGTTTGTGGGTCCCACCAGGCGTGCCATAAATGTGATAGGTTGAATGTGAGCGTTAGAAGACAAGCAACAAGCTAAAGAGTGCAAATAAACACCAAAACAACCTACACCTCAAGATTAGCCTAAGTTGGAAACAACACAAAGCAAAAGCAACAAAATGGAACTATATACCTTCGTTGAATTGATCCTTTGGTTGGCCCTTTGATCTTTGATGTGTATGCTCCTTGGATGGTACAAGATGTGAGATGTGAGATGCAAATGATGCTTGAGGATGGGTGCAAGTGGATGAAGAAAATGGCTAAGTATAGGTTGAGAAACAAAATTGCAAGAGTTTGGCTAGCAAAATGATCTCTCCCAAAATGAGAGAAAAGAGGGGGTATTTATAAGAATTTTGAGAATTCCTAGAGGAGATGGATGGCCAAGATTGAGCCACCAAATATCAAGATGTAGGGCTAAGGTGAGTTGAGAACTCACAAGCCCTCACATCTTGACATGTGGCATGTGATATAGCCCTAAAAGGTGGAGTGGACATGAGGTGGAAGGAGAAGTACATGACATGGAGGTGGGTACAAATTACCTTGGGATTGGACAAGATCTCCTCATAAAGGAGGTCCTTGTCCCCATGTGGGTGAGAGGACATGTGAGGAATTAAAAATTCCTCAAATATTCTCATGGGGAGATGGGAAAGAATAAAGAATAAGTGAAGGACATGTGGGGAGAAGTGAAGGAATTAAAAATTCCTTTTGGGTGCCTTGGGGGATTAAAAGGTGAATTAAAAATTCACATAGGGAAGTGGAGTGCCTTGTCCAAAAGGAGAAAGCCTTTAATAAGGTTGACTCAAGGACATATGCCATAAAGGACATGGGGAAGAGAAAAGGAATTTAATATTCCTTGGAAGGATAAAAGGAATTAAAAATTCCTTGAGAGGTTGATTAGGCTAGTTAGTGAAGGATTAGAGGATGGTTAGGTGGCTAAGAGAGATTAGAGGCCAACTTGCAAAAGTTGGAGGATGTGACACCTCCTAATCAAAGATTAGGCATGTGCACATCCTAATGATGAGATTAGAAGATGGATTAAGATAAGATAAAAATGATGGAGGATGTGACATGAGGGGAATTAAATAAATGGAATATTTATTTAATTCAATTGATGGAAGGAGGATTAAAGAGATAAGGTATATTGATTAAATACCTTAGGGATTTGGCAGAATTAAAGATATTAATTAAATAGTAGCAGTATTACTTAATTAACGAAAATAAGATGAAAGGGGATGAATTTGGATAAATTAAGTGTCCAAATTTAGACGTCTACATACCCTATTCAATATCAATTGGTCTTATACTTGATGTGCATCATATCGATTCTTACATTTTCTGTATTGAAGATGTAAAACCATAGAAAAATCTAAAAACATCACAAAATGAGATGAAAAAACACAAAAGCATCATAAAACTTCAAAATGACAAAAAAATCAAAACATGTCAAAAATCCAAAAACAAAGTCATAGTCAATCACATTTGTCGAACTACGTTGCCTCTACGACTGGACGTAGGCAAGGCCATCTGCCAATGTGCCTTTGAGGCATTAGGTTCATCTGTATAAACTCATGACTCTATCCATAAGTTCATTGGTCATGTTGAACTATGAGGTCTCTGCATGTATAACGTAGGTAAGGCCATCAAGCGATGAGCCCCTGAGGCTGCACTAGGTCAGTCCATTACAGTTCGTCACATTCATTATCACACACATCTTCTATTTGTAGTCATTCTTGTCAATTGGAGTCAAGTCGAACTACGAGGTCTCTGTGTGTATAACATAGGCAAGGCCATCAATCGATGAGCCCCAAAGGCCGCACTAGGTCAGTCCTTTAGGGTTTGTCATCACACAGTCAATTGTCTACACATCATATTAGGTCATGCATTAATTTGGTGAACAAGTCAGCAATGTCTCTAAGTCAGATCAAACAAATTTCCAAATGAAACAATCCAAACAGATCAACTAATGTCTACTATAGGATGTGTCCTTCCTGCATATTGACATTGTCAAATAGTCAATGTAGCCTTACACAGGTTATCACATCAACGAAATTTGACTCAATGTCTTATATGATACATGTCTTTCTGAAACCAGGCTTTGTCATGCCTTATACAGATAGTCATAACATCAAAACCAAACTCACAGTCTTATCTGGTATGTGTATCTCTTGAAATCAGGCTCTATCAATCAATCCTTCTATCAATCAAAATGAATCAAACAAACAGATCAAGTTTTGGCAAATATTTTTTTGGATTTTTTACTTTTTGGCTTCTTTATCTTATCTTTTCATTCAACTTTATGATGGGAATTATGTTACTAGCTTTCTCAAGGATATCCCATGAAGGATTTAGAGAAGCAAAGATGTATCATAATTCTGTTTTCTTTAAATGTTGTCTGTCAACTATCTTTTAAATTGGATTTTGAGTCATGTTACTAGTTTCCTCAAGGATTTCCCATGAAGGATTTAGAGGAGTGATGACATCTCATGACCCGTCTTTTACTTTGTTTGATGTCTATGGTTTGTCTTGACAAAAAGACTGGGGCAACTTGTGCCCTTAGTATGAGTTAACGACAATCCTTGTCTGTGATTGTTTGTTTTTAGCAAGTGGATGACCTTGCACACCTTGATCTATTTCATATCATGGTGTTTGTCTCCATTTGTATTAGTCCCACCCAATGATGATAAAGTGCAACACCTTTTATGATACAAAAAAACATCAAAGATTTCTAATACTAACATCTATCGCATTTCGGGCAATATTTCTCAATCTTTCTTTCCACACTAAGAGTTCTTTTTTCTTGCATTATGATGGACTCCTATGGCACACAACAATATAAATCATCCTGCATACACATACATGTTAGAATAGTACATACATATAGGCATTTATCATATCTAGGACATCATGGCATAATAGACATTCATCATCATGCAATACATATCATAAGCACTCCATGTACATAACAAATGTAAATACATACACCACATTACATTTGCATAGCATCACATGTAGAAAGCATTGTACATATAACATCATATTGAATCTCATAACTATAAAATGCATACATCACATAGAATCAACATCATCTCATAGGTTGCATAAACACATCATAAAGTAAATATGATCATCCATCACAAGGCATATCATATAAACATCACATGTACAAATAAATGACTACATAATCAATAAATAGGAATGCATATCATGAGAATCGCCACCAAAATCATATATATATATCCCTCAATAGTGTCACATTACAATGTCATAATGTATCAATAAACATGGAAGCCTGTAGGCTATAGGATCATAATACAATGTCTCAGTACATGTCAAGAAGAGTCCCTATCCTGAACTGCCACTGCTATCATGACTAGATTGAGTGGAAGACTGATGTCAGGAACCTGATGACCTATGAGCTAAGTGGGGCCTATCATATGGACCTGATCTATGTGGTTGCTCCACACCCTCTATGTTAAGTATCCTAGAGTGGGTCCTAGTCTAAGACCTCTCACTATGTGCCTCTGAAAAGCTCAGAGCTCGTCTCTCTGGAGGAACTGCTGTCTCATATAAATCTCTATAATAGGTGGCCCTCTCTCTGGCTCTGACTTACTCTCTGGAAAAGCAGCTACTAGCCCAATACACAAGGCTCTAATCTCTATGAATCTCTGCTCAGTATCATACCTCTGAGCTATGGCCTGATCTCTGTCCATAATGGCCCTGTCCCTCTCCATCTGTACCAAATCCCTCTCGGACATCATCACCCTCATTTTCTCCTCCAAGGATGCAATCTAGGCCCGAAGTGTAATGATGTTAGAGTTAGCTACCTCTGTATCAACTTGTCTAACCCTCGACACACCATTCCCCTCATCCTCCAACTCCTCCAGAATTTGGTCCCGAATCTCTCACTCATGATCATCGTCCTTTTCATCATCATCCTGATAGGCACCCAACAAGCCCAAGGCATCAATCTCTGCCTCCTCCTCTGCAGGAACATCTAGAATGGCCTCCTCTCTGGGCTATTCCTCCTCTCTGCTAATCTCAACATGAACCTCCTCTCCACCTCTGCCAATATCTGGCATGGCCACATCCTCCTCTCCCCATCCCTCCTCAAAAATCGATGACAATGGTGGCCCTCATCCTATCCGTCCACGTCTCCCTCTCCTACCACCTTTCTGACCACCTCCACCATCATCTCCATCATCACCACGGCCTTCTCCACCTCTCTGCCCTCTGCCTCTGCCACGTCTGTCATGCGGTCTTGTCCCTCGTTGCTCTATCGACGTTGACTAATCTGGATATGTCAAGGGAATCGGCCTATGCACGGCCCATTACTGATCGTAATCCTCTGTGGTACCTAGGTCTATCAGACCATCTCTCCATCCCCAAGGAACTACTTGCAATCCATTAATGTCTGCCTTTGTGGTGGCTACTATAATCTCTGGACCCCACAAAGGGATCTCTCACGAGGATCTCGTAAACTCGGCCCGTCCTCTCGGCATATCCTGTACCTCCCCGAACTACCGCAATACATGATCTGGCAAGTGACGCTTTATGATGTGGACATGTGAAACAGTCCTTCCAATCAAGTACTAAGTCTGGCAGAAAAAAGGCAAGTACTCATCCTCCTTTGACCACTCTGTGCATCTCAAGTATTGCCTCCATGTAAACTAAACCATAGTGTCTATGGCATGCCTGAAATACCCAGTATGTCCCATGTGGTGCTGAGTGTTCTCCCCCACATAGTGGAAGGCATAGGGAGCTTCGTGCTGAACATCTACTATCACTAGTGGCTGAAAAATAGCAATGCGTTCCCACACCCATACCATTAGGAGTGTGGTACCACAACTCATAGATTGTGCCTCTCAGTAGGAAATATCATGCAAATGAAAATACAACATGCCAAGGAGACAAGGACCCCATGCATATACCTCCTACCGCTCTAGCATCCCTACTAGCATCTCCCCCCAACCCATGGGAAAACCATGACCTTGACAGTCAAGAAGCACTATGCCACCTATCAAAGTACACACTAGATAGTCTAGCCACCTATACCTCTATGCCAGAACACGCCATCTAATCTCATAATGGTCAAACCCTAACTGTCTCACATCCGTGTGCGGGTAGTATCTACACATCTTGGCAACACCCCTCTGGGTATTATACCTCACCCATGTGCCTCTAATAGGAAGTATGAGGATCCTGTAGACCCTCCAAAGTAATTGTAGCCTCTCCAGTAGGCAGGTGAAAGGAAGACATCTCCGAGTGCCACTGCTCGCACAATGTTGTCAATAAACCCCAGTTCGCCTAAATTTGGGGCATGTCTGTAACATGTAGTAGACCTAGGTTCCATAAGAAACATCACTTTGTGCTCCGCAAGCTGTCTTAGAAGTGAAAAGTAGTAGGTCTCGACTCTCGCATATATACAGAGTCTAGCACAACCTGCAATGGCATTATACATGCCTCATGTCAGCATCAAACATCTATCCTAGTGCAAAATGCCTAAATTAAGTTCTTTTCAAATGCGTCATTGTTTTGCAAATGCGTCATTCTTTTACACATGCGTCATTGTTTTACATATGCATTGTAGAAAAACCAAATGCGTCATTCAATTACACATATGTGTCACTATTTGTCAAATGTGTAACTTTAAAATGCATATGCGTGCATAATAACAAATGCGTTTGTGAAAATTAACTATCATTTGCAACTATGAAAATGAAATAACAAGTGTGTTGAAATAAACTACAAATGCATTGAACCGCACAAAACCTATGCTAAACTATCTACGTGATATTTCAAATGCGTTGATCCGCATGCAAATGCGTCATTTGCGCATTCACATGCAACATTTTAATAAAATTTGACACATAACTAAAATCCAAATTAAATGCATAGAAACACGTACAAATTAAAAAATTTATAAAAGTCAAATTTGAGGTACATACCGGGGGGTCCACGTTGGCTGGCCGCCTAAAGGTCTGAATCTTGTATGCTCGATGGTGGGTGTTCAGAATAGGAGACATTGTCGCTGTGGGTGTAGAGCAAACTCTCAATTCTCAAAGCTCGGTGGGTGAAAATGAATTAGTTTTTACCCCAAATTCTTTTTATACATAGGGTTTTGGTGGCATTCTTTTCTATTGGCCGTGTCAGCTTCCAACTTCAATCAACCCGTACCCGTCCATACCATTTCCAAACTCAATTCCGTCAACTCCACTGCATTTCTAGCTATCCAATGGACTAATCGGGATCATTTCCAAATTTTCTTGAATTTTTCAAAAATTTGTCATTTTTCCTAAGGGGACATACCTTCGCCTGATTACACCGGGGCATGACTAGGGCATATTTTTATCAATTTTCTTTGGCACAACACCGAAATGACATTGTATCAAAGAGGGGCAAATTTAGACACCGAAATCTGGTCTATGCCCACGACTTCAATATTCTTCATAATTCGTATTCTTCATGGTCATGATTAAATAATGTCAATTATTTAATTATTCTCTAAAGTCTTCATTTCTTTATTAATTAAATAAATCTAATTATTTAATTAATTCACACTTTTCTTTATTCCATCCGATTAATTAAATAAACGTTTTTTATTTAATTATTGTACTAATTAACCTTATCCTTCTTCTTCAATTAAATAAATTCATATTTAATTTACCTTTATCATATGTCAACTATAATTAAATAAATTCTTTATTTATTTAATTATTCATTTAATCCCTTCATCACTTAATTAAATAAATCTTATTTATTTAATTATTCTTCAAATATCAAATTTTGAATTAAATGAATTATTTAATTCATAAATCCTATTTTAATGCATTCCTCTATATTTAGATAATTGTGTGAGTTATCTAGGTATTCACTTTGACTCGACTCGACATCTATTTAAATCACTCAGTTAACTCTTGATTTAATGTCTGAGTGCTTTCTCGAGTAATCTCTTTGTCAAATCATTCAATTGTCTAGTGCTAACTCAATTGCGTTTACATGCAGATTAATTAAATATTCTTATTTAATTAATTAAACCTTATGCATGCATTCAAACAAGAGTTGCTTTAATCCATCTTTATCTTTGTCATGCAAAGATAATTCTTCCTTTTTCGAATACAAAACTTGAAGATTAAATCATTTATTTAATTTTCAATTCTATTTCTAACTTGTATCACTCATGTCACTACTAACAGTTATCATAATGCATGTCTAATATGTCGATCTCAACCGTCTATTGATCTTTTGATCCTAGTTTGTCGTTCGAATAATCAATTTTCTATAAATTGATCTATTCTTCATGATTCCAATCTCTCTCAAAATCTTATGACTTTTTGGAGCAACTATCTTGAAGCTTCGATGTTTTGCTAAATCTCTATCATAGGCTATAATTGCATGAAATTTTGAAAATTTGAGGGCAATTATACTACAACGGAAAAATGGAGAAGGGAAATCGAGATGATACATGGAATTATGTACATATTGGGTGAGATTGTTTAGTTTATTTATGTTTTGGATTTCCTTTGTTCTTTGTTTCTTAACTTAGATTGCATTAGAGTTTTAGATTTAAGATTGCGTGTTTGCTCTGATCTATTTCTTCTGCACTTTGTGGACGTTACAGGAAAAACTATTAATATAAAATTATTCAATGCTTGTACATTGCTACCCCAATTTTTGTACACATAAGAACAATATTTTTTCACTATTATAACAATACTTGTTTAAATGAGTGTCTTATTTTATTAAATGAGCATTTGATTTTTTAAATGATATACTTATAGTGGAGAGTTATGATATTTTATTTGAAACAAAAAAATACTTATTTCACTTCTTCATGAATGTATTTATGTTTTTTTCATATAACATTTAGAGGTCCTCATGTGTTCAAGTATGGGTCCATTTTTTATCAACATTTGGTTTTTTATTTATTTACATTTGGACTGTTTATTTACAATATATAGTATAAATATGTGGTAAGATGGGGTATTATCATCATGATAGAGTGCGCGACTATTGGAACCCACATGACAACTAGGCCCTCTCCCCTAATAAATGTTTTTATTTTGTAGAGGGACAAGGTCGCATGGCCGTAGATCAATTGTTGTGTGATCTCAGTTGTTCCCCGCCATCTTGCAATGACCCCACCACACTGTCTTTGTTGATCATGATATCATGGGCGAGTTCCATGTGTCTCATCCGGTGAAGCCGAAGGAATGATAAATAATTTGATGCATATTCAATACATTATGCCACGGGTTACTAAAGCAATTATAAGATGCACATTTTTTAAATCAACAAAGATGTTATAATATTGGTAGAAAGGTGCTCGATGGTTAATAACAAGGTTGGCGATTGTCTTGAATGAACATGATTGTCGATGGTTGAGATCCACGATTGCTCACCATCGTGTGATCAAAATTTATGAGGTATTTATTGATTGTGATATCACAGGTGGGCACCACATGGATCTCATTGGCAATGAGTAGTATGGTGGGCCCCTTATTGCCACGATGGAGACTATGTCAGTTTTCTTTGAAGGCAGTCGTCTGATGATTTGACCAAGGTGAAGGATTGATGACTAATATTTGAATCTACATCATATGTGATTTGAGCCATTCATGCAGTGCGCGAGTAAGCTTTACTGGTGGCCATGACATCTACTGCCATGGTTTGATCGAAATAAAGAAACTATTCTTCTACTTTTGGTATCTCAAAGCATTCAAAAAATCTTAAATGGGGATTGTAGGTGCATATGTTCTGTATAAGGATTTGATAAGTAGTATTGGGTTAGAATACATGTTGATGAAATTGTAAAGCAATATTCTCAAGGATCTTATATGTTATGTGTTAAATCTGTCATAAACCATTAGATGTTTATGAATTTGACTCCCTCAATGGATATATGGCACTGATGTAAGTTGGACTAATTTTTATGGTTCATTATTTTGTTTGCCTTTACCTAGCGCTTGCTACAAATTGCAAATCAATGACTATTTTACACTATGGAATGTGTTATAGTTATCTCATACTCCAAATAGTTGATATTATTGATGAACAACCAATTCTATTCGGTATTATGCTATTATGTTGAGCTATTAAATGAGATTATCTGTTGTTGTTAATGTTGTTTACGATAATGGTGCAGAGGTTGTAAACGCATTAAGGGATCACCCTCCCGGGTCTTGCAAAGCCCAAAGTGTATGAGGTCTTTCAAATCCTCGTCAGTTGGTCTAGGTCCTTTGAGATGCCCTTGATTGGAATTGGAAATTCCATAGGTAAATTAGAAGACTAACCTAGTTACAATAAAAACAACCAACAGGTAGAGGGGAGAGAGATAGAGGGATTCAATGAGAGAGAGATGAATGGAGTGGGAGAGAGATAGAGGGTAGAGGGTTAAGGGTAGAGGGGAGGGAGATAAGAGTTAGAGAGAGAGATACTTGAGAGAGGGAGAGGGGGTAGGAGGGTGAGACTTGAGAGAGAGAGGGAGGGAGTGGGAGAGAGATAAAGGGTAGAGGGTTAAGCGTAGAGGTTAGAGAGAGAGAGGGAGTACTAGGAGAGAGATAGAGGGTAGAGGGTTTAAGGGTTAAGGGTTTAAGGTTTAGGGTTAGGGTAGAGGGGAGAGAGATAGAGAGAGTGAGTGAGAGAGAGAGAGACCTAAGAGAGGGAGAGGGGGTAGGAGGGAGAGACTTGAGAGAGAGAGAGGGTTAAGGGTAGAGGTAGAGGTTTAAGGGTTTGGGGTTTTAAAGTTAAGGGTTTAGGGTTATGGGTAGAGGAGAGAGATAAAGGGATTGAGTGAGAGAGAGGGAGAGTGGGAGAGAGATAAAGAGTAGAGGGTTAAGGGTAGGGGAGGGAGATAAGAGTGAATGAGAGAGAGAGAGACCTGAGAGAGGGAGAGGGGGTAGGAGGTTGAGACTTGAGAGAGAGAGAGAGGGAGGGAGTGGGAGAGAGATAAGGGGTAGAGGTTTAAATGTAGAGGATAGAGGGTTTAAGGGTTTAGAGTTTAAGGGCTAAGGGTTAAGGGTTTAGGGGTAAGGGTTTAGGGTTTAGGGTTTAAGGGTAGAGGGGAAACACATAGAGGGAGTGAGTGAGAGAGAGAGAGACCTAAGAGGGAGGGGTGAGGGAGAGACTTGAGGAGAGAGAGAGAGGGTAGAGGGTAGGGTTTAAGGGTTAAGGGTTAAGGGTTTAGGGTTTAGGGTTATTGGTAGAGGAGAGATAGGGATTCATTAAGAAGAGAGAGGGGAGGGACTGGGAGGAGATAGAGAGGGTAGAGGGTGGGAGGGTTAAGGGGAGTAGAGAGAGAGGGATTCATTAAGAGAGAGAGGGAGGATTGGGAGAGAGATAGAGGGTAGAGGGTAGGAGGTAGAGGGTTAAGGGTAGAGGGGACAAAAGATAGGAGTGAGAGAGAGAGACCTAAGAGAAGGAGAGGTGGTAGGAGGGTGAGACTTGATAGAGAGGGAGGGAGGGAGGGAGTACTAGGGGAGAGAGATAGAGGGTAGGGGTTTAGAGTTTAAGGGTTAAGGGTTTAAGGTTTAGGGTTAAGGGTAGGGGAGAGAGATAGAGTGAGTGAGAGAGAGAGAACCTGAGAGAGGAGAGGGTAGGTAGGAGGAGACTTGAGAGAGAGAGAGGAGGCTAGAGTGTAGAGGGTAGAGGGTAGAGGGTTTAAGGGTTTGGGGTTTAAGGGTTAAGGGTTTAGGGTTATGGGTAGAGGGGAGAGAGATAGAGGGATTTAGTGAGAGAGAGAGGGAGGGAGTGGGAGAGAGATAAAGAGTACATAGAGGGTTAAGGGTAGAGGGTAGAGGGTTTAGGGTTAAGCGGAGGGAGATAGAGGGAGTGAGTGAGTGAGAGAGAGACCTAAGAGAGGGAGAGGGGGTAGGATATTGAAGATATTTGAGAGAGAGAGAGGGAGGGAGTGGGAGAGATATAGAGGCAAGGAGGGTTAAGGGTAGAGGGTAGATGGTTTAAGGGTTTAGGGTAAAGGATGGAGGGAAGAGAGATAGAGGGAGTGAGTGAGAGAAAGACCTAAGAGAGGGAGAAAGGGTAGGAGGGAGAGACTTGAGATTGAGTGAGTGAGTGAGTGAGAGAGAGACCTTAGGGAGGGAATGGTGCTAGGAGGGAGAGACTTGAGAGAGAGAGAGATAAAGGAAGGGAGGGTTAAGGGTAGAGGGTAGAGGGTTTAAGGGTTTAGGGTTTAGGGTTAAGGGGAGAGAGATAGAGGGAGTGAGTGAGTGACCCATTTACATATTATTATTTTATTCTTCCTCAGTTAAATATTTAGTTACCCATTTACTGTTAGTAGAAATGACCCAAGAATTTAATAGAATGGACTAATCATATAATACCTTGCATTATGGAGCTCAATTCTCTTATATATTACTACTTATCAAATCCTTTGTAAATAATTATAAACTTATGACTCCATTTAAGTATTTAATTGATTTTCTTGAATCAAAGAAAAAACATAGACACACAATTGAACAAATTTTCAAAAGAAGATTGACAACATCATTAACATTTCATTCAAAATTCACTCAAATCCACATAAGGAGAGAAAATATATTAGAATTATACGTTTATTCATGCTTATAAGTCATATCTACATACAATTTAAGATAATTTGCATATATTCATCCAAAACTCAAAATAGACTATGTATTCTATTCCTATCTTTCTACCCATATATTCAACTCAAAACCTAGCTAGAGCTTTCATCAGTTCTCTCCCTACAAATTAGCATTGAATTCCCTTTTATATGACAAGGGAGCAACAAGCTTCGGGCTCAAATGTAATTTCACCACAAATTTTTATTTGAAAAAAATCTCCATTGCATTTGAATTTCATTTCAAAACTTCCCACATGTTGAATCTACAAAACATAGTGCAACTGGGGAAAGCTAAATTTGTAACTACCATTAGAAAAGGGAACACAAATTGTCATCAAAATACCCTTTGTCGCTATCCACGCAAAAAAAAACAAGGCAACCAAATTGCCACGAAGGTACACAATCAACATCAAAATGTGCCACACATGCAGAACCAACACCACCACCAACAACAACATCATCAAAAGAAAATTTTACATCCCACATAACAATTTCTTATTTACCCACCACCCTGCCCTTACCAACACTCAAACCCTTGGTGTAGGAGCACCTAGGCCAAATCCAACCTTAGTTTGCATAATTTTGGCTTGTACCTGATCTTGGCCAAATCAGGACTTCTTTATTTTTGTTTTGGGTAGGTTGATCTTGCATTTTGTGTGGGAATAACTAGTCACTAGGACTAAAACTTTTATTAGTTATTATTAGTGTTAAATTCTATTTTGTTTAACTTAAAGTCAGCAAATGTAAGGAAATAGAGTTTTAAACTTGTTATAACCATACCTTCGTTACTTGAAGATGCCAAGGGCAGTTTAGATGATGTCTATTCGGAATTAATGAGTGGGAGATCCTAAAAAGAAGGATTATGGCGAGGTTGCAAGAATATTGCATGGTTGCATGGAAATATGGCTTGATTGCATGTAACTGTTGGTGAACTTAAGATTCCCTAAAAGTCAGGGATATGGGCGTGAGAAATTCTCTCTTACATGGTGGAAAAAGATTGGAAGATAAGGAGAATGGTTTGTAACAAGTGATAGTCAGTCTTTGTAATCAGTTTTTGTGAGTATGAATAAAACAGTGAGCAGTTTTCTTGTCTATTCTCTGTTTTGAAAACCCCGTGTGTTTTCTGACATTGGGGATATTATGAACTTTACGCACTGTTCTTACAATAGATCGGAGTTTCCAAGCATGTTCTAGCATCTTTTCTATGTATAGAGTTCCTTTATTTATAACATATGCATAGTAGTTAGATTTGGGCGTTGTTAAAGATATTTAAAATCTGTGTTTTCTGGTTTTTCATCGAGCTATTGAGAAACAGTCGGGTAAAGGTCACTGTCCACATAGATTCTCACTGTCTATTTTTCATTTTCTGAATGGTGTTGAGTGTATATATATCTGAAAGTGAGAGACTTTGATTTACTTTAGCGCTTTGTAACTTTTATTTAGTTTTGTAGATATTTTTCTGGTTCTTGAGCAGCACTAGTTTGAACTCTTATGGCTCCCCCATAAGCTCTATCTACAGGAATCTCCCGAGATCAGTAGAATATGGAAAGGGAGCCATGTTTGTGTAAATACTCAGCCTTAGGTGTTACAATGAGCCAAGTAGGAGTTTATTATCTCAAACCCTAGGCGAGTGTGTTAGCCCGATTAGAGGTTTGAATAAGTAAATATTAAGAACCAAGACAGGGGCAGGAGGTACAGTACGGCAACTATACAGTTTCATGAAGGTTTCTGGTATATTTTAACATTTTGCAAAATTTTTGGTCTGAACAATCCAATGATGGAAGGAATCAACAAGAAAGCTCCATAACCCTAGCTATTAGGCCTATTCACCCTAACCTTTCTTGTTTGTAGGAATCAAGGGTACGGTGCAGACAGAGATCTGAAACTTGTGGAAGGATTTAAAGCTTAGAAAATGGTATCAGGAAGTGGTAATTAACTGCTTGGTCTTTTGGTGAATTTGAGCAGGAAAGGTCAAAAATTGACTAGTAAGGGCTAGTAGGATCTAGCCCTCACCAAATCCTTTTCATGAAATCGGGTATTTTGATGATTGAACACAGAACAAGATGGACCCATTGGGATGTGAAAAGCATGAGGATAGTACCTGTAGTTCCCCTGTAAGCAGTTCAAACAAAATGGTGAGATTGGCATCTAGAGTCTTCTAGGTGTAGAGACAAAGATTTCAAGTGCAAGAAGGTGATTGATTACCCAAGGTAAAGCGCAAGGTAGAAACTCTTTGAGAAGAGTTGGATCAGAGTGTGGACAATCACCAAGCTCAAGAGGAATCCATTAGAGGCAGGTTTCAGGTAGTAGATAGTGGATAATCTTCCACAAGATAGTGCAAGCAACCTTGGGTATTTGCATACACCAACCCTGGTATACACGCCCACTTCTAGTTGTTGCTAGAGGAGGAGAGGAAACCTCAGCCTCCTCTTCTTTCTTGTCCTTGCCTAATACGGTTCTAGTCCTTCTACTTGGGGTTTTAACTGCCAATGGCACCACATATATCACTTCCTCATTAGAGGGTAGACCGTGATTCAAGAGAGGTAAATACTGACAGTAGTCAGAGTCGGTCTTGGTTACACCATCAAAAGTGTTGCTCGTAAGGTCAATGGGTGAGTGTTGGCATCCAAAGGAGACATTCCCATACCTTATTTTCCTACCGACACTAGTCATAGAGCACACCGACTGCTTTCCTTTATCATCTACCAGTTGAGCAGCAATGTCCTCGAATTGCAACCTTCTTCTGCATCTAGTGGGCACAAGCCTAGGCTTGTCAACCAAAGCACCTTCCTGAATAGCAAGACCAAGATTTTTTGAGCTCAAATGAACATACCTCCTTACTGACTTACTCATTTTCTCTTGTCAGACAAGCACTCAAACCTGATTAGACTCAACCCAGAAAGTGCTCTAACTAATACAAGAATGACACAATTAGCAATTAATTCATCTTGTATTTATTGTGCGAGGTAATGGCAGCCTTCATCAATGCTTAGTAAAAATGCATGTGAAAACATGGAAATTTGGTGGAGTATGTACTATCACCATTTAACTTGAGCTGCATGAGAATCCACAAATCACCCTTCATGATTACCAACACCTTAGGTCTGCGAGCTAGTGGGGTACGATCGAGATCTTCTCCCATATCTTCAAATCTAAAAAACCTACACATTGTGTGGTTAGTATTTAATGAAAGGCTTGGGCTAAGCCATCGGTGACATGACCACTGGGGTTAATGGCTTAGGCTTACATCACCGGATTAAAATTAAAAGCCAACTTTAGGAGAAGACATAATGCGGTAGGAAAATGATGACTAGTTCTTCGAGCTAATGGGGCTGGTGAACTAACATGTCGAATGGCTCAAGAGGTGACTTAAGGGGTCGATGATTGACCAAGCAGGTGATACCAAAAGTAGAAGAATATTTTCTTTATTTTGATCAAACCATGGCAGTATATGTCATGGCCGCCATTAAAGCTTAATCACACGCTGCATGAACGGCTCAAATCACATATGATGCAGATTCAAATATTAGCCATCAATCCTTTACCTTGGTTAGATCATCAGACAACTGCCTTCAAAGAAAATTGACATAGTATCCATCATGGCAATAAGGGGCCCACCATACCACTCATTGCCAAGGAGATCCACGTGGCGCCCGCCTATAATATTGCAATCAATAAAGACATCACAACTTTTGATCACGCAATGGTGGGCTACCACGGATCTCAACCATTGGCAATCCTATTTGTTCAAGATAGTCACCAACCTTGTTATTAACCATCGAGCACCTTTCTACCAAGATTATAATATCTCCATTGATTTAAAACACGTGCATCTTATAACTGCTTTAGTAACCCGTGACATAATGTATTCAAGATGCATCAAAGTATTTATCATTCCTTCAGCTTCACCGAATGAGACACATGGCACTCGCCCGTGATATCGCGATCAACAAAGATAGTGTGGTGGGGTCATCGCGGGATGATGAGGAATGACTAAGATCACACGATGATTGATCTACGACCATACAAACTTGTCCCTCTGCAAAATAAGAAACATTTATTAGGGGAGAGGGCCTAGTAGTCGTGCGGGGTCCAATAGTCGCACACTCAATCGTGATGATAATACCTAGTCTTACCACATATTTATACTATATATTGTAAATAAAGAAAAAACCAAATGTTGATAAAAAATGGACCCATACTTGAACACATGAGAACCTCTAAATGTTATATGAAAAAAACATAAATACATTCATGAAGAAGTGAAATAAGTATTTTTTTGTTTCAAATAAAATATCATAACTCTCCACTATAAGTATATCATTTAAAAAATAAAATGCTCATTTAATAAAATAAGACACTCATTTAAACAATTATTGTTATCATAGTGAAAAAATATTGTTCTTATGTGTACAACAATTGGGGTAGCAATGTACAAGCATTGGATAATTTTATATTAATAGTTTTTCCTATCACAAATATAAAAGGTGAGCACAATAAATAACATATATTTTCCCATTAATGTGTTTACAACCTCTGCATCATTATCATAAACAACATTAGCAACAAAAGATAATCTCATTTAATAGCTCAACATAATAGAATAATACCGAATAGAATTGGTTGTTCATCAATAATATCAACTATTTGGAGCATGAGATAACTACAACACATTCCATAGTGTAAAATAGTCATTGATTTGAAATTTGTAGCAAGCACTAGGTAAAGACAAATAGAATACTGAACCATACAAATTAGTACAACTTACATCAGTGCCATATATCCATTGAGGGAGTCAAATTCATAAACATCGATCTAAGGGTTTATGACAGATTTAACACATAACATATAAGATCCTTGAGAACATTGCTTTACAATTTCATCAACATGTATTCTAACCCAATAATACTTATCAAATCCTTATACATAACATATCCACCTACATTCCCATTCAAGAATTTTAATTAATTCATTGAATTAAAGCAAAAACAGAAATCATACACACCACAAGAGTGAGATGAACGAGACAACCCTTGATTATCTTATTCAAAATTTAGATATGAATGTACAATGAAGAGACATGAGTTTGAATTAATGATTTCAATTCAAATGCCAGTACTATCATAAAAAATCAAATCCCCATGAATTCAAAACCTACTACAGAATGACTCAAAACCTAAATTGCATTTTTCTTAAAAACATCGAACTTTACAATTTGCTCTGCAACTCTACCTAGAATCGACCAAAAAATATCTAACTTTCTATCCCATACTTTTGGCCTTGAAATCCTTCTTATATAAAATGAAGCAGAAAACAAGCATCGGGCCATAAAGTACCTCTCATTTTACATGCTTTTCTTCACAAAACTCTTGAGGACAACAACTATACCTTCTCTATTTCTTATCCTACACCCTATTCATGCATCCTACAATTACAACAGTATCCATGGGGCCTCTTACACAAGATACAGTAATCAAAAAATGTGTAAGAGCCCCTTTATATCATGTTTGGACTACAAAACCCTCAAAAATAGGGTAATTGGGTTGTATGCAAAGAAATGAAGCTTTCTAACTCAAATCAACACCTTAAGACCTCAAATCAGATTCAAATCAAAGCTAACACATATCTTCATGACCTAGAATTGATTTCACATCAAAATATGGCTACATGTGACCATACAGTGCTGCATAACAAGAAAAATACATAAATTTTGAAGAAAAACACAGATTTTCAAATGTCAAGAGCTTGTATTTTAAATCCTCAACCATCAACAACCATTACAATGATCAATTTATGCCTTTTAAAGGCCTCAACATGTCAACCACTGAACAACCACCTCTACAACTGAATTTTTAATGTTTTATGATCACATGAAACATAAAACACACTAATTTCAAGTTGTTAACATCACTATTGCAATGCTTTAATTTTTTGACCTTTCAAACATTAAAAAATACATCATTAAATTAATTATGTAATGGCATAAAAATTAAAAACATCATGAATTAATTATGTAACCACATAAGTCAAATATAATTCTATCAAGAAATTAATATCAAATAGATAATATAATCACATAACTCTTACATTTCAATGTCATTGATCTTCTTCTTCATCCAACTCTTTGTCTGTATCATCCGATCTAGATTCGACATTGTAAGGATTGGTCATATCATCATCATCATCATCAAGATCAGTTCCAATAATGTCATCATCCACACAGATATCATCTTCATGAACATTAACTCCTACATCATCATGATCTAGTTCCTCCTCTTCAACATCTTCGTCAGGGACATCTTCAACTAACTGTTGATCCTGATCATCATCTACATCATCTTCTAGTTCTTTGGTATCTTATTCTTCCACCACATTATACTTTACCAGCCTTCCTCATGGATCATTTCTAACAAAAAATGACCAACCTAGTTTACCTGGAACCTCTGAGTAAAATACTTGCTCACATTGGCTTGGAAGAACATAGGGCTCATTTCTAGCTCGCTCGATCAACCTTGTATTAACCATGGTAAATCCATTATCATGTTCAATAACAGTTCTCTCAGGATCATTTTCTTTCAATCATAGCGTGTACCATAGGATGACGAACATAATTAATCTGAAGGACTTAAAGTCACACTCAAGTATATCATCCAAAATCCCATAGTATCAATTTTCTGAGACTTCTGGATGTATGTCTCTTCTAGATGAAACATTAGTCACCTGAAAGACTACAGTTATACCAGAATCACAAGTTTTCTTCATGTCATCCAACATTTTGATTCAAAATTTATGACCATTGCACCACATAGCCTTGTGGTGTTTCATCTGCAATATGTCAAACATGTAAAAATTATTGCAATATCGTCAGTTGATAAACATGTTTATTCTTGGCTGAATGTATATAAAGAAAACAATCTCAACATATATATACATAAATATAATTGAAAATAATTAAATAATATGGGTGATTAATATATTTATATTTACCTGTTTATCTCTTAAACCATATGCTAAATCAATTTCCCTTTGTGTAACATTGGAATCTCCATTACGATGAGCTTCTTTAACTAATGAAGCCACACCTTCCCATGTTAATGCACGACCACATTTTTGACATCGTTCAATCCATACCATCATCCAATCAAGATTGTTTACGACATACAAATGTAGTGCATCCCACTCTTGACCAATTGTATAAAAAAAATGAAATTCACAAATGACGTATAATTAGTTAAATACCATAGTATACGACCTTAATTTATAATTGATGTATATTGAAGATTAAAAATTAAATAAGTACAATATACATAAAAACCATATGTAAAATGTATTCCAATTAATCTCCATGACCATCTTATAATTATGATAGGGAGAGGGGTTGGAGGAATCAATCTCAGATTCCTGCTCTAGGTCTTGCTTGCAAGACCTTCTTGGTGTCTTACTCCACCACCTTAACCTATAGGCCCCTTTGCATGTTTAGGTACCCCTAGTTCTCTTGGCCAACCCCACTTCCATCACTATTCAACCATCCAAGTCAATCTTGGTGCAATGTCTCCAACTCTTCCTTAGCCCTTAATCTACCCTAAAGGCTAACCTAGCCACAACACTCAATTTGAACTTTGCAGGGGTGTATAAATGTCTTCAGTTGCTTCAAACCAACCTCCTAGGGTTCTTGAAGGTTCTCCAAGACTCCACCTTCCCATCGCTTTCACCAAACCCTCAGCTAGGGTTAAAAAGGCTACTAGCCCTTGAGCCCCAATTAGGCCTCCATCTCTGAGAAAACTGGTCTTTGCTCAAAAACTTCCCAAAGGACACTCACTCTTTCTTTGAGATTCTTGGTACAAATGATTACCTTTCAAGGATTTTTGAGGTATTAAGTCTCAATTGACCGTATAAATCTTGAACTTGAAAATGAACATTTCCTAGGGTTTTTAAGCCACTGTCTGGTTGCTTTCAAACTATCTACTAGTTCCCACATCAAATGAACTAATGGAGCCTTCTCCTTCATGCCATAGCTAGGTAAGAAACTTACCTACCACCTCCAAAAGGAATGTTTCCAAGAACTTGACCCCTGCAACTTTTATGTGCTCTGCACCTCTTGCCTTCCTAGTCGGGCACCATTCTAGCTCGCCTAGGGCAAGATCTTTCTAACTCCTAACCTTTCCCAAACTCTACAACCTACCATATGTACAAACATGGAGTATAGGCACTGTTCCCAATGGGCCGTATAATTTGTACAGTGGGAAAGTGGTCTAGCACTCCATTCTTTTCAACCTATCTGGTTCAGACAAGCAACAAGATGCACACAAAACTATTTACAAATAGTTATTAGAAATGAACAAAAGAACTAAATAATGGAACACAAGACTAGAAGACTAAAAAAACCATATCCTCCATACAAAACAGTAATAAATTCAACCCATTAGAGCTCTTCTTGAAGCAAAAATCAGAAAAATGACCCACCAAAACTATCTTTTCTTTAATTTCACAAAGTCACACTACAATGCCGATGCTTCCAACCTAACATTCAGGTCAAGGCATGTCTTAAATATATTTTCTAAATAGTTAAACTCCTTAGGTTGGTCATGTAAGACATCAAATGGCAAAGTTGTAAAACGCATTGTGTTTTTCAACTTTTTCCAAATGTTAGCAACCTAAGCAAGTTTTGTTCCTAAACTTATCCATCCTCTTCACTTCTTATTCTACTGATGACAACAGATCAAGACTTATTCATAAACCTCAAATGCTAACTAGATGGTCAACATGACCTTCAAAATAACATAACCAAATAAAATTCAATCTAGACTGCTCCATTGCTTGGTGTTTCCTAGGTGCTCCTGCACCAAATTACCTCTCACTTTCCTCAATCTACCTTTCCCCATTAGGTACTCCCCTTCGAATTTGTTAATGGAGTTGGGATCCCAAATGCAATCTACATGGATCTTTGCTACAAACTTAGGAAGATATTCACTAATGTACACCATGGTCTAGTATACTATATATCCCTCCACCATACAACCCACAGGATGTGCTCTTTGTCTAACCAAATCCTTAAAAAAATTCAAGTTCCTCTCAACCATCCACATTGACCTTGTGTGTATAGGTCCACACAATTTAATCTCCTCAACTTGGTGTATGAGGTAATGTTCTTCTGCATTGAAAAATATCAAAGGCATAAACTTTTGCATTTCACACATTAGATGAGGAATTTTTCTCTTCCAATATTTTATATCTTCTTTATGGATTTATTTAGATAACAACCATCTACAAGTGATTCAAGGCGCAAATATATTAACGAGATTTAACAAAAATATACAGTATATTACATAACAAGTAAAAAAAATAGATATTATAAGATTTATACAACGAATTGAATAAATATCGCTACTTACCTCATGTATTTTCCAAGATCATATATAACTTGCTTGACATTGTTGTCAAAGTTGGTTGGGAGAGATAGAGGTAGAACATACTATAACAATTATAAAATGATCTTTTCATTATTTTTTCAAAAGTAGTAAACACAATACACTGAAAATTACATGCATTATACAAGTGTATATAATATACCAGAATAATTACCTTAATGAAGGTATGCCAATCAAGTGTTTTCATCCCTGACCCAAATTCACCTTTCTTTGTTATTATATTGTTTATGTTCATAACAAATCCTATGGGAAATCGAATTTTTCATATAACTTATTTTATAGCATTGCTTTGCTACTCTGTTAATAACTAAGGAAGGGAACTTATATTAATTTGGTCTCCATATCTATTTAATTGAATGAAATTTTTCATTGCATGATTGGCTTCCTAAAAGTCACTACAAATTTTGACAATTTTTTCTTTATCATGCCTTCCATCCAATATTTTCTATAATGTTTCTATTATATTCTTTCCGATATGCATTGTATCAAACAAATGCACAATTTGTAGCTGCTCACAATAAGGAAACCTACTAAATTGTCTGGGATACATTTTCAGTCTCCATGGAAGCTGTAAATTAGTGCCTTGACAACCTTCATGAAGCATATAAGTTAAAAAAATTAACAACGACAATCATTGTCAATTACAACATGAGTAAACACAACACAATATAAAATATAAATTCAAAACATGTCATATATGATAGATAAACAATTTGATCTGATGTATAACCTTGACGATTAATTTTATTATATTCCAACTTCCATAGGCGAGGTGACATTCTTCGTGTTTTTGATGTAGTCTCTTCTTTCCCATTGAAAAGATGTTTTTCAATAGTTCGATACTTATGATTTCTATGGAGGAAGTGCCTATACTTATCAAACACCTGCTTTCCTAAACTTGTTGAATGATGAGATTTCATATTTGGACCACAAATTGGACATGCAAATTTTCCCTTTGTTTGAAGACCTACAAGATCATATATAATTGGATTAAATATATCAATTAGATAATGTGGAGATCTCCTAAATCTTCCCCAACATACTATCCTCTTTGGCACTATATTCATTACTCCAGCTACTAGGGTTTTGCATGTGACATCTTTAATATCTTCATGACCATGGCTTTTAAATAGATCTTAGTCTTTGCTTTAATCCTTTTCATGGTAACCCTTGAGTTCCATAATCCACCTTCAATCTCTTCTAAGAATGTTGTCTTAAACTAGACTGCATAGTATGCATATAAAGCAAGTCCTTCATACCTACCATTGTTCCAAATCACCTCTCACTGCCTTGCTTAAAATGTTGCCTACATAAGCACAATAGCATGTTTTAAAATCATGGTTGCTAGTGATTGACCATTAAGGTCACTACTTTCATCAAGATACAATGAGATTTTTGTCTTCAAAATCAAGGCATTATGCAAGATAACATTGTGAATTGTTTGTTGTGTACAATTTTATTTTCTTTTACATTTACTGCTTTGCTAACTTCCTTTAAGATTGGGTATTGCACCCTTAGCTGCAATCTCAAACAGCTCGCTCACTATCACTTGAAGATTCCTTTCATGAGCATCCTTCTATAAAATCAAACTATGACCTATAGACTGCCTACTCACTATAGGGGACTCATTGTTTCATGGTATTGTAGATCTTAAGATCCTTCAATCTTATTGACACTACTTCACAGTCCACAAGGTATTATTCACTATTCTCCCATCTTTGATGAGTCTCAAAACACTGCTCAAACATGCAATCCACTACCTCCATTATACATTAATGGCTAAGAAGAAACATTGAACCTATGATTACCACTGTTACTTCATTTGGACAGTCATTCCCTGATTGCATTTTCCTTATCTAACACTACCAAAAGCATTTGAAAAACCCTTAAGGTCAGCAAGGGGGTAAGGAAACTCACTGTTAAAATCTCCACTTTACTATGCAAGGTTTGAGCTTTATTATCTTGTCACTGCTCAGCCTCTTTTTGACTGTCACATCTCAAGTGACTATCATTCTTCTTACCGTAGATTGAATTTACAAATGTCACTAAGCTACATAGTGTGCTTGTTATTGGCTACAATCTTTAGATTGTAAGATTTTGTTATTAGCTACAATGTCTCAATCTTTTTGGTATTGCAACCTCACTAAGCCGCTAGAGTTATTGTTTATGTTTCTATGGAGGCCTAAGGTTTGTACCCTAATCATGCTCTTACCAATGCTTTTGTTGGTATTAAAAAATACCTTAAATCTTGGGTCAGAAAATTATTTATCTTGACAAAGTTGTGGTATGATCTTGGATTGTATCCTAGAGTGTGTGGGAAGCTTGTGTTTGATCATTAAGGTATGTAAACCTGATCAGGGAAATGTATCCTATATAGCATGGGTCTTGCTTTAATAATTTCTATAATGGTTATTAGCAGATCACATTATTATAGTTTGTGGTAACCCAAGATTGCATTCAAGTATGTAACAAACTTGGTTTGTAGTTTAAGCTATACACTTTTAAGTAACATTCATAAGGTTTAGAAAATCTTGATCACTCTCTAGAATAGCCCATTAAACATGGGTTGTGCTTGAATGCACTACATAATTGATATAACACAACCACTCTGCATATCAACCGGAGTTATAGGCTCTTTATTGCAGCAAGAGGTAATCACTCTTGGATCATGCTATAATTACATCGTAACCTGTTAAACTTGAGACAACTTGAATGCACCCAATGATGATTGACACCTACATTATACAACCTAAAATAACTACATTATATGAGTGCCTCCATTTCTATCACAACATAGACACATTAAACTTGGGTCACACATGAATGCATCCTGTATTTGTTATAGCACAACTATGCCACATGACCAATAGAGTTATGGATCACATAATTACAATCACAAGAATCAGTTCCTTAGTTGTGATCTTATGGTGATTCCACACAAGAAAATCTGGACATGAAATTCTCAAAACCCTAAACCTCTAAAAATTAACTTTGATAAGATGTTGCTTTAAAATATGATTTTCAAACCTGGAACTACAAATCTAACTTCACAACTGAATTATGCAAAAAGATAATGACTACCCTCAACCTAGCGATATCTTCTTGAATTTTTTCTGATTTTTCCCAAGAAAATCATCCTTAGTTCTCTACAAACTGTCTCAAGTAGAGAAAAACATTGTCGCAATAAATCAACAGACTCACTTTTCTTTATGTCGGCCACAATTTGATTTTTTTCTTATTTTTTATGTTTTTCAAAATTTTGACGAAACTGATAGTCAAAATTTCGATGAAACCCAAGTTCGTCTAAATTTTGACGAATGTCAAGGATAAAATTTTAAAAAATTGAAAATTACACATCAAAATTTACAAGTACCTGATGATACATCAAATTATACATAATTCTTCGAATTTTGCAGTCAAATGAGTTAGTGTTTGAAGCAAGGTACCTGCTACATTGGTTCAAAGACTGATGCTTTTCAGATTGAAAACTACCGCTCAGATCAAAAAATATATATATTTTTATTTTATATGTCCCACTGTTGCCCCAACAGAAGGAATAAGCTAGTTCCCTTCCCCCTTGAGAAATTGGGAAAAAATTTTGAATTTTGGGTTGATTTCTTGACAAAGGTAAAATATAGTTGTAGGTGCTAAAACAGGCCTCGAGATGCCAAAAATTGCCTTAGAAACACAAAAAGTGGATCAAAATAGGTTGTACAGGGTGGAAATAGGTAAAATAGGTCAAAACCCTAGCTTTTGGCTTAAATTAGGGGAAAAAACCCTAATTTTTTTTGCTTAAATAGGTAATGAAGGGTCACTTTCAATTCATTTGTGCATTCACACCTTAGAGATTTTCTTCCTTTTGAGCTTTGAACTCTAAATGAAATGGCGCAACGAGTGCTTCCTCTTCACCTTTCAGAGTTGGTTTGAGAGTACCAGTGGTGAACAGACGTAGGACCTTGGGTATGCGACTCAAAATCCGCCTTGATTTTCACTTTTAGGTGCAATTAATAGGGGGTCAAAACTAGGTCTCTAGGTGCATGGCTATATAGTGATGCAATTGAAGCATTAGAAGGATCACTATTGATTTTATAGCGATGTACCTTCTGTGTAGTGGCACACCACCATTTTTGGTTCAACAACGCAAATGATTAGGGAGTCGCTAGGTTAATATAGTGACATTATTTTCAAGTTTAGCATCGCTCGAAAGTGATGGGAAGCACACATATCATTTAGCCACACACCCCAAGTTTTTAGTATAGTGACACATGCAAATGTTGATTCACTATTGATCGTAGTGATGTGCACCGCTAAATTGGAAACACACCCCCAAAATGGATACAACGATGCACCCATAAAAGAGCAATGCTATTGATTTCAATGACACTTTTGCTATTTTGGATGCAAAGTCTCAAATTTTGATCAATTTTTTTGACTTTTTGGAAAAGTGATGTTGTGTGCGTGATGAGTGCAGGAGGATTCTCCCCCATTGATGTCATGAGAGCATCGGCCAGAAATTTTGGTAGTAGCTCAAGATTTTGATGACTTGGAGGTAGAGCGGTTGGGTATGTTGGGGTTAGGTTTCGTTGCTTTCTTGCCCCAGGTTTGAACCCACCTTGCTCTGATGATGACCTTGATTGAGAGGTGGTACAACGAGACCTCCTCATTTCACCTACCCACTGATGAGGCCACTTTTATGTTAAAGGATGTGTGGTGTATTTTGCAATTGTTGATTCATAGCGAGCATGTCATATATGACCCAAATGCCAGGATGGATGCATGTCTCTCTATTTTACATAGATTAAAACTCATTTTGGTGAGCTCTCAGATAGACCTTGATGTATATCATGATTAATTTCCCATTTTCTAATTGTTCATAGCTACACTAACTTTGGAGTGATTTCCCCATATCAACGAGGCAAATTTTTTAGTCTTGGATGGGGATTGGCATGGGAGGGGATGATTAGGAGTACTGTAATGTATGCCTATAGTCACATTCTCCTTGCTTCATTATACCACGATATTCATGAGGTCATTTACCATGAGGGTAGGAGCATCAAAGCAAGTGTGAATATGCTTCATTTATGGGCATATAAGCACATTACAGTGTTGAGGCCATTAATGGTTCTAGCAGATATCAATGAGGAATGAGCCTATTGTCTTCAGGTGTAGGGTATTGATAAACCTTCAGTATACAAGCCCTACAGGTCTAGCTTACTAGCGTTGTGTCATTGATGACATGATTGTGTTCAGATGGAGGCCATGGTTGCAACATCCAACATGGTATGATGATCAACAGTTTCTCTATTTTTCTTGACAGACTCGCTACCTCTAGGGGAGGGAACACACCATGATAGAGCGGTACCTTCTAGACCGTGTGGCTTGCTAGTTTGGCGAGGTTCAGGATGTGCCTCCTTAAGGTTATACTGCTATTTTTGTGAGATCACATAGGGAGGTGCAGTGAGGAGAATCGATTGACCCCACTGTGGTGATCGATGGGTTTAGATAGCTTGTTGCACAACCCTAGGATTATGATCAGGGTATACCAAATGCAGGGACCACCCCAACTTATGCTGCATGGTTTAGGCCACCTACTTACCTAATGGATCTAGTGGGGGGATACCCCGGAGGCAGAGGGAGAGGCATAGGTAGAGGCCGAGGTCAAGGCTAAGATGGTGGTAGGGATAGTGGTAGAGATGAGGGATGAGGTATAGGCCAACAACCAAAGCAGGACAGGGTATAGGTGCCAGGTGATGGGCACCAACAGTAGCCAACTTAGGGTCATCAGGACCTAGGGCACTAGGTTGGGTATGATGGATAGGTTCCAGGGGCATCACCGCCTCCTCCATCTGTATAGCTAGATGCTCAGTTATAGGTGCAGATACAAGCCATTATAGCTGAGAGAGATAAACTACAAGTGGAGTGGGATCAACTACAACAGTAGCTACAGGCTATGACAATGTTGAGAGATCAAGGGGTTTAGTTGTGGCAACAATTGGACTTACAGCTGGCCTAGGAGATTGGGTGGAGGCAGCAACTTGAGGCAGTGACAACTGCTTCACAGGGATAGACAATGTTCATGTGATTATATAGAAAGGCAGTTATAGAGTCTGCTTACTGTTGCATGCATTACCATGAAGATGTTCCCCAGGCTATGTGACAACCTGATTTTTCACAGTAGAGTGGAGCACCACCTAGAGGTGAGGATCACCCATTAGTTAGGGGTGAGTCAAGCAACCACCAGGGCTAGCTACTTTTGTAGGCACTTTTTTTATTATTGCTTGATTATTTATACAGATATACATTTATGGGCTCATTTTTGATAGCCTCGTGGATATTGTATTTTTGATTTGATATTCATACATTGATTTAGATATTGTAATAGGATAGTCATCATTTTTTTGATATATATACGAGATGAGTCAGATTCAATATGATGTGGTCTTTATTTCATGCTTTTATGAATGTATGGATGCATATGATGTGATGTGATATGCTTATGCTTATGCATTATGATTATGTATGGATACAATGTGATGGCCGTAATTCTTTTATTTATGCGATATGTGGTTTGTGATGATGATCTATGATGTGATGTATATGAGATGGAATGGATGTTTTACCTTCTTTTTTAGTATCTTTTTATGATATGCTATGGATGGATGCTATGATATGACATGCTTATGCAAGATGTATGGATGGATGCATTTCTTTTTGTGTACTTTTCTATGTAATTTATGATGTGATGATGATATATGCATATAGATGTATATATGGATAATGAAAATGTTCATGCTTATGGTATGATAATGTAATGTATGCATATGCCTAGAATATGTGTATGATATGTGATATGGTTTAAGATGATTAAATGACAAATTTATGTTATCCAAAACAACTTAAATGATAATGATGATGCAATCGATTACGTTTTCCTTTATTATGATGATATGTTGTGATGGTGCAAGATGTATACATGTTGACGATCTGTGGATGCAGGATGGATGTATGATGATGTTTTTGTTGACTGTCATGATACCAAGTTGGCATGGAAAGAAGATAGAAGAAATAAGATGAATGATTCAACCATTCATTTTGATGATTGATTCAAAAATTCCAACAAGTCTTTGATCCATCAAGACTTTATTAGAGATGCTAATGAGAGATGACGATGATTTGATCATATCTTGGGATTGGGATTTTCTGTCATTCCTTATGTTTGATATAATACATAGACATGATGTGTCAAGGTATTGATAACCAGGATGGCATTGTATCTAGTGTAATGGAATTCGACTATGCAAATAGGTAGGATAATTCTTGTTCATACCTTGACATACAAAAACCTCATCGGAATGTAGTTTAGAAGCTTAAAATATATCAAGCCAAAGCATACGCAATAGTCAACAATGTACTCCAAACAAACTCCCTACACACAACTAATAAAGTATGCACCAAGAAAATTTTACAAGAATACCAATAAGCACAAAAAATGAGAGATAATGATTGATGCCCCATTCCTTTCTCTCTAAATATTTTTGATAGACATCATTGAGAGGTCCTCGAAATGGGTCATTAAGATAAATCATAAGAAAAGATCAAAGACAAATAGTCAGTATTATCTATATCTCTTGCCAATTTAATATAGCTAAGGTGGTTTCTGATGCCAATGTCCATCACAAGAAGGATGCATCCTAGGACATGTTGATCAGATGTTTTGATTAGGATAAGGTTTGTGATAAGCTATTGATACAAAATCTACTGACTTGTTTACCTATGATCTAGACTTTAGATTTTTTACCTTTATGTTCTCACTTTACGACTTGTGATACTTGTTTTCTATTTGTTTTGCAAAAGGTTGAAGGTGATGATTGATTTATTATGGGTGAAAGTTATTGCGGGTGAAAGAAAAATGGGATGGATGGTTATGTATTTTTTGGAATATTTTCAATGTTTTTGGTATTTTGAAAATGTTTTGAGGCTGTTTTTGATCTTTTTGAATTATTTATGTGAATGTTTTGGTTTTTGAATATTTGAGGTTGTTTAGGGTTTTCTCCAAGATATTTGATGCTATTTAGGCATTTTGAATGTTTTCTAATGTTTTCCATTTTCAAGTGTTTTGTGGTTTTATGAGTTTTCAAATTTTTTTAGATTTTCTGAGTTTTTTGACCAAGAATCTAACCTAAAAGACTATCCTAGGAGCCTCAGGGTTGATCAAAGATTAGCCTTGCCTACACTATACACACAAAGACCACATAGTTCGATTGAATCAACTTATTGATGATGAGATATGAATAGTTGATGGATTGCCAGTTTATTATGATAGACTCCTAAAGGGCTAACTTAGGGTGTCTCGGGGGCACATCAATGATGGCCTTGCCTATGTTCAAGCTTAAAGACTCATAGTTTGACATGGTTCTATTTTATGATTTTTTATGTTTGACCTTTCTAGGGATTTTGATGTGTTTCACATGTTTTGGATTTTGACTTTACAATTTCTGAATGTTTTTGGATTTTAGATGTACAAGAATTTGGATGTTTTTGGATTTTTGGCTATACAAGATTTCAAATGTTTTTAGATTTTTTGATAAATGTTTTACTAATATTTTTTAGATTTTTAATGAGATTTCCAATAAACTTAAGATATAAAAGAACCCAATCCGTGTTGGAATCAAGGAATACTGAGAAGGGGGGCGAATCAGTGTTCTGCAATTTTTAACTTTATTAATCTGATCTTTAAAACATTTATAACATTCAACAAAGAGAAAGATGCATGAACATAAAAAAAGCAACCACAACACCATAAGACAAGGATTTTTTACGTGGAAACCTTGTTAGGGGAAAAACCATGGTGGAGATCAATCCACAATATGATTTGAGTATACTCAAAAAGATGTTTACAAAATGGGAATGCACTTGCATTCAGGCACACTGCAAAGAGCTCACTACTAAAAAATAGAAAGGCTTACTGCCTTACAATAAATGTCAAAATGAAAATGGAGTCGTGAAATATGAAATAGCATCTACAAATTCTTGAGAATAGTTCTGGTTAAGCACATTAATTGATTTCTTGACCTTCTGTCTGATTTTTCTCTTCTGCTCTATTCTGCTTTAATTAACATCACAAATCCTTTTATGCACAAGTGAAACTATGCATAATTTCTCTACAATCCTTCTTAATTTCACACACACATCAACACACTTTGTACATACATCAAAATGATATAAAAAATCACTTATATATATCCGCTACTAAGGATTTAATCACTACATATCGACTTGAACAAAATAGAAAATATTTAAAAACTGTCGGCTCAATCCACAAATAATTTCTAATGTCCACCAACCAAAGTTGGCCACAACATAGTGAGGACCCAAATCAACATGATCGAACACAAAAACACTTAAAAATTACTCCTCGAATATCCGCAACATGCTACATTCACTTAGTCAGCCTTCTTGCATTGATAAACAAAAAATTAGTCAACCAGATCTTCTAACTTGCACACAAATTGATATGAGGTTCTAAGATTCAAGGATAATATAGATCATACATTGAATGACCTTCCTTGACTGAGATCCACAACTCAAAGTGATAACATAAAATTACATATGAATTGATGAACACAATTTTGTCAGATGCTCTATTCTAGTTTGATAGTTAATCGCTTAGCTTCAATCTAACTTCCGGTATGAGAAAATGTTGACGTGTGGATCGAATCATTGACCAAGGTTTCTATCAATGACAACACCAGATGACATGTGTAGTGTTCTTTCCAAAAATATCCCCCTTTGGAATTTATGGCAACACTTAGTGAAAAATGACTAAGTGTCAGATCAGTACCAACATGAGTTACACTGCCAACCTTCAAAATTTCAAAACACAACTCCCCCTAAGATGATTAAATCATTTTTCACTATCCCACTCTCCCCCTTTGACATCAATGGCAAAGGAAGGAATCCACATACCAAAAATCAAACAAAAACTACTATGAACAAACTGCATATGTACAACCTTGCTTCTATAACTTACATAAACTTGAATATATCTGCAAAATTATTCTTCAAAAAGCCCAAACTAGTGTCCCAACTCTTTTTGAGACTCTCCAAGATAGTCATGTGACCACAAAACATATAAGATTGCATCTCTGCAGACTCAAGGTTCATCGGATCATTGATCGCCAAAGCTTCTTGTGCTTCCTTCAATGCACTTAACATTGTTTCCATCTTCAGACCAATTAGGGCTCTAAGCTCACATGCTCTTTCAACAATTTTTCCTTCTTCATGCTTCAAAATTTTGATCTTGTCAAGCAGGGATCTAACTTGGCCTTCTTGGTTTCCAACAAAAATAGTTAGAGGATCAAATGCTTGAGAGATATCTGCTAACTGTTTCTCTCATTCCTTTAGTTTCTTTTCAATGTCTGTAGTGAATTTAGACAATGATAACCATGACTTATAAATGTTTCCACCTTCAGAAAAAGCACCTTTGAATATTCTTTACACAGGTAGCTAACAAATATTTTTCATTAGCAATCATTCCCTTCAACCTACTGAACCTGTTAGCATCAAACTCCTTATGAACCTTATCCATAGATGACTTCTCAAGTGACTCAAAGTGAGTACTTACAAAATTGACAAGTTTCTTCAATTGACTGGATGGAGATTCGGATGAGTCCTTGACATATGGTGAAATAATCTTCTCCAGAATACCAGATGCAAGATTTAACAACTCACTAGCTTCAATATGAGATTTCAGAATCTCTTCCCTTACCTTGGCTTGAGAAAATGATGCAACTTTCAGTTTCTCAATGGGAGATAAAGTAGCCAAATTGATAGGACCTTTAATCAATTTAGAATCAAAATCTTCTTGTTGCTCTTCCAAAAAATCCTTCACTGCCTTAGCAGTGTCTCTTGCTTCCACATGAACTTCTTTTGCCTCAACCTTCTTTTCTTCAATCATTGATTCTTCTCGAGCTTTAGGAATCTCAACTTCTTCAACCGACACAACTTTAGGAGCTTCAATCTCCATAGGAATTTCAACATCATGTATATCTAGAGGATTTAGAGTATCCTCAAATGTATCTTCCTTTACCTCTTCAACCACTGGACCAGATGCAATATCTTCATCATGACCTTCTTCAAAAACAACATTGATTATATTCTTTAACAAAACTTCCTTTAGAATTATTTCAATTTCTTTTGCCACCTCTTCAGTCCGACCAATCATAAGCTTGTTTACTCTTGTTTTTCTCTTGAAATCCTTCTTAGCACCATTCAGAATTGTCTTCATTTCCTCAATAGACATCACTCGACATAAATTTGAAAGAATGCACTCTCTCATCTACTCATTTTCAATTCTTGAATTCAATCTCCTCATTTCCAAAACTTCATATAGTCCCTTAGGCAATTCAGACATGATTTCAATGAGAGTCATATTGAAATTATTCAAATAATTTATTGGTTCTTCTTCAAGAATTCTTTGACCAACACTATCAAAGGTGTCATACCATTCACAAAGAGGCCTAAGATTACCATCCTTAATCAAGGATTTTTCAACTTCTTCTACAAACATACCTGGTTTGTCAATTTTCATCTTTTTCTTTTCTTTATCTTCACCAAAGGGCTTGTCCTTAGTGACTTTTGTTTCCTTTGAGCCCTTATGCTTAATTTCTCACTTCTTCATCAGATTCTATTTCCTCATCTTCCTCAACTGCAACGTAAACTCTATTTATTTTATCCTTCATCCTCTTTCTTTCTCTACCATATGTCTTCACTTGAGCTTTCACAGGGCTTGATTTCACTATAGAACTGGATAAGGGTGAAAAGCTCCTTGTTGATCTAGATTGGGTAGAGGATGCTGTCAGACTAGTAGATTCAATTCTAGTAGGCTCTTCTTCAACTTGTTCTCTCTTTCTTCTAGCTTCTCTCATGGCTTCACCTAATATTCCCATGCTTTTTGCAAAAGCTTCAATTTCCTTCCTTACTCTTTGGACTATCATAGGTTTCTTCAACTTCTCATGTACTTGAATATATTTTTCTTCATAGGATCCAAACCTCTCTTATGTCGGATCCTGAGGTTTACTCAACAAATATTGTGCATATAGTTCCAAGATGTTCTCCTCAACTTCATAGCCCATTGGCATAATCCAGACTGTTCTAGGATCTGCAGCTTCCATAAAGCATTGATCAATGTCAACCATAAAGCAGATAGTGTCCTTGTACTTCTCCACAATAGACTTAGGAATTCTTTCTCTTACTTGCATCTCACTCTGAAAACTCTTGAAATATCCCCAGATAACAATTTTCCTTGTCTTACTATCACCAACTCTGTGCAAGATATCTCTAATTTGAACAACTACCAGTTTATTAGCTTGCCATTGTAATTTTCCAAATCCTGAAACTTCATTCATAAAGTAGAAGAATAGAAATAACAACAAATTACCATACTTAAAGGAATTATTCTTATCTTTCTTGATCTTACGAAGATTCTTAATAAGCTAACTAGATAGTTGTACCAGATACATAATTATCCTGACTGGAATGATATTTTTTGTAACCAATGACCATAGAAGTAAATCTAACATCCACTTCAATAATATCATCAATTGTCATAGCTCTTTTATCAAACACTGAACTAGTTGCATCAGTAACTATTTGATTCTTCACAGTCTGTAAGATCGACAACCCACTGGAGGAATTTAAACCAGTAACAACACTTATGGCTTCTTTTGTGATCTTAAAAGGTTGAATCAACCACATAAATTCAACATGAACTTGGCTCAAAATATACTAGACCCACTCATTTTCTTGAAACACGGGAAATTTTACAATCTGCATGAATTTCATCTCCTCTAAGGTTTTGAATTAGGGTTTTACCTTGAAATCTTCTCCAACTATATGATTTGTATACAAATTCAGCAACTGCGAGCTCCCTAACTCCTCAATATTTGCATGAATGTATGCCCTAATGTCTTCAATATGCAAGACACCATATAAAACATATGAAAATTCACCTAAGGGCTCTGTCTCAACATATTTGAAAGGATGCCACTTGAATTTCAGACATCTTTGATATCAACTACCAATGGAGCAGCCATTTTCACAAATTCACAAGTTCACAAGTTTTCCCGATAAATACCTTTTCACCAGATTAGGGGTTGATCACTAAATTGCCTTCGCACTTGAATCTTTGCCAAGTTTCACCAAATTTCACTTCAGATCTCTCTAAAATTCTTCTCAAAGTGAAAAGTGACAAATGAAGAATACAAATGACCTTTTATCATTCGCACACCTAACTTTTTGTCGCAATAAATGCTTTTTCCCTAACTCATCTGGATACCTTGTTTCCATACTCTATGAAGGATAACTCTTTTGCAGATATTCAATTTTGCATAAATACTCTCTCCAATTATTTTTGAAATAACTATAGTTCATTAATGCAATCACTGCACTCATCCATATCCTAGTACCAACTACTGGCAGGGGTTTTGAAGGATTTTCTTGACAACTCCTCCTAGGACAAAAGCCCTAAACCTAACTCCTAGAGGAATTACCAGATCCTGGTTCTGGTGTGGAATCATTTCTTGTAACAGAAGGACTCTTCTTTACCCATATCTTCTTCATTTGCTTCCTGATCTCATCTACAATAAATTTTCCTTTTCCCTTTTCATCCTTTTGCATGTTTTTCCTTTGATTTACCAAACCCTTTCTACTTCTACAAAATTTAGCAATGTGACCAGATTTATTACAATTGTAGCACACCACATTTCTTTGTCTAGACTAGTTCCATTTATTTTCTCTTGATCTACACTGGTTAGCAATATGGCCAAATCTATTGCATGTATAACACTTGACATCTCTATACATGTTGTTCATCATATTTCTACATTCATTTGACTTATGACCATACTTATTACAATTAAAGCACTGACTTGAGAATGATAGACCACTTGGATTCATTTTGCTTCTACATTGAGTAGCCATATGACCAAATTTATTGGAAACAAAATAGTAACCATTGAACCTTTGAGCATTAGGTTATCTTACCAGATACCTTTCAACTTTGTTCATCTAATTTTCTTTCCTAAATCTCCTTTGTTCAGATCTAGAGCATTCTCCTTTCTCATATCCAAGACCTCGCTTGTCACCTTCAGTCCTATGAATTTTAATCAGTTAATCAAGCTTGGATGAGCTAATATTGAACTTCTCCTTGAATTCATTTGCAGTAGCAAGTTCATCTTTGAGATCAACAATCTACTTCTCAAGCTCTTCTTCATTATTTCTGGATTGTTCTAATTCAAGCTCCAACTGATTGAATCCATTAGTAATTTGGCTGCATTCTTTAGATTTTTCTTTCAAGGACTGAGCAAGATTCTATTCATTCTTCTTTCTGTCTTCAATCTCCTTGATCATCCTCATCATAATATATTCCATCTCATTCTTTAGGACTGCATTATCTCTGGTAAAATTTTCACATTCCTCAGTCTTTTCCTTTAGGGCTTGACTTAGTTGTTCATCTTCAATGCTTTTACTCTCTTTCTGCTTGAATTGATCACATAGTTCCCTTCTCTTCTCCCCGAACTTATTGATTTTATGTTTCAATGACTCAATTAATTTCTCAACATTCATGAGATTTTATTGTAATTCTTGGACTTCAGATTTGAACTGATCAATATCATCTAGGGCCACCAAAATTTGTTGTTGAAGATTGCTTGAATCCATTGAAACACTTTCCATGATCTTCCCCAAGCTGTTAAACTTCTTCTGAGGAGCTAAGCTCTAATACCAATTGTTGGAATCAACGAACACTGAGAGGGGGGGTCAATCACTGTTCTACGATTTTTAACTTTATTAATTTGATCTTTAAAGCACTTATAATATTCAACCAAGAGAAAGATGCATGAACATAAAACAAGCAACCACAACACCATAACACGAGGATTTTTAATGTGGAAACCTTGTTAGGGGAAAAACCATGGTGGAGGTCAATCCACAATATGATATGAGTATACTCAAAAAGATGTTTACAAAATGGGAATGCACTTGCATTTAGGCACATTGCCTAGAGCTCACTGCTAAAAAATAGAAAGGCTTACTGCCTTACAATCAATGTCATAAGACAACTAGAGTGGTGAACTATGAAATATCATCTACAAATTCTTGAGAATAGTTCCGGTTAAGCACATTAATTGATTTCTTGACCTTGTGTATGATTCTGCTCTATTTTTCTTTAACTCACATCACAAATCCTTTTATGCACAAGTGAAACTATGCATAATCGCTCTACAATCCTTCTGACTTTCACACATACATCAATACACTTCATACACGCATCAAAATTATATAAGAAACCACTTATATATATCCACTACTAAGGATTTAATCACTACATGTCAGCTTCAACAAAATAGAAAATATTTACAAACTGTCAGCTCAATCCACAAATAATTTTTAATGCGCACCAACCAAAGTTAGCCACGACATAGTGAGGACCCAAATCAACATGCTCCAACACAAAAACACTTAAACAATTACTCCTCGAATATCCACAACATGCTACATTCACTTAGTCGGCCTTCTTGCACTGATAAACAAAAAATTAATCAACCAAATCTTCTAACTTGCACACGGATCGATACGAGGCTCTAAGATTCAAGGATAATATAGATCATACATCGAATGACCTTCTCTAAGATCCACAACTCAAAGTGATAACAAAAAATTGCATATAAATTGATGAACACAATTCTATCGGATGCTCTATTCTAGTTTGACAGTTAATTGCTTAGCTTCAATTTGACTTCTAGTATGAGAAAATGTTGACGTGTGGATCGAATCACTAACTAGGGTTTCCATCAATGAAAAAAATAGATGACATGTGTAGTGTCTCTTGCCAACAATCTGATCCATAACGAATTGCCCCTAGTGTGATGCAATAGACTACACCTCAATATAGGTAGGACAAACTAATCTTAGGAATATGCCAAGTAGTATAAAAGGGGATACAATACTTCACAACATCAAGATATGATATAGACGCAGATGGGTGATGGAATAAATAGGACAAATTATGTGATGGATGGATGTGATGCAAAGAATGACAGAATGAAGAGCCAAATAATAGATGGAGGTGCTTTATTTACACGAGACACCTGTTTGCTAGGTTTTCACCAAGGTACTTGTCCAAAGTGCCATTGAAGTGGTTTTCACTAGAGGACATTTTTTTCTTTATTGTTTTCAATCCTTTTTCTCATTTTTTTGGATTTTTGATAATTGTTTTTTGTTTTTTTGAGATTTACACCCTTCAAGCCTAGGCATAATTTTTTTTAAAGATGCAGACTATTGGTTGGTTCCTGCAAGGCTTCACCTTTAGGCATTGACAATTGATATGGTCCTGATCCATAGCTTGCTGTGACGACAAAGGGGCCTAACTAGTTAGGCTCAAAATTTCCTTTACTATCCTGATCTAGAAGATTTTTCTAAATCTTCTTTAGAACAAGATCCCCTACTTGGAAAGACCAACCCTTGATCTTCTTGTTATAGCTTCATTTTAGTCAGTTTTGGTATACTTGCAAGTTATTAAGGGCGTCAAGATGATTCTCATCCAAGAATTCTAGCTCATTTAGCTAAGGTACTCTGTATTCTTCATCAATAATTAGGTTCTGTAGTGATACTCACAATGAAGGAAGCTTAACCTTAATAGGAAAGATGGCTTATGATGGCTTATGATCCGTAGACCAAGGAGAGTGGGGTTGCACATATAGGTGTGTAGATACTGGTTCGATAGGCCTAGAGGGTGGGATTTAACTATAGATGCCAATCATGACTGACTTCATTGACCATTTTCTTTAGGATTTTAAGCCTCAACTTGATTGTTGCCTTGGGGATAATATGAGGTAGAGAATCGATGTTCGATGTTGAATCTTTGACATAACTATTTCACATCCTAATTATTGAAGGGTGTTATGTTGTCTGAGATAAGGGCTTGCAGAACACCATAGCGGCATATAAGATAATTTAGGATAAATTTGGCAATTTTCTTTCCTGTTATGTAGGTTATTGGAATGGCTTTGACCCACTTGGTAAAGTAATAGACAACTGTTATGATGAACTTGTGGCCATTAGATGAGGTGGGATTAATTTTTCCTATGAGGTCAAGCCCCCACTATGAGAAAGGCAGATGTGTGACCATTGGTTGCAAATCCTGAGCTGGAGCATGGATAAGATCTCCATACTGCTAACATTGGACACACTTTTGCACATACCGATGGGCTTCTCTTTCCATGGTTGGCTAGTAATACCTCGTCCTCAACAATTTCTTAGCTAAAGTCATACCACTAGAATGGAAATCACATATTCCATCATCCACTTTTGTTAAGGCGGTTAAGGCTTCCTCTTGGTTAAGACATTGTAGTAATGTCCCCTCGATGCTTCGACAGTATAAGGTATCATCTAGGATCATGAATCAGGATGCCTTTTTAACAAAGGTCTTCTTAAGGTTGGAGGTGATATTGGATGGGAGGGTTCCTCTGCTAAGGTAGGTGAATATATCATGATACCATGAGGAACCAAGACCAACGATGACACACACAAATTCAAATTCAAGGATTTCAAAAGTCGACATGAGAAGTTGTTCTACCAAGAATTCAAATTGAAGGATGTTGTGTGGAATATCTAACAATGATCCAATTGTTGCAATAACAACTGTTGCTTGGTTGTTCATGCGAGGAATCTACTCAAAAGTTATATCTATGAAAAATTCCTTGAGAATTTCTACCATCTTCTTGTAAGGAGTAAGCTTGTCATCCTTATTTTGGTAGTCATTATTGACTTGGTTGATAACCAATTGTGAGTCCCCATAGACCTTCATCTCTTGTATCTACCATTGAATTGCTATCCTTAGACCTGTTATCAAAGCTTCATACTCAACAATGTTGTTAGTACATGGAAAGGATAATCGTTATGACTTTGGGATGCAATTTCCTTGAAGGATAATAAAGAGGATACCCACCCCTGATCCATGTTAGGTAAATGATCCATCAAATTACATTTTTCATTGATCGGTTAGATTGTCAGGGAACACTGATTCATCAGGAAATTTAGATATAACCAGGTTATCTGCATAGATAGGTTCCTTTTCCAGTTGGTCTGTGATTACTTGTCCTTTGATTTCCTTGTGCTCTACATACCCTATGCCAAATTCAGTTAAGATCATTACCCATTTGGCCATTCGTCTAGTGAGAATTGCTTTGGATAACAAGTATTTTAATGGATCGATCTTTGTGATAAGCTTATTTGATATGACAACATGTAGTGTCTAAAATTTTGTGAAGAAAAAGCCACCACTACGCATGCTTTCTCAATGGATGAATAGTTCATTTCGTAGCCCACCAAGGTCCCGATGATGTAATAGATAGCTCTTTCCTTTCCATTTTCATCATGCTTTGTTAGAAGAGCACCTAGTGTTGCTGATGTTGCTGAGATATACAAGATCAATGGATTGTTTGTTATTGGCGACATGAGCATTGGAGGTGTTAATAGGTAGTCCTTGATCTACTAAAAATATTTATCACACTTCTCATCTCACTTGTAAGTTATTGGACTTTATGGAGAAGATGCGAGAAAGGGTGGATTTTATCTGATAACTATGCTATGAACCTCTTGATGGACTATAATTTTCCTTGTAACCCTCTCATCTACTTCAATGTTTGTAGTGGTTCCATGTCTAGAATGGCTTTCACTTTTTTTGGATCAATTTCTATCCCTCTTTATGATACGATGTAGCCAAGAAGCTTCCCTGGTGTAACACCAAAGACACACTTTTTTGGGTTTAGCCATACCTTATACTCTTGGATTTTGTCAAAGATGGGTCCCAAGACTTCTATGTGCTCATTCCTTTCTTTTATTTTTCCAAAATATCATCCACATAGTCTTTGACTATTTTGTGAATCATGTCATGAAAGATGAGGGTCATTTATCTTTGATAGGTTGCTCCTGCATTCTTTAGCCCAAATGACATCATGTTCCAACAATATGTTCACCATGGACAAGTGAATGCAGTTTTGTGTTGATCCTCCTTGGCGACCATGATTTGATTATAACCTAAGAAGCCATCCATGAGTGATAACATTTCATGCCCAGCTATGAAATCCATGATGATGTCATTGTTAGGAAGAGGGAAATTGTCCTTCGAGCATGCTTTGTTTAAATCTCTGAAATCTATACATATTCTGATGCCCCAAGTGGGTTTGGATACTGGTACCAGGTTGGAAACCCACTTAAGATAATCTATCGGTCGGATGAATCCAACGTCAAGAAGCTTTTGTAACTCAAGTTTTACCAAGAGTGCTATTTGAGGGTCATCTTCCTTAATTTCTGCTTCACTGGTTTGGCTTCAAGATAGACTGCTAAGTGATGCATAACCACTTTTGGATCAAGCTGTGGCATATTTGTGTATGACCATGCAAAGTTAGCTCTTCGCACTTTCTAGAATGCTACTAGGTTTTTTTGTTCTTCATCCAACAAGGATTCGACATAGAAAGTGATCTTGGGTGCTTCATCTATTTCCACATTGACTAGAGTGGCCTTCTCTGCTAGCACTGTTGACTTATCAAGATGTATTGCACTAAGGGGGAGATTGAATCCCTCATCCTTGGGTGCCTTAGAGAGGTTTTCACCTTTGGATGCATCCTTTATTTTTACTATTTTAGGATTAGACAGTGCCACAGTGTTATTTTCACTCAAAGATCTACATGTTATTTACACATTGTCCATTTTCTGACTGAAGAATTCAATCATCTCCCCATAGTATGCCCCTGTGTATAGCTCTATTCCAAAACCTACTTTGTGATCTACCCATGGTAAGTTATCATAGAGTCCCATGAATTCTAAGATTGTTTCATCATTTTTGAATAAATCTAGAATTGGTGGTCCTTGTTGGTCCTAGTCAATGAGTTGTAGATATACTAGGCTTATTTTAGTTGGTTGATTGCTTGGGGCGAAGGATTTTGTGGATATCATGAAGAGAGTTATTCTCAAATAAGTCGACAACATCAAGGGGGAAGTCATCTAGGGTTGTGTCACAGGATGCTGGTAACCAAGAGGAAGCCTCCACCCATTTAGCGGAAGTACCTTTTCCAATAAGGGTAACCTTGCTATTAGTACATCCTAATTCGAGATTCTTTGGGTGTTTTTCAGCAACAATGGGTTCTAGAAAACCATTGTTGTTTTGTCCTAGTTTCTTGTTCTTGTTATAGCCCCATCCCTTCATTAGTTGCAAGCCTTTGTTGTCATCTTCCATGGGAAGAGTAGGGACATGTAGTTCATCTTGATATAGTAGTTTGGAGACATCCTCCTCATTGACATCCTCTTTGTTCAAATCCCCCCACTTGGTGAAGGTGGTAACTACCATCTTTATTGTTTCAAGAACTTTTTTGCTAGATGTGGGTTTCCCATGGGATTTGGGAGAAAGAGGTAGCTCCCCCAATATAAAAGTATCCTTTGTTAGTTTATAGATTCCACAATCATCATCCTGGAACACTGCTTTGATAATGGGGATGTTTAATACAATGGGTATTTTTGTTTCTAAGGTAGATGCAAGGGATGATGGGTCAACAAATGAGGTGGAAGGTGCAGGCCCTTTGTCATTCTTGGGTATTTGGGGAATTCTATAGAATTTGGCCTCAAGATTCTTTCAGTAATAAAAACGTTGAGGATCTCCATGGATGGTAACTTCTCTTCCCTCAAAAGGAAACTCTACACATTGATGATAGGTCAAAGCGACAACTTTTAGGGCATGGATCCATGGTCGGCCAAGCAGGAGGTTGTAGGGAAGATCAAGGTCTAACACTTGGCATGTAGTCTCTGCAATGACGAGTCCTACTTGGATGGGTAGTGTGATGATGCCTTGTGATACCCACTCTGGATCATCATATGCTTTGATAGTTTTACTCTTTTCTCTCTCAATAGCATCTTTTGAATAACCCAAGTTCTTGATCAACTGAAGGGTGCAAATGTTTTGACCAACACCTCCATCTACTATTTTAACCTTTTTCTTATGAACAATGACCTCAAGGTGTAAAGCATAGTTATGAAATGGCTACGGTGGTAGGTCTTGTTCTGAGAAGGTGAGAAGATGATTATGATATGCCATACCATATCTTGAAATTGCTTTGTATCAATATCCTTAGGGATAGATGATGAAGATAAAGCTTTCTCTAAGATTTCTTGATGTGCGAGGGATAGCCTCAATAGTCCTAAGATAGAAATTTGTGTGGGGGTCTTCTTAAGCTGATCTAGTAGATTGTACTTGCTAGGGGTTGATGCTGTCAATGTAGGTTGTACCCTAGATTGAGATGGGACTCCTGGGGTGGTGACTTTTCCACATTGTGTGGTGATTTCACACTCCACACTAGGACCTTTGATGGTGATGATAGTGTGACACTATCATAGGAAGTGACTACATTGGAATAAGTATATTGCACGTTCGTGTAATCCTTAGCTTTTTCGGTGTTGTTTCCTTTGCTATAATATGGCATAGGGTTCTTGTATATCCTAAAATCCTGATTTCTGGTTGGTAGCTCAACAAATATATCTCCATTTTCAATAAGGTCTTGGATAACATTTTTGAGCCTCATGCAGTTTGATGTTTTGTGTCCTTTGATTTTATGAAAGTCACAAAGATCTTTTTCATTGTACCAGGGTGGTTTATCTTGGGGTTCTTGGTAATTTTCAAATTTTGGAAGCATTATCAGGTTTGACTCTACCAATTTCTTCATGAAGGTTTCAGTGGGTTCTAACAACTGTGTGTACTTGCATTTTGGATAGTTCTTGTTGGGGGTTCATTGTTGTTGCATTTCAATGTTATTGATCTGATTGTTTTGTGATGGTGTTGTTTTTTGTGCAGTTGGTTGAACTTTAGCTATTTGATTTTTGTTTGGCCTAGGAGCACTTAGGACCACCTTAGCATCTACCACACCATAATTCATTACGTTCTTGTTCTTAGCCCAGACACGAGCATTGTCATTTGAACTGCTTGATGGGAAATTGTCTTTGTAGGCTTGAGTATTTGCCTGTGAGATTAGAGCTCTCTCGATGTTAAGGGCTCTAGGGACAAGCTTGTCATAAGAGGTAATGCACTGCATCTTCAAGTGGAAGGATAGATGTAGATCTATATTTTCTATGATGATCCCCACTTTTTATTCATTAGGAATTGGTCACTTGCTCTTAGTAGATTTTTGCCTTCATCATTGCACAAAATTGTTGAAAGATTCTCCTTTATTCTACTTAAGAGTATACAACTCTTTTAGGCTTACATCCATGCCAAGATTAAAGGAGAAGTGATTATTAATTTATCAGTGATTTCTTGGAAGGTTTTGATACCTGGAGGCAATTGAGAAAACCAATCGATGGTTGGGCCTGCCAAGCTTCGTGGAAAGAGGCGTATCAAATAGGATTCATTATAGACAACCTCCATAGACATGACGTTAAACTCTGATATGGTCCACAAGACTTCCTCTCCCTTTGTATTTATTGAATATGGGGTCTTCAAAACTAGGAGGGAATGTTACCATTGTGATGTTTTGATCGAATGGATGAGGACATAGGTTATGTGTAAGAGGCTTCTTCATCTTGCCCATCCAAAGATCCTGCATTTCTTGTGTTAACAATTTAAGTTGCGATGCAACATCATCTTGTGGGTTTGGTGGAGGAAGATACATTTCATATTGTGGGATGGTAGATGGATTGTATGCAATATTATGATATGATGAGGTGTTGTATGGCGAGTATGGTGGTTTGGGATATTGTGAAAGTGATTGTGGTGTAGGAGTACATGTTCCTAACATGTTTGGGTTGATGATGTTTTGTTGAGGGTTGAGGGTTGTAGTATAAACCTTGTTGTTGTTGTTGTTGTTGTTGGGCATACTATTGAGCTAGTAAGTCTTGTTGTTGTTGTTGGGCCACTAGGTTTGTTTGTTGGGCTACTAAGGCTGCTTGATGTTGTTTTTGGGATGTGAGGAATGCTTGATGTTGTTGTTGGGATGTGAGGTCTGCTTGATGTTATTGTTGGGCTGTGAGGGATGCTTGTTGTTTTTTCTACTATTGTTGTGTTGCTAGGGATTCTTATTGTTGTTGTTGTTGCTACTGTTGGATGACTTACAAATAATCCTACTATGATTGTTGTAAAGCTAAGGCATGTGCTTGTAATGTAGGATTAGTTGGTTGTTGGGACATCTGCAATGGGTTTTGGGTGTTGATGTTTTGATTGGGTTGTGGGTTGTTGATGAGAGGTTGGGGCTTCCCTTGGTTTAACATTCCTTGCAAGATGGTGGATTGGGATGGAGGAATGTAAGTTTGAGGTCCATTTGATTTTGCATGATGAGGGGGACCGTCGGGGAAGATGATGATGGTGCCATTAGGTATTGTGATGAAAATGACACATTAGAACCTTGAGTCTATTGATTGAAAATGTTCCCATGACTGCTATCTTGGGGATTTCCTTGTGTTAGGGATGTGGCCAAGGTATTACCTTGGTTAATTGGGATTGTGACCAAGGGATTGTTTTGATTTGGGTTGATGATGGATGGGATGGATGTGTTTTGTGAAACCAATGGTGATGATGAACCAATTGGGGGGGTTAGATAAAGATATCCCTATTTGCATTAAGGGTTGACTTTGCGTTAGGGTATTGGCATTCCCTTGTTGGTCCATTTGAGACACTTGGACTATACTACCTTGTGTGATGTTGGGAATAGTTGTGATACTTGTGGGGATCGATGAAGATGGGTGCCCTTGGTATGTTGAGGTCATCATGGATTCATGAAGTGTAAGTGGTTTATTTTGATGCAAGGGGTGTTTGAGAATGGTAGGAGCACTAGATGTTGGTGTCCAAGTGGCATTTTGAGATGTATTGGTATTGAGAGTACCCACAAGCATGCTGCTTTCAAATGGTAGAGTATGGAAAAAATCCTTAACAATACTAGTTGCCATACTAGGAATGGATGTTTGATTTAGCCCTAATGATGAAGTTGTTTGAATGGTGGATGAATTCAAGGCTTGTGTCAAAGTTTGCACAACAAAAGATGGGGAAATTAGAGCCACATTTTCTAAGGCTTTATGTTCTTGTTTGTACTCCATGATTTCCTCCTTAGTGAGTTCAAATGGGTTGTTCGTAATGTCTTCTATCTCATATGGTCCTGATGGGGATGGGGGTTGTTACGATGGGGTAACATGACTTCTTGGATCAAATTACTGAGGATTGGGATCACTTGAGGTGAATGTGACTTTGGTTTCTTCCATGATTCTCTTGTGTTGTGATCTTGTATTTACCATAAATTTTGGGTCACCTATGGGAGAGTTATGTTGAGATTTGTAATGTTTAAACTCTCTAGTTGACTCAAATCTAGGTAAAAGGGATGCTCTAAATCTTTTTGGAGAAATGATGGGAATGGGAGATGAAAAGGTGGATGATGTGGGAAGTGATCTTTGTAAATATTTTTTAGGACAACACTTTTGACTTAGAAGGTTTGGTTGTTTGATGTTTGGATAAAGGAAGTTTATGAATTTTTGAATCTTTAGGGTAGACTTGTGACCTTCAAGATAAACTAGTCCAAATATGATAACTAACTTAACCAAGTGCATGGAAAAGGATTAATTTTACATACAAAGTAGCTAAGTTAGGGTTTGGGTTGATTGATTTCTAAGTCTAAAGTGTTGGCGTGTTTTAAATTTTTGCAAAGTTTGGTGAAGTGAAGGATGAATGTTGATAAAGGGGTGGATGAAATGTTTGACCCAATGTTGACCTAGAGTAATCCTTTATTTTCCAAGACCAAGGTAATGAGAAAGATGCCAAACCTATAGAAGTAACTCAATTCAAAATACTAGTGTTTGAATTAAATGAGGGGTTCATATTGAGCATACATGTCTAGATCATTCATTGAAACGTGTCGATAAAAATTCCTTAACAAAATGTTCCTGTTGTGGTAAAGACTCACAAGGTATCTCTTGACAAATTTTTGACTATGATGCCTAAGTTTGAAGTGAGGACATGTAGACCTTCTCTTGGGGATTTTGATTTTTCAAGAGATCATTTAGAGAATCCCAAGATTATGGAAAAGTGGATATTTATTGCCATGTGGTAGGTGGTAATATGGGCCATCCAGCCACAATATCAACTTGTTCCTCTTGTTTGTCTAAGACTTATGATGTGTTTCTCCACTGTATGGGTTTTTCCTTTGTTTCGAAAGTGAAGCTTCTCAAACTATTATATCCATTTGTTCTCCCTCAATTAGTTCGAAGATTGGTTGAATGATAGTGGGTGTAAGGTTAGGTTGTTCAACTGGAGCGATCAAACACTAAATGGTCATGTGGGGTTCAATTTGTCAATTTATTTTGCTGAATAAGTTTCTTTTTACCACAAACACTTTGTCTTGCTTAAGTTTCAAACTAAATGTCTATGTCAAAAACATCATTCATCTCACAAATTCTATTTTGTGAAAAGGATGAAGTTAAGGGCATAGTTACCTAGGTTAACTTTGGGAAGTATGAATTGAGATGTAAACCAAAATATTTAGAAGTATCTAAGAATAAATCCTTAGGACAAGCATCATAAATGGGTTATAATTACCCCATAATTGTTTGTAATTGTTTTGTAACCAAGCAAGTGTTAAACTGATTCACAAGCATGAACAATCCTAGATAAGTGTGTATTTCTTAGTAGGCTTACCATCATCCCCTAAGAAATGATTAATCTTAGAATATGGAATGGAAAAATAGGCTATGTCAAGGAAATGCAATGTCTTGACACACCAAGCAAAGGAGTCCCTTCCCCATTTGCTTTATTGCCTCGATAAAAAACTAGACATGGTAAGTAATTTCTTGGAACAGTGCTATTCCAATGTACTACTTTAAAATACACTTCAGAGGAAATGATAAGCCACTAATAAAAGGTTCACAATTCAGACTTTCGGGATAAACCAATGCTATACATGTGACGATTTCACTCAATTAAGAGGCCTCCCATCCCTTAGAAACATCGAAGGGTTTTGACATATCACACAGATATTAGAGGAGACGATCATCAGTATAGTGTAACTACACTAGTTGGTTAATGACTTTCGTCATGCCATAGTGGACCGAAATGAAAGCACCACTTGGGTTGTTCCCTCTCACAAGTTGGGAGGCATGCCCTTCTAAAGGTAACACATGTTTGAAGCGTAAAATGCTTTTCGTCACCCAAGATATCCAAAAGGCCCCAAGGGAGAGGATAAATTCTTCCAAGAAGAGATGGCACAAAGTGCAAGGGGATTGGATACACACAACAAGCATACTTAATCAAGTCAAACACATGCTAATTTTAATCCATTATAGCAAAATGAGTTCATTTTAAGCACCAATTTGAAGTGTGGAAGTTGTGTTGTTCAATTTTAAACCAACAAGCATAATGATGTGAAGGTTTAGTTTTAACCAATTTGAACGTTCATTTTAGAGCCCAAAAATAAATCTAGTTTGGTCCTAAAATGTGAAATAAAAGCATCATAAATGGGTTATAATTACCCCATAAGTGGTGTAGGAGCACCTACACCTCATCCTCCATTTTTTATTATATGATGGTGAATGATGGTTAGTTGGTTAGTATGAGTATTTTTGAGTTCTTTTGTCATGAATAATGTCTAACAAGACCATCAGCATGTTATAGGGTGAGTTTTTGAGTTTTGGAGTCAAAATGTGAAATATTACAATCTTGCACTAAATGTAGTCATGTAGCCTTGAGAAGGAAAAATCCTAAATTTGTACTTGGATATGCAAGAATGAGGTCTTAAGGATGTAATAAGGCTATTTTGAAGCCATTAGAATGGTTTTAGAAGTCATAGGTGTTAGGATTGAAAGTTGCTTCAAAAAATGCAAAGTAGTCATGTTGTTAATTTGATGTAATTTCACCATTAATGATGTAAACACAAAAACCAACAGTTACATCCTTCAAAAATCAGTTAAGGGAGTTGGGGAATGTGTAAAAAAAATTTAAATATCCTCCATTGTGTCGAGGCATGAAGTTGATGAAGTTTTGAAGTATTAAATATAATTAAAAACTCAATTTTTCTATTTGTCAGCATTTTTCACTGTTCCCGTGCTTGGTATGGTCTGGTACACAATTTTATAGGCTCCCAATTGGTATGGTTTGAAAGAGGGTAGAGCATACTTTCTTTGGTGGTGATTTGACTCATTTTCATCAAGTATTGAGTAAGTTACATCAATTTTAGTGAAAGTGGGTTTGAAACCTTGCAAAACAAGGGTTTGGTCACCAAAATGGATGTAATTCCCATTTCCACCGTGGGAAAAATCTGAAACTTGGTGGATTGGTAGATTTAAGACTCCTTTACATGCTGAAATTTTTTTTAGAGTGAAAAATGGAGGTTTACAAAAGTTATGTGATGCCCTAGGTCTGGTTTTTGCCTTGTACAGTCTAAAATGTGATCATTTGAATACATTATTTATTTATTTCTGAGTACTTGAGGAAATACAATGGATGGAAAGCATGGAACAAGTCTTGGGAAACCTGTTGGAGTATTTTAAAGGCATTAGGGGTGTAGGGGTGTGCTTTGACAAGTTGAAAGCTTCCTTGTACATGCCTAGTTAAGCCTTGTTTATGGCTTGTAAATCATGGAACAGGTCTTGCGGAACCTGTTAGAGTATTTTAAAGGCATTAGGGGTGTTGGGGTGTGCCTTGACAAGTTGAAAGCTTCCTTGTACATGCCTAGTTAAGCCTTGTTTATGGCTTGTAAATCAATCTTTTAATACATTTGTTTTGGGTGTTTGATCTTGTGCTTTTGGGAACTTGTGGGGGATGGTGTTAGGAGTATAAAACTGTGTTTTATTTTCTAGTTAATTCCTTTAATTATTTTTTATTTTGACTGTCCTATTAGTGAATGTTGCAAAGTTGCATGGGCTTGTTTGGAAGTGATGGTAGAGTGAGTGTTTTTGTGTGCAAAATTTGTTTGTATGATCATGATTTGTCATGTTGGGAGTATTGAAATCATCCCCAAGTCCTATAGTGATGTCTGGATGAGAGAGTCATGTTGGTTATTAAGTTGCTTTGTTGAAAGGAATAGTGAAAATATGTGTGCACATAGAGTGTTTGAGAGAAATTTTTGAGAAAAGGTGTTGCTTCCCCTGCCACTCTGCATCAATAAGTGTCAAAACACTTGTTACAATTATATTCAAATGGTAATATGCTCCTTCACTTTGAATTTTATCATCCAAAATTGCAAAACTAGTTAGCTTAAAAAATCAAAACAAGAAGTCAATGACATATTAGCAATAAGATAAAGTAAAAAATTAAAGCACATGTTAAAATTTAGGTTTAGTTTCTGTTTACTAGTAAATCGCGATGCTGAAATCAATTGCGTTGTTGAATTTCATCAATAGTGTCACTATATTGAAGTTGTGTCGCTATATTAAAAAAATCAAAAGTGCTACTATATAGTAGACAGTGATGTCAAATTCGTCGCCCTATCAAATGTGTCACTATACTAAAATTCATGTTGCGTTAAAAAATTAGCTTAGTATCACTATTTAAATGCGTGTCAACAAAATTTAATATGTGTTGCTAAATCTAATATGCATCGCTATTTTAAACATCAAATGCATCATTGTATGTTGACACATCCAAGGTGCGTCGGTGATTTATCAATAGCATCGTTGAACTTGAAAACACAAGTAAAATGAAAATTTAACAAGAAATTTGTTAGATTGGTTAGTTTGTGCTCTCCTTCTAGTGCCAAATTGTGACCGAAGACTTAGTATGAGCCAATTGCACTTGATCCATGAGGATTCAAAGTATAATTAAGCCACTAATCATCAGTCCCAATAAGATCATTCAATGCAAAACTAAACTAATAATCCATTAAAACTAACATATTAAATCATGAAAGCTTCAAAAACACCTATTCTAATCCATTGAAACTTATCCTATTGGGGGGAGTGGTGTCGCATTGATGTGGAATGGTGACCCTTTCCCAATCCCTTGAATAATGAGCTTGTTTTGATTGATTCTATTGAAGAGAATCAAATAGAATCGACAAAATCGATGAAAGATGTGTGATAAAACATGATTTAAATGCTAAATTAACATGATGAATGCTAAGATGATCTATATGTGTGTATGCAAATAAATGTATGCAAGCTTCAAATGATTAAAACCCTAATTACAAAATATGCTAAATGTATGCACCTATGTTATCATGGAATCCATTAATGGATGCTTTAAGCTAATGATACAATTAAATTAAGCTAAAAGGATGCTAAATAAATTCTAAATATAAGTGCAAGTGCAAGTGATTTTAGCAACATAAGTTTTCTCTTAAAAGATGGATCCATTTGTCTCCAAATAGTGACCTATTTATAGGAGGACAAATGAGAAATGAAGGGCTAAGATTGAAAAATTTAATCAATGGTCAATATGGAAAGAAGATGGAGGCATGGATCATGGATTCCCATCAAAGGTTGATGATGCAAGATGATATTTAATCAAGGGCTTACATTCATCCAAACAAACACACTTTCAAAACTTGTACAAGAAGTCTTATTGAGAGTTTGTTATGAAAAAGGAATATTCCATTTTTCAAATGAGTGAAGAAAGAGAATAATCTCAAAGAATATTCTTATAGGTGAAGGAAATTACATATTTAGTTAATTAAAACCAAATTTAATTGCAAAGGGGAAGGAATATTCCATGGGAATATTCCCCTTTTGGAGGAATGTGCAAAGGAGGAATATTTCCAAGGAATATTTCCTTGCAAGTGGGAAGATTAGATTTAATTAGTAATTTGATAATTAAAACAAAGTTTCAATTATGAAAATTAGAAGAATTAAATGATATTCATTAAATAAATGATTTAATGAAAAAGAGAGGATGTAGTATGATATTTAATTAAATTAGGGTTATTTAATTAAATAAGAGGACTTTAGGGGTTAAATTAAATAATTTGATTTATTCAATTTAATAGGACAAAATGTTAGTATGAAAGGGGGTGAATTAACCTAATTAGGTCAATTGAGTTAATAGATGAAAATGGTGCGATTAATTAAATAGCCAGGCTAATTTAATTAATTAAGCGAAAAGAGGATGGATTTTAGGATGAAATGGTGTTAGTATATTTGATTTGAGTGCATGATATCATTCAAGACATTTTTAAGTGTCTACAAGTGTCATGAACAATATGTTAGAGTTTGAATTCCTTTGTCTATTTCTTAAGAAAGTGTGAAAAATAAAAATAAAAATTGATTTTTTTTTGTGACTTAGAGCTAATTGTAAGATAAGTTAAAAAAAATTATAAAACAAATCATGTCAAAATGCATAGATATAAACAAAATGCTTGGTACTTGATTGAGAGTGTTCATGCTCTCACTATCTACCATGTGCTTTGATGCTTTAATTTTAGAGCTACTAATCTTGCTACTTTATGTCTAATTGATGCAAGAGCATCCAAATGTATTAAACTTGTGAGAAAAAATGTGTGAGAAAAAATGTTTGAAAGTGGTGTCATTTCTACTATATTATATTTTGATTGGGTATGTAACTTAGTCTTAATTAATAAGAATGGTGAAATATATAAATATGTGTTGATTTTTACTATTTGAATAAAGCCAACATGAAAGGTCATTTTTCAATACCTAATATTGATCATTTTTTATTAGATTACCAATTTATAAATTATTTCTTTATTAAAAATAATCAAATTCTTGTCAATCATAAAGATAGGCATTAAACCACTTTCATCACACATAGACGCAATTTTTCCTTCAATCAAATTCCTTTCAATCTCATTAATGCTTTAATACCACCTTTCAAAGCACCATGCATGCAAATTTTTATGACTTGATTGGAGTCATGATTCAATTTTATCTCAATAACCTCACCATTCATTCTAGGAAGGAAAAAATCACATTGGTCATGTTCATGAAATTTTGATCTATTGTAAAAATGGGATCTCTTAATCCCAAGAAATTAGTGTTTGGGGTGATTGAGGGTAAGTTATTAGGACACATAATATCCAAATATGCTATCTTTATTGATCTTCAAAGAGTTTAGGCCATCATACAAATGCCTCCACCAAAAGACGAGTCTAATTTATGATCCTTCTTTTATAAGATCTACTTTGTTTTTAACAAAGTCATGGCTAATTTTTTTGATAAAATGACTATTTATTTATTTTACTTAGATAGAATAAAAAATTTATTTGGAATCAATATTTTTATGATAATTTTTTTTAAAAAAATATACAACTAGTACTCTAGTATTATCTATCTCAAATCTTAACAAACTCTTCATTATGTACATCAACACCACTGATAAATCCACAAGTGTTTTAATTGATCAATATTTTAATAATAAAATAAAAACCCATATATTATTTCAATCAAATTTTAAAGGATGCTAAAACAAGGTATCATTTAGTTAGGATAGTAAAGTGATCATGGATACATATAAGGTTTCCTTAGCTTCAAACTTGACAAATAAAAAATATCCCTTGTGGATAATAAAGTGATCATGTACACAAATGTGCTCTTCTTAGTTCATCTCCTTAGGTAACCAATTATTGATAGAAGATAAAAAAATAGATCTATAAGACTTAGGAGTTTGACTTGGAATCTAAAAAATGCAAAATCGTTAAAAAAATAATTATCTTGCAAAATATTTAGCTAAAAATTCTAATTTACATGTAAATTTGGTTGTCCTTTCTATGGATGAAAATTTGAAGGGAAAAACTTATTTTTAGACCTTAAAAGGATCTAGAATCACTCAAAAATTGGACATCATACTTTGTATGCAAGAATGAGATTGTTATCTTTCCGAGGATGACTAGTATCATGACTAATTTATTATTTTAAGAAAAAAGCATGTGTTGGTCACCTTGAAAAAAATAGTGAAGAGATTTAAGGTTTCAAGATCTTAAGTTTGTTTTACTTGAATATTTTTTTTATCACAATTTATAGATATTATTTTATTGAGGTGTTTAATCCATGGGAAAAACTGACAACTTCTCAAGAAATTTCATTAAAGAACTTGTGTCTTACATTATACTACCAATATAACAACTCATAAAATTCTAAGGGCTATTATTTTTTGGTTGAATCTATTCAAAGATGTTTATCGTTGTTGGGAAAATGTGTCTCAACTTTGCAATTATGTAAGGTATTGTTGATATGTCGGGGGGGCATTCCCCCTATGAGGGGTTTGGGGGATCATCCTCTCGATGAGGGTCTAGGGGCTACATGCCCCGGTGGAGGCTCAGGGGCAACACCCATAAAAGCTAAATTTTATTATTATAAATCTAGAGCGTTCATCATTAGGTCTCATATCTGACAGTTGATATTTTATTAGCTTGACTTGCCCTATAAGGCAACCCTATTTTATGAGGGAATTGTATTACAACTATTTATTGTGATGTATTTTGACATTTTGATAGTGGTTGTGTTGCTTCTAGATCTTTGGTTGTTGATACTCCTAGGAGAAGAAGCTTGCTTTGCAAGTATATTGTAATATTTGTGATTTCTAAATAATATATTAGGCGGTGTTTGGAGTGTGGAGTTTTTCTCCCAGAAGGGTTTTCCCCACATAAATCACTATGTTGTGGTATGCATGATATTTATGTTTATTTGTATTTAAGTTTTTGTAACTTTTGAAAAGACCTGTAAAGTTTTGCATTATCCTCTTCTCAAGATTAGTGTAGGAAGTTGTTCCTCTACTTTAGCTTCCTTATAATCCTTTAGTTCACTCTTGAATACCTTGTAAACTATTTGTTGGGAAAGATCATTTACCAACCATGTTGTTGAACCCTATGATATATGAAAGACCTTTTATAAATTGTTTTTTCAATTTTATTTCAAATATTCACCCACTATCCTCCATAAATCATAGGTGTATTTTGATTGAAAATAGTTTTTTTACTAAATGGCTTAAATAAATTTCCCCCAACAGTTTAATAAGCATTGGAATTAAACCTTTTCTAAGTTTGGTGTCCCTTATGAAATCATTTTATATAATGGACCTTACTTTATTTCTCATGAACATTTAGAATTTATGGCTCATTTTTTATTAGAGGTAAACATGTTTTGAAGGGGCCTTGAAACCATTTACAAAAAAGAATAGATGAAGCGAAAGATAACTATACAAAGAAAACAATATCCAACATGCAACAAACCATCATCATGATAGCAACCAAAAAGGAAGGACAAAAACAACATAACTACATATTCTTGAGAATATTTGTAGCTTCCATGTCACTCTCAATAGTCTTCTGATGTGCATCCATGACTTCAAATATTTCTTTAACAAGGACCCTAGCTTGCAACTTAGTCTTATTGCGAGTTCTAGCATTGGGCCCAACCACATTTACCTCATTAACCAAAACATTCTATGAACCAACAACCTTGTCAACCAAGGCTTCCTTCACCACTTGCCTTTCACCAGCAACATCTTTCTCACCAAGAGCAACCTCCATCCATTTCTTGGCCTTCTCATTTAGAGTAGAATGACCCTTAGCCTCATACCTCATAGTAGATTTAGTCCCTTCCACAACCTTATCCAATTTCATGCTAACCCTATCCATTTGTTCTTCCAAGGTCAAAATTCTTTGTTTAAACATCTGCTTCATCTTTAACATCTCCTCAACAACAATCTTCAAGGAGTCAAACAAGTAATCAACTTGAGTCTGAATAGAAGAAAGCGAAGATTCCCCCACTTTCCTCACAACACCCCAAACCCTAACATTAGTCATGTTAAGCTCATGAAAAACCCATTTAAATAGTTTAAATAGGGAAATGGTGCCCTCCTTAACCATACCCAAAACATTGGGAAAATCCTCCCTATCAAAGTTAAACAAATCCTTATCCTTCGAATCACCCTCATGGGAGGTACTATTCTTATCTTGGCTCTCACAAACCTCCTTACCTTTAACCCAAGCCACCAACAATTGAATCTTGCGAAGAGAGCTAACAATGTCCTCAGCCACCGACCTCCTTCTATTATGCTTCTCCAATTCCACACTCGAAGACCCCAAAGCATCCTTCCCACCACCCATCTTCGGACGAGAAGTAACATGCTCCTCCTGCATAGGGATAACAAAAATTATAGACAATTTATTTTTGCTACCCTCTTTCAACCCCTTCTTTCTCTTAGTCCTCAAAATAGGGGCCGATAGAGACATCTTCAATAATATCAATTATATCTTTCAAGATAGGAATGACAGGCCTAGTTTTGCAAGATTTTTCACCAACCTCTTCCTCACTACAAGTCTCATAATCCTTCGGGTCAGGAACAAAGTCCCCTTTGTTGGAATCAAGGAACATTGAGAGGGGGGGTGAATCAGTATTCTATAATTTTTTAACTTTATTAATCTAGTCTTTAAAGTACTAATAACATTCAAGCAAAAGAAATATGCATGTAAGCAAACAACCACAACACCATAACACAAGGATTTTTATGTGGAAACCCTGTTAGGGGAAAAACCACGGTGGAGGTCAATCCATAATATTATTTGAGTATACTCAAAAAGATGTTTACAAAATGGGAATGCACTTGCATTCAAGTGCACTACCTAAAGCTCACTGCTCAAAAATAGAAAGGCTTACTGGTTTACAATCAATTTCAAAAGACAACTGAAGTGGTGAACTATGAAATAGCATCTATAAATGCTTAAGAATAGTTCTGGTTAAGCACATTAGTTTATTTCTTGACCTTTTGTCTAATTTTGCTCTTTTTCTTTGTCTTCTTTAACTCATATCACAAAATCCTTTAATGCACAAGTGAAACTGTGCATAATTGCTCTACAACTCTTCTAAAATTTGTAACATGCATCAACACACTTCGTACATATATCAAAATGATATAACCAATCACTTATGCATATCCACAACTAAAAATTTAATTGCTACATGTCAGCTCCAACAAAATATGAAATATTTACAAACTGTATGCTCAATCCATAATTAATTTTCAATGTGCACCCACCAAAGTCAGCCACAACATATTAAGGACCCAAATCAACATGCTTGAACACAAAAATACTTAAACAATTTCTCCTCAAATATCCGCAATGGCTATATTCACTTAGTTAGACTTCAAGCAATGTTAAACAAAAAATTAATCAATCAAATTTTCTAACTTGCACAAAAATGGATATGAGGCTCTAATATTCAAGAGTAATAGAGATCATATAACAAAAAACCTTCCTTGAGATCCACAACTCAAAATGATAACAAAAATTGCTTATGAGCCGATGAACACAATTCTGGCGGATGCTCTATTCTTGCTTGACAGTTAATCATTGATCTTCAATCTGACTTCTGGTATGAACAAATCATGACATGTGGATCGAATCAATGAAAATAGTTTCCATCAATGACAACACTAGATGACATGTGCAGTGTCTCTTGCCAACAATCTCCCCCTTTGGCATTGATGGAAACACTTAGTGAAAAATGACTAAGTGTCGGATCAGTACCAACATGAATTACACTGCCAACCTTCAAAAATTCAAAAACACAACTCCCCCTGAGATGATTAAGGAGTTTTTCACTATCCCATTCTCCCCTTTGACATCAATGGAAAAGGAAGGAATCCACATACCAAAAATCAAACAAAAACTGCTATGAAAAAATTGCATATGCACAAACAAGCTTCTACAACTTACATAAACTTGAATAGATCTACAAAATTGTTCTTCAATAGGTTCAAACTTGTGTCCCAACCCTTCTTGAGACTCTCTAAGATAGTCATGTGATTGAAAAATAAGTAAGATCGCATCTCTTCTAATTCAAGGTTCACCGGATCACCGATCGCCATAGCATCTTGTGCTTCCTTCAATGCAATCAACATTGTTTCCATCTTAGGACCAATTAGTCCTCTAAGCTCACAAACCATTTCAACCATTTTACCTTCTTCATGCTTCAAATTTTTGATCTTGTCAAGCAGGGATATGATTTGACCTTCTTGCTTTCCAACAGAAACAGTTAGAGGATCAAATGCTTAAGTGATATCTGCTAACTATTTCTCACATTCTTTCACTTTCTTTTCAATGTCCTCAGTGAACTTAGATAAAGATAGACATTCAACTTATAAATATTACCACCTTCAGACACAGCACTTTGGATATTCTTTACACAAGTACCTAACATAGATTTATCATTAGCTATCATCCCTTTCAACTTATTGAACCTTTTAACATCAAACTCCTTCTGAACCTTATCCATAGCTGACTTCTCAAGTGACTCAAAGTGAGTACTTACAAAATTTACAAGCTTCTTCAGCTGACCAAATGAAGAATTGGATGAATCCTTTACATATGAAGGCATGATCTTCTCTAGAATACAGGATGTAAGATTCAACAACTCACTATCTTCAATAAGTGATTTCAAAATTTCTTTCGTTGCCTAGGCCCGTGCAAATGATGCAACTTTCAGTTTCTCAATGGGAGACAAAGTAGCCAGATTGATAGGACCTCTAATCAATTCAATATCAAAATATTCTTGTTTCTCTTCTAAAAACTCCTTCACTACCTTAGCAGTGTCTCTTGCTTCCACAAGAACTTCTTTCGCTTCATCCTTCTTCTCTTTAGGCATTGATTCTTCTTGGGCTTTAGGAATCTCTTTTTCTTCAACCGACACTACTTTAGGAGCTTCATACTCCATAGGAATTTCAACATGATGTATATCTAGAGGATTTAGAGTGTAGACAAATGTATCTTATTTTTCCTCTTTTGCTACCAGACTAGATAAAAAATCTTCATCATGCACTTCTTCAAAAACAACATTGTATCTATTCTTTAATAAAATTTCCTTGAGGATTTTCTCAATATCCTTTGCAACTTATTTAGTCTGTCCAATCATTAGCATGTTCACCCTTTTTTTTCTTTTAAAATCCCTTTTTACTTCATTGAATATATTCTTCATTTCTTTTGATGACATCACTAGGCATAGATCAACAAATATCTATTCTCTCATTTGCTCTTCTTCTGTCCTTGCACTCACTCTTCTCATTTCTAAAACTTCATATAGACTTTTGGGTAATGCATACATTATTTCAACAAGAGTCATATTAAAATTATTCAAGTAATTTATTGAACCTTCCTCAAGAACTATTTGACAGACACTGTCAAAGGTGTCATACCATTCACAAAGAGGCCTAAGATTACCATCCTTAATAAATTCCTTCTCAACTTCTATAGACATACTTGATTTGTTTGTTTTCATCTTTTTCTTTCCTTTCTCTTCACCAGAGGGCTTGTCCTTAGAGACTTTTGTTTCCTTTGTGCCCTTTTTCTTGATTTCTCTTATCTCTTCATCAGATTCAGTTTCTTCATCTTTAGAAACAACAACATAAACTCTTGTGCTCTTTTCCTTCTTCCTTTTTCCTTCTCTTCCAGATGACTTGGCTTGAGCTTTCACATGAGTTGACTTCTTTGCAAGACCAGATGAGAGAGTAGAGCTTCTTGTAGATCTAGTTCGAGCAGAGGATGTTGTCGGACTAGAAAATTTAGTTCTAGCTAACTCTCTCGCTTCAACTTGTTCTCTTTTTCTTCTAGCTTCTCTCACAACTTCTACAGACATCCCCATGCTCTCTGCAAAGGCTTCCACTTCCTTACTCTTTGGACTATCATAGGTTTCTTCAACTGCTCATGTACTTGCATATCTTTTTCTTCATAGGTTCCAAACCTCTCTTCTGTCAAATCCAAAGGTTTATTCAACAAATCTTGTGCATATAGTTCCAAGATGTTCTCCTCAACTTCATAGCCCATTGGCATCATCCATACCATTCTAATATTTGCAGCTTCCATCAAGCATTGATCAATATCAACCATAAAACATATAGTGTCCTTATACTTCTCCACAATAGAAGTAGGAATTATTTCTCTTTCTTGCATTTCATTCTGAAAGCTCTTGAAATAACCCTAGATTGCAGTTTTCCTAGCTTTACTATCACCAACTCTGTGCAAGATATCCCTAATTTAAATAGCTACAGGTTTGTCATCTTGCCATTGAACTTTTCCAAAACCTAAAACTTCATTCATAAAGTAGAAGAACAAACACAACAACAAATTACCATATTTGAAGGAATTCTCTTGTCTTTCTGGATCTTACCAAGATTCTCCATTGGTTGAATTTGGAGTAACTCACATAGATTGTACTCTGCATTCTCCTTCACCATCTAATATGATGCATAAATAGCTATACCAGATACAAAATTATCCCAGCTAGAATGATAGATCTTGTAACCAATGACCATAGATGCAAATCTAACATCTACTTCAATAATATCTTCAATTTTCATAGCTCTTTTATCAAATACTAAACTGGTTGCATCAGTAACCATTTGATTCTTCATAGAATTCAACATTGGAAATCCACTAGAGGAATTTAAACTTGTAACAATGCTTATGAGTTCTTTTGTAATTTTAAAAGGTTGACTCAAACATATAAATTCAGCATGAACTCGGCTCAAGATATACCGAACCCACTCATTTTCTTCAAACATGAGAAATTTTACAATCTGTGTGAATTTCTTCTCCTCTAGGGTTTTGAATTCAGGATTTACCTTGAAATATTCTCCAACTATATGATTTGAGTACAAATCCAACAATTGTGAGCTTCCTAACTCCTTAATATTTACATGAATGTATGCCCTAATGTCTTCAATATGCAAGACACGGTACAAAATAGATGAAAATGCACCTAATGGCTTTGTCTCAACATATTTGAAAGGATTCCACTTGAATTTTGAACGAGGTCTATCCTTGATATCAACTACCAACGGAGCAACCATTTTCACAAATTCACAAGTTCACAAGTTTTCCCAATAAATACCTTTTCACTAGATTAGGGTTTGATCATTGAATCGCCTTCACACTTGAATCTTTGCCAAAGTTTGCCAAAGTTTGCTTCATAGCTCTCCAAACTTCTTCTTCTCAAAGTGCAATGTGACAAATGGGGGATACAAATGACCTTTTATCATTCGCACACCTAACTTTTTATCACAATAAATTCTTTTTCCCTAACTCATTTGAATACCCTATTTCCATACTCTATGAAAGATAACTCTTATGTGGACCTTCAATTCAACATAAATACTCTCTCCAACTATTTCAAGAACATCTGTAGATCATTAATGCAATCACTGCACTCATTCATAGCCTGGTACCAACTACCGACAGGGGGTTGAAGGATTTTCTTAAGAACTCCCCTAGGCCAGAGGCCTAAAACTAATTTCTGGAGGAATTACTAGATCTAGGATCTGGTGTGGAATCATTTCCTGCTATAGAGGGACTCTTCTTCACCCATATGTTCTTCATTTGATTCTTGATCTCATCTGCAGTAACTTTTCCTTTTCCCTTTTCATCCTTCTGTATGTTTTTCCCTTGATTTACCAGACCCTTTCTGCTTTTACAAAATATATCAATGTGACCAAATTTGTTGCAATTGTAGCACACCACATTTCTCTATCCAGACTAGTTATTCCATTGATTTTCTCTTGATCTGCACTGGTTAGCAATATGGCCAAATCTATTGCTAGATAACATCTAACATCTCTATAAAAGTTGTTCATCATATTTTTGCATTCATTTGACTTATGACCATACTTATTGCAATTGAAACAATGACTGGAAAATGATGGACCACTTGAATTCATTCTACTTCTAGATTGAGCCACCATATGACCAAAATTATTGCAAAAAAAATAGTAACCATTGAACCTTTGAGCATTAGGTTGTCTTATCGGATACCTTCCAGCTTGGTTCATCTAATTTTCTTGCCTAAATCTCCTTTTTCTAGACTTGGAACTTTCTCCTTCCTCATATCCATGACCTCACTTGTCACTTTCAGTCCTCTGAATTTTAATTAGTTCATCAAGCTTGGATGAGATAATCTTGAACTTCTCCTTGAATTCATTTGTAGTAGCAAGTTCATCTCTAAGATCAACAATATGCTTTTCAAGCTCTTCTTCATTATTTTTGGATTGTTCCAATTCAAGCTCCAACTGATTGAATCCATCAGTAATTCAACTGCATTCTTCAGATTTTTCTTTCAAGGACTGAGCAAGATTTTCTTCATTCTTCTTCCTGTCTTCAGTCTCCTTGGTCATCCTTATCACAATAGATTTCATTTCATGCTTTAGAACAACATTTTCTCTGGAAAAAATTTCACACTCTTTTGTCTTCTCCTTCAAGGCTTGAATTAGTTGTTCATCTTCAATGATTTTACTCTCTTTCTGCTTGATTTGATCATAGAGTTCCCTTCTTTTCTCCCTTGACTCATTGATTTATCTTTCAATGATTGAATGAACTCAGCATTCTTGAGACTTTCCTGTAAATTTCAGACTTCAGATTTGGACTAATCAAGATCATCTAGGGCCACCAAAATTTGTTGTTGAAGACTGCTTGAATCTATTGAATTACTTTCCCAGATCTTCCCCAAGCTTTTAAAATTATTCTGAGGAACTAAGCTCTGCTACCAATTTTTTGGAATCAAGGAACACTGAGAGGGGGGTGAATTGGTGTTCTACAATTTTTAACTTTATTAACCTAATCTTTAAAGTACTGATAACATTCAAGAAAAATAAATATGCATGAACACAAAGCAAACAACCACAACACCATAACAAAAGGATTTTTACATGGAAACCCTGTTAGGGGAAAAACCATGGTGGAGGTCAATCCACAATATTATCTGAGTATACTAAAAAAGATGTTTACAAAATGGGAATGCACTTGCATTCAGGCACACTGCCTAGAGCTCACTGCTCAAAAATAGAAAGGATTACTACCTTACAATCAATTCCAAAAGACAACTTAAGTGGTGAACTATGAAATAACATCTAAAAACTCCTAAGAATAGTTCTGATTAAGCACATTAGTCAATTTCTTGACCTTTTGTTTGATTCTGCTCTTCTGCTTTATCTTCTTTAACTTGCATCACAAAATCCTTTTATGCACAAGTGAAACTATGCATAATCACTCTACAACCCTTTTGACATTCACAACATACATCAAGACACTTCGTACATATATCAAAATGATATAATTGATCACTTCTATATTCACAACTAAATATTTATTTGCTACTTGTTAGCTCCAACAAAATATGAAATATTTATAAACTATTGGTTCAATCCATAATTAATTTTCAATGTGCACCCACCAAAGTTGGCACAACATAGTGAGGACCCAAATCAACATGCTCAAGCACCAAAATACTTAAACAATTGCTCCTCAAATATCCACAACAACTATATTCACTTAGTTATCCTTCAAGCACTGTTAAACAAAAAATTAATCAACCAGATCTCCTAACTTGCACAAAAATTGATACGAGACTCTAAGATTCAAGAATAATAGAGATCATAGACTAAACAACCTTCCCTGAGATCCACAACTCAAAATGATAACAAAAAATTGCATATGAGTCAATGAACACAATTTTGTCAGATGCTCTGTTCTTGCTTGACAGTTAATCACTAATCTTCAATCTGAATTTCGGTATGAACAAATGATGACATGTGGATCGAATCACTGAAAAGGGTTGCCATCAATGACAACACCGGATGACATGTGCAGTGTCTCTTTCCAACATCCTTTACCAGTCTTCCCTAGAGTAGGAGGGTGCGATATCACTTCCATGATAGAGGCCCAAGAATCTAAAACATAATCCTTATCCCCTGCTGACTCAGACTCCTCCAGAACCATTTTCTTCTTTTTCCCTTTCAAACTCACTGAATCTTCTTCTGAAATAGTCTCATATTCCAAGGAAAATTTATGTTGCTTACCCTTAGGAGCCATTGTAGGCTGCTTAGGAACCACAAAAGCTTTGGCATAATCCTTAATTATCAGAATCAGACCAACATGCAACACATGGTTCTTAGGGTTCCTTTTATGATCCTTAAGACTATACTCCAAAGAAGTCAAAAGATAGAATGGAAAGGGGATTCCTTCTTATGGTGAAAATGATTCAAAAGAACAAAATGATAAGAATTAACAACAGAAATCCGACCTTCTAAAGTAATGTACCTCATTAATTCCTCAACATCACCCCACGGGGCTTTGATGGAACTACGCTAGTACCCACCACTCTTGGCCTACTTAAGCTTTTGTTCTTCATCCCCTTTCAAGAAAATCTACATAGTCACCTTAGATTCCTTCTTATCTCTATATGCCTTCTTACCCTCTATTGAGAGACCAGTGAAATTGGCAATGAAGTCCTCATTGACATCAAATTCAATGCCTCCTAGTTTCAAAATCTTGTTATTCTATCCTTTCACATACGAGGTCATAGTTTGCGGGTTATTCCCATGAAGCCTCTCCAAGTATGGTGTAAGCCCACCTTTATGCAATCTTTGCCACACCTCATTATTTTTCTAGGTGTCACAGGAGAAAGGATCTGCTATGTTTCTATCACCTCCCATGGTCATGATCTTAGCAGAACTCAGGAGCTTGAGAACTTTGCAAACAATTAAGAGAAGCCTTGAGAAGGAAGGCCAAGAAATACCCATAATCCATGTGACAACGACATGGTGGCAGAGATATATAATTATCCTTGAAAGCTGCCCCATACAAAGATTACTCAAGGTACCATAAGCCCAAACATGATCCACTCACCTTCTCTCCCAACAATAAACTACCACATGATTATGGTCATGTGAGCCCAAAACATAATGAGGCCATCACCCGACTTAGCAATTTTGATAATCATGATTTAGACAAGCAAGATCCTCAATGGGGAGGGGGTCATCCACATCCCACACCCTAGAACCAGTAACACCTAAGTTAGCAAAGATATCCGCAAGGCCATTCCCTTCCCTAAAAATATGAGAGATATAAAATTCATCAAAGGAATTTAAAATTTCAATGGCATCCATAATAAGGGGTTCTACACTCCATGAGGGAACATAAGACTTCTTTAGATTGTTAATAATATTTAAAGAGTCGCCCTCAAGCTACACCTTTCTATAGCCTTTAGGTTGAGCCATCTTCAAGCCAAATTTATGGCTCGTTATTTGATTGTTTCCTACTATTTTTAGAAATATTACCCTTAGGGTATTGGCCAAGTTGAGTATACTGACAAAAAGTTGATTGCTATCATGAGAAGATAATTTTCCACAAAAAAATAAAATTCTTCAAAGGTATATGAATCCTTATGGGTTGAAAAAGTCACCAATAAAGCTAGTATAGGTTTCTTACCTTTCATGTTTTCTTATGGTTTTGACATGATCATCATTCCTATTGAGATGCATATTATTTTTTGTTAATACAACCGTGGAATATAGTTCAAAATACTTAGATGTATCATAATAGAGGTTAAATTACAAAATTAAAAAAAATAAAAAATTCCAAGGAGATTGTAAATACTTAGATGTATAGTTACAACATTTTAAAAATTAAAAAATTCCAAGGAGATTATAAATAAATTCATTGATAAGAAGGTCTTTGAGAAGATATTTAAGGTTGGAAATATTTTCATGTTGTGGGATAGATAAAGAGAGGGCCTTGAAAAGAATCATAGGTTTGATTCCTTAGAGTTAGGTCCCTAAGAGATTCTCGGCATAATTTTCTTATTGTTATGGTTAGTAATGCATTTACTTGTAGGATTTAGAAGGAAATTGGATACATAACATTGGAAATGGGCATCACCTTAACCCATTTTATAATTAGTTTGTGTAGTTAGCTTTCTTTTTTCATGTTTTTTCGTCTTTTTCTATTTACATTTCATTATTTTATTTTTCTTCTTTAGCTATTTTTGACTCTTTGAATCTAAATGTGTTTACATCTATTGAAATAGAGTATAAATATAAAATGAGATATTTTAATTTGAATGCACACAAATTCAATAATAATGATAGATAATAAATGAAAATAGAAAATACCCATAAAGAAATGTAAACCATAACATGAATATTTATATAGAGAAACCCTTTTAATAAAATCCCCACCTAGACCCAAGCCTATAGCAATGATATAATAAGTTATAATATATCATCTTTTCCCTCTAAAATCTAGTAGCATAATGGTGATTGAATGACCTACAAAAAAAAAAAAATACTACCATCTCAAGGCACCAATATATAGGAGAGATAAATACAACATACCATAAATGGTATTTCAAAATAAGTGGCCAATACCATATACCAAAAACTAGGTAGCTAAATCCTCATGAGGTATCTCAAACCTCACTAAAACAGTCAAGATGTCTTGGATAATGATAAGGAGTTTGTGGAACCTCTAATATAACCATCATTCCATCATTTATGAGAGAATTATTTGAAGCTTTTCCAAATTAAATCAAAAATAGGAATGTGTGAACCCCAATCCTAATACCTACAAAACAATGAGAACAAACACATTAAGTTAGAGATTGAAAGCATGAACAAGGATTCCCCATGAAATCCATTTACAAACTTCAAATTAAGAAAGAAATCAATAAAGAACACAATGAAACAAGAAAATATAGATTCAATCATAATTAGAATAGCAAACACACGATCCCATGGGGGAATTGGTGCCAATTTGATGTGAAAATTGGCCCTTTCCCAATTCCTAAGATGCAAGCATGATATGTTGATGATGATTGATCCACTTTGTTGATGAAGGATGAGAGATCCAAGCCAAAATCTGAAAAAAACCTAGCTAAGAACTCAATGGTGATGGATGGAAATGGCTAAATATTTTAGCATAACAACTTTGCATAATTTGTGGATGATCAAATGAGGAGATGAGCTCTTTATTTATAGAATGCCAAGATGGATGAATGTCCAAATTTGAGCAATGTGGGACTAACATTCATCCAATGGAAAGATGCCACTTGCCAACTTGTGAATGGAGGAAGCTTGAGCACATTTTGATCAATGTGCAAGTTTGAAATTTGAATTTGATGAAATGACATGTTTAGGGGGGATGAAAGATGAGTTAAATGCCAAGTGGGAGACATGTAAGAGACAATGTTAGAGCTTTAAATTCTTTGTTGGATGGACAAGTCATTTTGGGAGGAGATTTCAAATTTGAGGAATATTCCCACTTGGATGCCTTTTTTGAATGAAATAGGTGATTTATAAAACAATTAAATTGATTTTCATGTGCAAGTTGCAAAATATAGAGGATTTGAGTGATTAGGATTAAATTAATCAGGATTTGATTAATTTAAGGGGAGATTTAGCTAATTTGACCATTTCATTTAGATTTTAGGATTAAAATAAATAAAAAAGAGATGAAAATGGTTAAGAATTAGTTAAATAGATATTTTGATTTATTTAACTAAAAGGGGTGATGTTAGATTAAATTAGATAAATGTTTGATTTATTTAATTTAATTAGATGAACTTTAGAAATTTAATCAAATAATATGGATTATTTAATTAAATAAAGAAAGGAAGATGAAATGACCTAGCTAATTACACAAAGACAATGATTTAATTAAATTGAGGGATTTATTTAATTAAAAGGGGAATTATGATGACTTTAATCAAATAAGGCTATTCAATTAAATGGTTAGACAGAGGGATAATTTAGAATGAAATTATATTAGTAGATCGGGATCGAGTGCGTAATATCAATCTGTATATTTTCTATGTCTACATTTTTCCCCTCTTTGAAGCAGTGCACTTGTTGTGTTGGTTCAAAGAATAATCTTGCCATGATCAAAAGTCAAAAATTCTCTAATTTTTTTTTTTGAATGCCCCATTGTTGCCCCAACGAAAATAAATACGCTGGTATACTGCCCCCTCGAGAGATCGATCAAAGATGTTTGATTTGAGGGTCAATCTCTCAACAAAGAGGTTCAAGATCAGTTCAACTAATGTAGATAGATTTGATGATGTAGACAGTCATCATCCATGGCTAGCCTTATGCCTATTTCGATATATTACACCCATTTGATCCTGATTTGTACCATGACCGTGACATTATTAATGATGAGATGATTATGATGTTTATATGTAATGGATGATATGATGATGCATGGATGATATGGATGCACATGATATGATATGATGATGCTTTTATGATTATGCAAATAGGTGATAAATGTATGGTTTATGAGATGTTTAGAATAACCAATCTATATTATGCAATGATGGGGATGAATGCATGTGGTATGATTAAGGCTTTCTATATGGTATGATATGTATTATGTAGCATGTTGACGGTTTGTGGATATAGGATGGATGCATTATCGAAGATTTATGATTAACTTTCATGGTACCATGTTAGCGTGAAAAGCAAGAGATAGAAGAAAATAAGAGATTCCAATAATACATGAGATGATGATGATGATGATGATGATGATTTCTTTTCGAGGAGTTGGGATTTTCAAAGGGCCAATTACCTTATGTTTGATAACACACGTAGGCATGATGCATCAAGGTATAAAGAACCAGGATGGCGTTGTACATAATGCGATGGAATTTGAATCGACAAATAGATAGGAGTATTATCGTTCACACTTGACATACGAAAACCTTTCTAGGATGTACCTAACAAAGCAAGTATTCGCCAAGTTATATTACAAGAACGTCCAACAAGCGCAACAGATAAAAAGATAATGATCATTGCCCCATTCCTATCTCTCTAAATCCCTTTGTTGGGGACATCATTGAGAGGTCCTTGGAATGAGCACAATAAGATAAACCAAAAGAAAAGATCAAGTACACAAACAAGCCAATGTTCTTCATACCTTCAGCCAAAGGGATGTGTTTTAATAGGATAAGAATCCAAGGTGATATCCAAAATGATGCCCATTGTCGGAATGATATATCCTAGGACATGCATTGTATAGGATGATGATGGTTTGATAAGTTGATTGATAGCCTATTGATATAAGGTTGACTAACGTGTTTGAAAATGATCAAGAGTTTGATTTTGCATTTAACAGTTTGTTGCTTCGATTTTGATTTTTTGTTTGAAGTTTTCTTTTTTTTTGTTGATTGTTGTGGTTGTTTCTATTTGTTTTGCCAAAGGATGAAGGTGACGATCAGTTTATTATGGATGATTGATTATTTTGAGTGAAATCGAAATGGGATGGATGGATTTTTTCAAATATTTAGATTTTTTTGACATTTTATAATGTTTGAGGCTGTTTTTTGTATTTTTTGAGGTTTTTACAAATGTTTTGATTTTCAAATTTTGTGATGTTTTGGGGTTTTCTAAGATTTTATGAATGTTTTTGATTTGATGTCTCAGGGGCTAATCAAAGATTAGTCTTTCCTACGTTTAAGCTTAGAGACGACGTAGTTCGAATTCCAATGTTTTTGACATTTTTTTGGTTTTTTGAGTGTTTTTGGATTTTTTGCATGATTTTGATGATTTGGATATGGATATGTGTGATGATATCAGGGGCCTATTTGGGATTTTGTTCAAGACCAAGCTAAGGTTGATTGATTAAATCGATGGATTGATGATGATAACATTGTTGAGGATACACAACAATGCAAGGATTTGATTGATCAGGATTGATGACGATAACATTGTTGAGGATGCACAACAATGCAAGGATAGTGTTAAGCAACACAAGGATTGGGATGGATATCCCAAGGTGATGATAGATTGATGATGATGTTTTGGTTGGATTTTATTGATCATGTTTGATGAAGCTTGATTTGGAACAAAAGTTGTTCAAATGATTTAATGCGATTTTTGAAGTGCAAATTAGATGCAACTGATAGTGATTGTTTGAATTGATGTTCGATGAATGATGAAGATTGATAAGGAATGCAATCTTGTTAAAATATGCCATGGGCTAGTGATTTGGATTTATTTCTCCCAAATGTTTTGACCAATTTGATTTCACATTTGCTAATGTTTGGATCGCCACATAAGTTGGAGGATATAGATCAAGATTTATTCTCGAAGCAAGATGTAAATATCTACCCCCTATGTCTAGCAATGTATGGAATGTCATGGATGGATGCTTGGATATGCGTTCGGATGGATGGATATGGATTATCTTGTGATAAGATAAGGTGTGCAAATAAAGGATGCTTATTTGGTTAATGTTTCATGGCTCATATAAAATTGCGTAGGATAGGATAAATGAAAATGACTTATGTCAAGATGTTCACCATAAGCAAGTGTACAGTGTACCCCAAAATTTCATCAAGATCATGATAGCTTGGATGATGGATGCAGATGGATGTGAATGGATTGGATAAATGGCTCATTGATGACTGGATTTATTATGGTTGAGATGGATGGAATGTTGGATTTATTACGGATGGGATGAGATGCTTTCTCCTGAAGTAGCGCACGTAGATGATCGATTCTACACATGATTCCTATTTGCTAGGTTTTCATCATGGTCTTGCCCAAAGCGCCACCCATGCAGTTTTCACTAGAGGATGATTTTTTTCTTTACTGTTTTCCTTTTTCTGATTTTTTTTTGGATTTTCATATTTTTGGATATTTTTGGTTTTTTTTTAAAGATTCATGTTGACCCACCTAGTGGTGTCGATGTAGATTCTTTTTTCATAATGTTCCATCAATATCCTTCTTGAAGAAGTTGCTTTGCTAAGATATGTGCACTTGAATTCAATTTTTGAGATTCTTGATCTACTTTGTTGATATCAGAGTTGACCTTGTCTTTGTGCGCACATCGCGATAGAGTGCCTTCTAAATCCTTATGATGAAGGGTCATTGCCAACACATGGTCAATGTGAGAATTGTATATTATGCGTGGAGGCATGGATGGAGTGTATTTAGGAATAAGAGATGGATTGGTTGATAGTTTGGAACCTTTGACTCTCCAAACTTGGGAAGATGAACAATGATGGGTGGATATAGAAGTGTGCGTGGAATTGGGACCAACTGCTTGATACACTTTGTACGTTGCTTGAAAAGTTTGCTTTTTCTTTTGTGGACATCTTTGATGGATACTTTTCCCTTTTTTATTTTTCCCCATAGTTTCTTTGACTAATGGAGTTTGATAGGGATAATATTTCTTTGTATTCTTTGGTATCCATGTGTATTTGATTTGTCCATTATGATTCTTAGTTTCTTTTTCTTTGATAATGTTCTTTGTGCTTTGATTCACATCCTTCATTTGATGTTGGTCCCAATTTTTGTTAGAGTAATAAGTTATTATGCTTAATTAATTACATCACATTGATTAATTAATTAAGTCACTTATTCCTCTTTATTACTTAAGCTAAACTTAGGCACATTTATTAATTAATTATTAATTATTAAGTGTGCACACTAGGGTTTCATTTAGGGTTTCCCTTTCTAGGGTTTCTTGATCTCCTTCATAAGGATTGATCACGTTGTAATAATTGATTCTCTTAATGCATTTTCTTGGGAGGTTTACAGAGCATCTTTTGGTTCTTCATATCTTTTGCATGTGACAGGTATCCATCTTGCATGCAGGTGATCTTGGATTCTAACATGGTATCGAGCTCCGACCTGCAGCTGCTTGTTCGTGATCTGAAGATATGGCCTTTCAGTGAGATTCAAGTGCAAGGGTTTCCACAGGCATCTTTTCTGCAAGATCTGGGGGTAGCCATTTTTTTGGGACACAATGGGCTCAAACGGACGTCGCCATCGCGTTCGCAGCATCCCAAAACCCTAGAAACGCCTGTCAAATCGAATTTTGGAGCAGTTGATTCGGAGGCAAAAATTTTTGTCCACGTACGGCCTCCCCGGCGGAGGCAAAATTTCAAAAAATTTAAAAATCAAAATTTTGGCTTTGGGCGGCGCTTCCAGTTATGGAGAGATCCGCCGCCCGGCGGCCACCAGCCCGCCACCGCCACCGGCCTCCAGCCTCAGCCGCCGCTCATCTCACCTCTGGCTTCCGCCGCTGCTCAACCCAGCTCCAGCCTCCACCGTCGCCCCCGGCCAGTCGTATGGAGAACCGCGGCCTCCAGCTCCACCCACAGCCCCTGCGGGCTCCTCCTCCGCTTCACGCCGGTCATATGAGGAACCAGGAGCTCAGATCCGGCCCCTGCACCCAACCCCCGGCCATATGGAAAACCGGGGGCTCCGCCCGCGAAATAACCCTGCAGCCTGCCAGCCCCTGGTCGCCCACAGGACCAGGGGCCAAAAATTTTTCTTTTTGCAGGGGGACCTTTTTTTGCTACGATGGCCAGACAGCCATCAATTTTATGCTCATTTTTTTCTGACGTCATGATGACGTCGTCCGTACGGCCGGCCCCTCTTTGCCCTCCTAACCCTAGTTTTTCCTAAAAGAGCAATTTTTTCTTTTGGCCATAACTTGGGCATACGGTATCGAAATCGGGCAAACGAGATATCGCCGGAAAGATGATTCCGAGCACTTTCATTTGGTGTAGTTTATTTTACAATATTTTTTTGTTTTACTGCATTTATTTCTGTTTGAATTCAGATGTACTTTTTGAACTTCCGAGCTCATAACTTTTTGCCACGATCTCCGATTTTCGCCTCGTTTGCGGCGTTGGAAAGATATTAAGGAGCTATATGTTGCTGTCCATGAACTTTTTCTATATCTGTCCCAGGTTTATTAGTTAGTCCAGATTTGGCCCGATGGGTTGTTTGGCGATTACTTGGATATTTTGGCAATTGGGAGAGTGCATCTTGCATCTTTGCACTTTGTTTTCAGTAATACATCATTCAATAATTGCTTGCTGCTTCATAGATTCCAGGGTTGTTCCAGTTTGGAGTTTTCAAGTGTTCCGTGGCATCGGGTCTGCTGTCACATTATTTTGATTCTGGTTTGGTTTCAGTTGTAGACAGAGATATCTTTCCTTGCTTGTCAGATTGCGGTTCCAGTGTTACTCTACAGAGTTCTTCCAGTGCTTCTTTGCAGCATGTTATCACATTGTAGGGGGGTTTTGTCCCACTGGGTTTTTCCTTCTCTACTCCTTATTGCATTTGTAAATGGGTACCTGATCAGGCCTCATTGTTGGGACCCATCTTTGCTTTCATGCATCTTATTCTAGTGTTTTAGCTTCTTCCTAAGTTCATCTTAAGGGGGGGTGTTAGAGTAATAAGTTATTATGCTTAATTAATTACATCACATTGATTAATTAATTAAGTCACTTATTCCTCTTTATTACTTAAGCTAAACTTAGGCACATTTATTAATTAATTATTAATTATTAAGTGTGCACACTAGGGTTTCATTTAGGGTTTCCCTTTTTAGGGTTTCTTGATCTCCTTCATAAGGATTGATCACGTTGTAATAATTGATTCTCTTAATGCATTTTTACTGGGAGGTTTACAGAGCATCTTTTTGGTTCTTCATATCTTTTGCATGTGACAGGTATCCATCTTGCATGCAGGTGATCTTGGATTCTAACATTGTCTTCAACCTTTAGTTGAACTACGTTGCCCCTGCGCTTTCACGTAGGCAAGGTTGATCATTTGATCCGCCCCCGGGGTTCCATCATCGATCTTCATTGTCCACTTTGTCCCTTTATTGCCTATCATCAATCTTTCTACTTTTTCCATCTGATCCTTTATCATCTATCATCAATCTTCGTATCTTGTTCCTATTTGTCTGTCCCATCTTTATCATCCATCGAGGTCTCCTATCTTGTGTCATGTCTCTCGTGTTGCGTCGTCAAGCTATGCCCTTATCTAGCTAGATCTTAACAAATGAGATTCACTTGTATCATCAAATCCAATCAATTCTGAATATCCTGCGTCATATAAATCTTTTAATTTAGTATCCATCATCGGTCTCAATCGGATGCATCCTTCCTAACAGACCTCATCAATCCCATCCATCCCCTTGATTGATCCTATGGAAAAGGACATTTGAAATTCATTGTGATCTTTTGATGCTTTTGTCTTTTTTTATCATTTGAGCTCCCTATCATCACTTGTCATGGTCGCCTTGATTCATCGTATCATGGTGTGCTTTGACTAGTCAACATAGGGGTGTATCTTGATCTTTTCTATCTTCTCGATTGTCCCACCTAGTACCCACCAAGATCCCTGAGGTCTTGTGTTACGTTGGGGCATCCTTGTGTGCTTGTGGTTATCCCAATACCTGGCCCGATCAAGGTCACCATGACCTTGGGGTGTTGGGATAGCCTTCTTGTTTGTTATGTTTGTTTTATGCATTAGACACTAATCTACCTCAGTCATTTATACCTTGGTGTATCGTGTCTTCTGCTATAGAAAAAATCAATGCTCCGATGACGGCCAATTGCATTTGGATTTCATTTCCTCTTCATCCTCTCATCTATCAAAATCCCCCCCATCCATTCATCTTTCATCACGCTCCCTCCCTAATCTTCCCTCACATTGTATCATCTTCTTCAACTCCCCTTGCATCATCTCATCCATTTCGAGAGCCCACTCATGTTCTCTTAAACCCGCATGTCCTCTCGAGGGGGCATCCTTCATCCCTAACTTTCATCTTTTCCTTCCTAGTCACTTCTTTGAATGACTGGGGCATCTTTTCCAATCTAACCATCTTCTTCTAGGTTCTATGTTTTAATATTCTTTGAGATTTGCTTGTTCGTGTAACCATTCAACCTAAAGAGTGAGCGAAGATGGTCCAATTCTTGGTCTAAGTTTTCTTGGTCACAAATGTGGAAGGCCCTAGTGGCCAGGGTTTTAAGAATTCCAAATTTTTGGCTAGGGTGGTGGTGGGACGAAGAGTGAAGGTAAAGATCAATGTGGGTAGCCTTGTGGAAAACACGTCGGCCAAGGAATCCATTAGATTTTTTGAGGATAAGTACATCCAAGAAAGGAAGTTGGTTATTTGATTCAAGTTCCATAGTGAAGGAGATAGAGGGAGCAATCTTGTTGAGGTGGGCATGAAATTCCTCCAGCTTGTCAAGGCCGTGAGGCCAACAAACGTTGGTGTCATCAACATATCGTTTCCACCATCTTGGTTTGAGGGGAAAAGACTTGAGGGAAATTTCCTCAAAATGCTCCATATAGAGGTTGGAAATGATCGGTGAGAGTGGGGAACCCATGGCCACTCCATCCACCTGCTCATAGGTCACATTTTGGAAAGAGAAGAAAGTAGATCTAAGGCATAACTCCACTAAGGAAGCAGTCTCTTCATTGACCTTTTGCCTGACAATCTCAATCGCTTCGGGAATAGGGACCTTGGTGAAGAGGGATACAACATCAAAACTCACCAATATGTCATTACTTTCTAATCTCGTGTCTTGGATGAAATTGACAAAATGGGCGGAGTCTTTGATGAAGGAGTCGGATTTGCCAACAAGCGGGGAGATAGACTTGGCGAGGAAAGAAGCCAACTTGTAAGTGGGAGAACCTATGGTGTCAACAATAGGCCTCAAAGGAATGCCCGTTTTGTGAATTTTAGGAACCCCATAAATGCGAGGGGTCACTTCCTTGAATGGAAGAAGGCGCTTTTTGGTTGCGTCATCCAGAGAGGAGCAAGAGATGGCAGATTTGACTTTTTTTAAAATTTTGGAGCACGGATTACGAGACACAATTTTATAACTGGTGGGGTCAGAGAGAAGATCAAGCATTTTGGAAATGTAGTCTGATTTATTCATGATGACAGTGGCATTGCCTTTGTCGGCTTTGGTGATGACAAGGTCATGATTTTTCAAAAGATTATTGAAAGCGAGGGACTCATCTTTTGGGATGTTGCGTTTCGGCGACTTGGCTTTTCTGAGAGCCACAGCGCAATCTTGTCTAACTTCCTCTGCAACGTCCAAGGGGAGATTACGAACTACATTCTCAATGTCGATGAGAAAATCCACATGGGGAATAGACCGTGTGGCTACGGAAAAGTTTAGCCCTCTTTTAAGGAAGTTAAAGGTGCGGGGGTCCAAGCAAGCGTTGGATAAGTTGACCACCAACTTGTTTTCCCAATCACGAACCGAAGGATGGATTGGGTTCACAGAAGAGAGAAGGTTGCAGTTAAAGGAGGGGGACAGTCCCCGAGGAGACTGGCAATGCACGAGCGAGGAGGGTGAAGTGGTGGAGGTGGAAGCACCGGCGGGGCAAGAGCCATTGGAGGAAAGCATAAGCTCGGTAGAAGAGAGATGACTGGAAGAGGGATCAATCACATTAGGAGGTGGCGTGAGTTGGACAGGGTGAAAATGATTCGAAAAGGTAAAGGTGATAGGATCATTTGTAGGGGCTCGAGGAGGATTAAGTTCAGGGGAGAAGTCAACAGAGAAATTAATGCAACAACTAGAATTCTGCAGATGAGAGTTAAAGTTATTGGAGGACATACCTGGCAACCCACGCAGGGAGGAGCCATTGCAAAATGACTGTTGATTGAGCGGTGAATGCAAGTCAGCGTCGGATTGAGAGTGCTCCACCGAAGGATAGCATTGGACCAGAACGTTGTGCTCCTGTTGCTCTCTGGAGAAAGAAGACGGGAGGTAGTTGCTGTCAAGAGAATGCTTCCCGAGCGACCCAAGTGAGCAGACGGCGGGCTGGGAGCAGACGGCATTGGTGTGATGTTCACCGGACTCCAACGAAGCACCATGAGCACGGAATGGGCTTAGATGGGGGACATGAGTCAGGGGTAAGTGCGGGTGAGAAAGGCGGGAGACCTCAGGAAGGCGCGGGAGCACCAGGGACGAGGGTGCCAGGTTAGAATTATCAATGAGGGGCAGAACGGAAGACTCAACACAGGTGGACGACGGTGCGGAGTCATGCGCACTTGGGTTGAGAGGTGAGGATGGAGCAGGAGAAGAGAGGGGCGTAGGAGGAGGGGAAACAGCTGGGGAGTTTAAAGGGAGGTTCAAATATGTCACAGGGAGAGGAGCAGAAGAGGAGTTGCCTAGGACAGTCGAGGGGTGGCGCCACGAGCAGAAAGGTGTGTGACGCAAAGATAACCGTTGCCGACACTGCAGAGCGGAGAACTTCTTCTTTTGTCTCCAAATACATTCTCCCTGTCGACCAATGGCCCGAGCATAAGAGGTGGTATCAAGCTGGATCCAAAGGTCAGGATGCAAAGATGCAGCTAGCTCCAGATGAAGAGGTATAAGTCTAGAATTGAGATGATTTATCATCTTTCTTGAAGCCTTGATGACTGTCCAGAGGAGAGAAAGACCTGCTCTAACGAAGATGTGCTTTGTGCTGGCGCTCCAAAGGTGGTGGGTGATTTTAATAAAAGATGGAATTAAACTAGAATCTCTGCATCTTTTAAGAAACGCTAGGTCTTCAACTTTCTTAGCAAGCTTAATCCTTAACAACTCGAGTTGTTTGGCTTTGAAACAAATTTCCCTCCCATGAAGGGTATCAATCAATGTAATTAGATTTCCACAATCCATATGAATTTGAATCTATTGCTTCTGGATTTGATTGTGTAGACTCTTTTTTCATCAACGTTTCGGATCACACACAGTGAGCCATCATCAGGATGGAGAGTTGAAAAAGATGATAAGAGATAAGTTGCAGACTAAGCTTTTATAAAAGAGAGGGGAAGGAGGAGAGATGAGGGGGTAGGGTGAGGCACGCAACACAAGGAAAAGGCTAAAAAACATAAAACAAAAAAGAACAAATACTCAAAATCAGTGAGGTAAGAAGCAAGCAAAAAATACATAAAAACAAGTAGATTGGAACACCAAGAAGAAGAATAGCAAAGGAGCCAATCAAGAGGAGACCATTCAAATACTAAAAACAATAAAATAACCGAGGGAAAAGAAGTAAGAAAAGAATGTATGAAAGCATAATAAATTGATAAGACCAAACCAAAAAATATAAACAAACCCCATGAATATATTAAAAATAAAAATAACATAATGAGGGAAAATATTGCGGGCAATAATATAGTCTAATAATATATATGTATTACATGCAAAAATAAATCAACCTAACACTAAAAACAACTCAAAAAATGAAATGAAATAGCACAACAATAATAAGATATTATATTCTAAGACTTAATACAAGCAAATATTAAATACCAAATGAATAAAATAGAGGTTGATTATATATTTATATATATATATATATAACATAATAAGGTAAAAAATTGTAAACAATAATATAATCTAAAATATATACATATTACATGCAAAAAATAAACATAACAATAAAACAACTCAAAATGAAATTGTATAAACAATAATAAAAATATTATATTCTAAGACTTAATACAAGTAAAAATTAAATAGAGGTTGATTATATATATATGACATAGTAAGGTAAAAAATATATTCTAAAAAATATACCTATTACATGCAAAAAATAAATCAACATAACTCTAAAAACAACTCAAAAATTAAAATGGAATAGCATAACAATAATATGATATTATATTCTAAGACATAATACAAGCAAAAATTAAATACCAAATGAGAAAGAATAGAGGTTGATTATATATATATAACATAATAAGGTAAAAATTAGTAATCAATAATATAATCTAAAATATATACATATTACATGCAAAAAATAAACATAACAATAAAACAACTCAAAAAATAAAATAAAATTGTATAAACAATAATAAAATATTAAATTCTAAGACTTAATACAAGTAAAAAATTAAATAGAGGTTGATTATATATATCATACTAAGGTAAAAAATTGTAATCAATAATATAATCTAAAAAATACATATTACATGCAAAAAATAAACATAACCATAAAACAACTCACAAAAAATAAAATGAAATTGTATAAACAAAAATCAAATAAAATATTCTAAGACTTAACACAAGTAAAAATTAAATACCAAATGAATAAAAATAGAGGGTGGTTATATATATATATATATATATATAACACAAATGAAAAAGAGAAAACCAAGAGGACACACCTCAAAGACAAAAAATACCACGGTAATAGAGACACCCCAAAAAGAATTTAAATGAGACAAAAAATTAGAGAGAGGAATCGGGAAGAGAGAACCAAATTGAGAGGATGCTAGAAAAATAAATGAGAGAAATAATAATCAAATTTAAAAGAAGGAAAAAGATTAAATATAAAACTATATATTGCATATATAGAAATGAAGAAAGACCCACAATATGACACTAAAGAAGGAAGACAAGCCTAGAAATGTCAAACAATAATATAATCTAAAATTGTAAACAACTCTAATTTTTGAGTTGTTTTTAGAGTTATGTTGATTTATTTTTTGCATGTAATAGGTATATTTTTTAGAATATATTTTTCACCTTACTATGTCATATATATATAATCAACCTCTATTTAATTTTTACTTGTATTAAGTCTTAGAATATAATATTTTTATTATTGTTTATACAATTTCATTTTGAGTTGTTTTATTGTTATGTTTATTTTTTGCATGTAATATGTATATATTTTAGATTATATTATTGTTTAAATTTTTTTACCTTATTATGTTATATATATATAATCAATCTCTATTTTTATTCATTTGGTATTTAATATTTGCTTGTATTAAGTCTTAGAATATAATATCTTATTATTGTTGTGCTATTTCATTTCATTTTTTGAGTTGTTTTTAGTGTTAGGTTGATTTATTTTTGCATATAATACGTATATATTATTAGACTATATTATTGCCCGCAATATTTTCCCTCATTATGTTATTTTTATTTTTAATATATTCATGGGGTTTGTTTTTATTTTTTTGTTTGGTCTTATCAATTTATTATGCTTTCATACATTCTTTTCTTACTTCTTTTCCCTCGGTTATTTTATTGTTTTTAGTATTTGAATGGTCTCCTCTTGATTGGCTCCTTTGCTATTCTTCTTCTTGGTGTTCCAATCTACTTGTTTTTATGTATTTTTTGCTTGCTTCTTACCTCACTGATTTTGAGTATTTGTTCTTTTTTTGTTTTATGTTTTTTAGCCTTTTCCTTGTGTTGCGTGCCTCACCCTACCCCCTCATCTCTCCTCCTTCCCCTCTCTTTTATAAAAGCTTAGTCTGCAACTTATCTCTTATCATCTTTTTCAACTCTCCATCCTGATGATGGCTCACTGTGTGTGATCCAAAACGTTGATGAAAAAAGAGTCTACACAATCAAATCCAGAAGCAATAGATTCAAATTCATATGGATTGTGGAAATCTAATTACTTTGAAATAATATCATGTCAAATCCCTAAAAACAACAATCCTCTTCTTAGCATGGATCACTTGCTACAAAAGGTGACAAGATTTGAGTTAATGTCAATTATGGATGGCTTCTCACGGTATAACCAAGTTTTGCTCAAGGATTTCTATTAACATAAGACAATTTTTTTAAATCCTTGGGACACATATGTGTAAGTGGGAATGCCACTTGGACTATAGAATGTAGAGTCAACTTTTCAAAGTGTCATGGGTGTTGCATTTTCAATTCTAATTGATGATATAATGGCTTTATTTCAATATAACCTAACATATTATTCAAAAAATAGAAAATACTAGTACAAAGATTTAGATTAGATCTTCCAAAGATGCCTTGAATATGAGATCTCATTGAATCCAAAAATGTTTGTGTTTGGTCTAAAAAGGAAAATTGCTAGGACACATTATGTCCAATAATGGAATTATGATTGGTATGAAGAGGGTCAAGGGGATTGACCTTATTCCCAACCCTAAAATAGTGAAAGGAGTATAATATTTTTTTTCTTGAAGCAATTTGTGTGAAACTTTGTAGAGAAGAAAAGTTATAGAGGAGACTCAAGTTGAGGATGGGAACTTGGTTTTGCTAGGTTTTGTGTCTTTTCTATCATCTTTGGCTTTCCTTATGTCATAGATCATGCCCTCAATGCACAAAAATATTTAACCTTCTGTATTTATTATTGTTTTCTTTAACTAGTCCTTTTCATAGCCTCAAATAGGTTCAATTTAGTATTTCATGTTGGTGTTGATAGTTTGATGACTCTGCACAATAGCTCCTCCAAACAAGTGGCCCCAAAACTTTATTCTAAATTTTTCATGAGGTATACACTTTGATTCCCAAAATATATGCTTTTACTCATCCTTGAGTTTGATAATTCTTGTAAGAGGCTAGATAATTTTAGTTTGATAGGGTGTTTTTGGAAGAACTCCCCTTGAAAGCATGCTCTAAGATTGGGTCAACAAGCATTAGGCCCCACATGGGGTCTGGCTTGATCGTGTTCATAACCTCACAGAAAGGATTTTTTATTTTTTATTTTGTTGAGGCCAACCATGCTAAGGCTATATTCAAACATGGCCCATGGTATTAACATTCATTGTTGTTGGTATTTCAACCCTAGATGCAATATTTTTCTATCTTAGAAAAGAAGATGCTTCGTGTGCCAGTTTGTCTCAAGTTCTTGGGCTTACCACTTCATGCTGGAAATTTATAACCAAAATTATCACACCCTTGGGGAAGGTCATTTTTTAGCCTAATAGTTTTTATTAAGCTTGTCTGTGACATAAATATGTTTGTGTTGAGATCAAATTGCCTGAGGATTTGAAAGAATTTTTGGACATTCAAATAGCTTACCTTTGTCACATTCAACATGTGCTTTACCTCAATCTACCCAACACTTATTTTTAGTGCCAGTCCACCAAGCACAAATTAAGGATTTCCCTTTGGTGGCCCTTGAGTCAAATCACCTCCCATATCAACTAAAGTTTCCACCTCAAAATTTGAGGAAAAATGCAAAAAAAAATTTAAAAAGAAAAAAATGCTAATCCTAGCATCCCCTAAGCTAAATACCAAGCCACTATGGATTAAAATTCATTCAGCCTAAAAATGTTTCAAACCCTTGGAAGAAGGGGAAAGTGGTTTTCCCACCTATGGGTAAGCCCTCCTCTAAGCCTAGACTATATCAAACACTACAGTCGAGGTTGGTTTTATCTTCTCAATCAAAAGTTCATGTTCACTCTCCATTATCACCTAAATATTTGTGATGTTCTCACAGCCTTCTTAGGTGATTGGAGAAGGTAGAGTATGTTGTAGAGAAGTGAAGAAAGTAAACTGCCAACATTCAATTGAGTATTTTCTCCTTAGAATTTTTTATGTAGAATTTTTTTCTTCTCTTTAGGAGTCGAATAGTGATGATATGCCTCTTAAATCTCACTAATGAATTTCCTCTCTTGGAATTTCTAAGGTGTTACTGACTTCTCCAAGAAATATTCAATGTGGGATACTTTTTAGAAGTACTTAGATTTAGATGTTCTCTATTTTCAAGAAGTGAAGATAACTAGATTTTTTCTTTCAATAGCTTGTCATGTCTTTTGGTCAATTAGTTCTATATTTTTTAGTAATCACAATGTTATTTTTGGAGGGGTTCTCACATTTCTCTATTCTATGTGACTTTAGTATGTTGTTAATCATGGTATTGACCTAACTAACTATGTGATTTGGATCCTCTTAAATGTTGACAATCATTATTTTGGTATCATAAATACTTATGATTCCAATGATTCCATTGAGATATTTATTTTGTAGCAATGGATTGTTGATTCATTATTTTTCACCACTTGGGTTTTGTGCAAGGACTTTAATATGGTAGGTATGGCATCTATTAAAGATGTGACCCTACCCTTATGCTAGACAACTCAAAAACAAGAAGCATGGTATTATATGCATAATAAATTGGGCCTTTTATACCAATATGGAATGCTGCCATAACCATTCCCATTGGTATATGTTGAATAATTTATATGCTATTTATGACAAAGTCTTGAAATAATCAAATCATGTAATGATTTTTGCACTGTCCTTTTTCTCCTTCGCCGACTATTATTTGCTCCTGGTAGAACCTTTACCAAATATCACCTTGTAAAACCAAGATTCAAAATTAAATGGAAAGTGGGAATACCTTAGAGTTGTAAAAAAATATTTTTTTAAATACTTCTCTATTGAGACATCAACCCTCACTAGCCCACATTAGAAAAGTGTGGAACCTTCAATCCCAACCAATTTAGCTAACTAGCTAGATTGCTTGGAAAAATAGATCCATAAAGAAAACATCTTGCTTCCTTTACATCTATGGGCACTAGCTAGCATACCTTTGATAACATGCATATGAAGCCAAAACCTCAAAGCTTCATAGGTCTATTACAACTCTTGAAGATAACCCCTTCTCCCCTACTTTGTAGGTACAACTAATTGAACTTCAACACTAGAAGAACATTTTTGAAAACCATTCAAGCCAAAGTCAAAATAAATTGGGTTAAGGTTGGGGATAGAGCTTCTAAAGAGTTCTTTCAAGCCCTCAAAGCTCAAGAAACTTCTCATAGCATCAATTAAATCAAGGATGGGTGGAATTTCCTTAAAGAACTTCTAGATATTCTCAAGGGTTTTTATAAACATTATGAGCAAGTTTTCACTTCCTAGGAAAAAATATCTTGAATGTGACTAGGCCCTTCAGGAGCTCCTTAAATTTGTTTCCTATCAACTTTCCTCCTCACAAAAAGCCTTTTATGATTAATTTATCTCTATTGTTGATCTCAAGAAGGTTTTTCATACCATTTCCAATGACAAGGCTCCCAATTTTGATGGCTTCCCTTGTGAGTTATAAGGCCCTTTGGGATTGTGTTGGCAAGGGCCTACATCAATTCTATCTTGAAGCCTTCCAATCCAAGTCATTATGGAAAGTAATTAACAAATAAAATATTAAATTCATACCTAATTATGGATATTGTTATAATTGTTAATAATCACGAGATGCAAGATTAAACAACAAATAAAAACACCTTCCACACAAGAGAGTTGCAAACAATAATCTGCTATATCATCAACAAGAAAAACGTATAGATTAAATGTCAAGATTCTTCAAGGAGATCAAGAGATAATACAATTATAGTGGGAGATTTATAAGAGAAACCCTAAATGATAAATGGATTAGATTATGAAAAGTTTCAACATCATTTATGACTAGACATAATGATCTAATAAAATCTCACTCTAGTTAATAGAAAAAAGTACTCCTAAGTTTAGCTTAACTGCATGAGAATAAATTAGCCTAATAATTTAAATTAAAGATTAATTAATTATTAGCTAATGCATGATTACTCTAATATCCCCGCTTAAGATGAACTTAGGCAATAGCTAAAATCCCTAAAAATTCAATGCATAAAAAATAAAGAATGCATGATGGGTACCGACAAACACGGCCTAATGAGTTACCCATGCATATAAACAAACTAATCTCTCACAAATAGAGAAAAAGGAGAAAACCTCAAGACAAAACTCCTCTCTAAAAGAGAGAAAGGTGATTGAAGGACTAAGAAGCTTCCAAAATAGTATCTGAAAAAGAATAGGAACATGAAGAACATCATACAAGCAAGAAGTTGGAGGAAAATGTCAAATGATGACTACTATAGTGCTAAAATGAAGAACCTACTTTGAAATAGATGATGATCAGGATCAAGAAGAAAAGAATTTGTATGAGTGCCCCCAATGACACTACTTGAATCAGATGGAAAACAAATAAAAACATTTGGAAATTGAAGATACAAATGACACTGGTACCAATAGTTTGAAGAACACTGATCAAGTGAAAATGGTAGATCGCCTCCAAAAATAAGAATCCAAGAGTGTCCATATAGTAAATTCTCCATATCATTGAAATGCATGGGTAACTAACCGCTACATCTACCTAGTACATAGGAACAAAAATTAGATACATAGATCACTCCAAAAAAAAACCAAAGAAGCATTAGCACCAATATTAGAAACCCCCCCATAATGTAGAAAGGGAGAGGAAAGATAACTCCACTAAAAGTATGTAGATCACCAAGAAGTGCATGAAGGAGAACCAAGAATACCTAAACGTGCACAAAATATTACCTAAAAATAAAAAAGGGTGTGCAAACAAAGCACACATGCATGAGACAAGAATCACTTGGATTTGATGTTATTGTGGAAGGAACACTCGCTTGACATATTTATATACATATAGAGAGAGAGGTTAAATCTCTCTCTCTCTCTCTCTCTCTCTCTCTCTCTCTCTCTCTCTCTCTCTCTCTCTCTCTCTCTCTCACACACACACACACACACACACACACACATTTTTTTTATATTACAATATTGTCACCTCAATTTTTTTTCCTTTCTTCTTTCTTGTCCTTTCCTTTATTCTAGTGTTTGGTGTGACTTAGGATCCCTTATTATGTGTGTGTGTGTGTTTATATTTTTATATCCATTTATAGATCCATATAAGAATTCATTTTTTTCTTGTTTGTATTTTTATAGATATTTTCATAGATAGATTCTTTTATAGTTTTTGGGACTGTCTTCCTATGTATCCCACCCCCTGCTTTTTCCTTTTTGCAAGTTGTTAATTTTTTACTTGATATTTTCCCCTACTTCCTATCCTCTCTAGCATTTTAGATCTGGAATCCTCTCACCATTTTTATTTAGAGCTTTGTTTTCTACTCTCTTCATTTCTCTCATCTTTAGTTGTCTTATCTTGATGAGGGGTCATGAAGTTTGATCTAAAATACCAATATTATAAAATTGCACACAACCATATCCATAAATCAATGATATTAATTAGCATGGATTGTGGAAAATTCATAATTTTAAAAGTTTATTTCCTAATAAATCACTTCAAAGGTGATTCTAGGGTAGATATTTGGTCCTCATATGGAATTCAACATTTGAGGATAGAGGAAAACATGGTAATTTTGATCCTCTATGGCTTGGGACATATGAATCTACAAAGATCTATGGAGGCATTGTCTACCATTTGAAGGAATTAACAAGGATTTTGACGGAGCTACTCATTCATGACTAGCACTTGAAGCGTTATTTCATGTGAATAATTTTAAACTTGATCTATACATATTATTTAGTATCTTCTTGTTGTGTTTTATTTTGTAAATATCATATTATGTGTCTTTGTGTAGTTATCAATATTTATCTATCATGATGAAGTGGGAGTTTGTCCCAATCTATTTGGTTTGTTATTTTTCATCTACAACCCACTATATACTAGATTTTAAGTGTGTCATCAACTGACACACATCCCTAGATATAGCATGTTGGGACTTAATACTTTAGTATCAAAAAATTTCATTGAGTCTCTCTTCATGTATTCACTTAGGTTTCTCTTGACTCCTTTTTATAAAAAAAATTAAGAATAACTTGTATAGTTTTTCATTTGTATTTTTTTCCTAAGTATGAAATTTTGTGTTTTTAAAACCAAAAATCTATTTAGGTCTATGAAAATTCCAAGTTTGGAACATTTTTTTGGTTCCTAATGTGTTTTGTCAAATTTTCTAAAACTTCCCTACCACGAATAACTTTCCTCCCACCTTCAATTTCCTTTGCTCCTTGTCAAAATTTGTAACTTTCCCTTCTATTCATGTCAACCTATCTAGGTTTGATTCCTTTTTCTCTTATCGGGTCACCGAACTTTTCCCTCCCTAAGTACTCTACCCTTCTCCCAAGTACTTGTTTCGAGGAATCCCTAAACTTTGATCCTTGAAATCTTACACTATATATTCTCATCAAAGTTAAACCATTTGAATTTCCTCATTTTTCATACATCCATGTCATGAGTTTTCAGCCATCTCTAAATCCCAACAACCTAACCAAGTGCACAAGGTATGGCTTTTCCCTGACCTTCAACAATTCAAAACACCTACCTACTTTTTATGATCTTTTCACCAATTTATTGAAATAGCTCAAAAATACCATGTGATCGTAAAAAAAGGTCCAAGTACACAAAAAAGGTATTAATAGTTGACAAGGTTGTCATTTCACCACTCGATGAATTTTTCACTTGGTTATGGCATGATTTCAAAGTAATTTTTGATGGAGAAAGTTGATATTTGGTCAAGTTTCTCTCTGATAACTAGTTTTGCCTTACAATCACCTATAATCATTAAATAATAAATTTTGTACCTTAAAATCATAATGTAGGTAAAAAGACATTGCAGCAATCATGGTGACATTAATGTAGGTATTTGAAGTGATAGAGATCATATTTTTACATTTTTCTCACTTGGTAATGATGATGATGGCTCGGGTTAGCCATTAATGTTCAATGACAACCTCTACAACTAACAAACTTGATTTGATTGACCACCATGATGAATATTTTATGTTACAAGTGTCAATTTGAAGAAAAGAAGCAAGGTAAAATTTGAAATGATACATCTATATATTTAATGTTATTGTTAGGGTTTTGAATCATAATTCATTCTTTATGTTCTAGGTAATTCACAATAGATTTTGTATACAATATTGGCTCTACACACTCAATTTACGCCTCTGCAATCATCACACAAGGTGATAGAGATCAAAATAATGAAGTTTTTCAACATGATTAAGTTTTCTTGTAAACCCCAGTGACACTGATTTAAGTGCAACCATTAATGATAGCAACAAAAATTGTCTGAGCGACCTCTATAACACTCATCCATCACATTTCCTTAGTTCATCTTAGTTTTGAGCCAAAATTCTATATATTTGTATTTTTTATTGTTTGTAAGGGTTGATCATTTTGGTTTTCATAGAACTAATGTATAGAGATTTCTAGGTTTTCAAAAGTTATTTGTCAATCTACTATTAGAGATTCTCACTCACAATAGCTACACAAGACAATAGTTATAACCATATGTCCCTTTGGTCAATTATCGATATTTTTGTAGGTTTTCAATAGTAGGGTAGGTCTCTTACTATTTATTTTTTTCTTTCATCATGTTTGTTGGTCAGATTGTAATAAAGATTGGATAAGCATTGCAATACTTTAAATTAATACAAGTTATTATTTGTATTGATCCCTTATTTGTCACACATGAATGTTGATGAGTTTGGAAAATGGAAATTAGTGTGATTACAATATATCATACCTTTTTTATAATTTCTTGTTTATTGTTTTAATGATTGTATATGAATCTGACCCCATTAGGCACTAGTCTTGAAGACTCAAACCTTTCATTTACATTAAAAACCATCAAAATAAATTACTAGTAGTTACAAGAAGTAGGCGGTAGACATAATATATGTTGTTTATGGTTCAATAATATAAACTAGGAAATTTTTTTAAGCAAATTATATATATTAAAATATTAGAAAATCATAGTAACATATCCATACTTTATCAATGTTTATGAAATTATAAATGAAACCATCTCAAGGGATAGAAATATTCTCACTACATATAGTTACAGTGTGCTTTTAAATTATAAAATTGGCTTTAAAAGAGGTCTCTTCATCTAGTGATTCTTGACCTAGTGATTAAAATAGGGGTCAAGTAATACAATTTGGGTATAGTTTTTATTTTTTACTATCCATTTTGTTTGATTTGAATACCTATTAATGTATACCTCTAATAAAATCCTCCTAGGTTTAAGCTAAGTCTGAAGTAAAGGAGAGATTACCCACTTTCAAATAATGCCTTCAACCATCCCCAAATTGTTGATGAACTTCTATTTTACCTTCTTGGTGACACCCCTATCCCTAAAGGTGTAATACCAATTCTAGGATTGAGGACCTACAATTTTTATACCTAACAATGTTAAAGCTTTGTAAATACAAGAGCCTCCATAGAACCATGATAAAAAAAACCTCAATGCACCTACACCAGTATCTCACTAAATTGAGATCCAAAACCTCATTTGTATCATCCATGTCAAAAATATAAGACATCCAAATAACTCCTTAAAGTATACCACATGACCAAACACCTAATCCACTATGAAGTGCTTAGAAAATGTTCTCCATCATCTATTAGAATTCCAAAATTGGACACCATGGGCACAATATGACATGTAAAATAAATATAAATAAAATTGACTTTCAATTTTTTATTTTTTTATGATAAATAGAGAAATCAATAAAAGCCAATAATATCATTGTATAGTGCTATGAAATATTTTTTAATCAACTAGAATAAGTTAAAAATCTAATACCATGGGAGAAATTTAAGGTAAATAAAAAATAACTTGGTATTGTTCCACTAGCAAGTGGATTTTTCCAACTAATTGGTGGTGGTAGTGTGGATAGTTGGCACTAGCTAGTGGTGGATCTAACTGGTGCATTGGCCACATAGCCTAGGAAAAGAGGAGGTAGAATTATGGTTGAGGAATCCAACAAAGGTGGCAAGTGGAGGTGACTTGTCCTAGTTGAGAAATATTTGGGTAGAGGTGGTAGAATTAATGCCTCCTAGATTGGGTGTCAACCCTCCATGACTAGGCATAACTAGGAGCTCCAACACCCTAGTGACAAGAGGTTATTCCTAACTGCCACTAACCTAGCACCTACAAATATTTGTTGGTCCCTAATGTGACCAAGTACTCTGGCCCTTCAAACCCCTCTATCATGATACATACCATCACGACACTTATACCTAGCTACAATGATGATCTCACATTATATACCATCCACCAACCACAACTGCTAAAAAATTTCTAACCATACTTTGATGGCATAGTGCTCGTACAAGAGGAATATATCTAAGAGTATGTCATGAAATATTCTACATGTATCAAAAAAAAAATTATTACAAAAAAGCATATGGCCTTTATGTACCATACTAAAAGCAATGGATCCCTATGACTATACAAATTTTGATTGTATAAGATTCCATCAAATCTTTTAAAATGGCCAAAAAAATTTGACCCCAAGCCTTATCAATTTTTATATTGATCCATAGGTTTTTGAACTTTCTAGATCTAGTGGTCAAGTTTATTTGACCCAAGATATTATCTAAGAAAATTCATCTCCAAAACCCTCACAAAAAAAGAACCCATAAAACTCATTTGCCAAATCAATAAAACCCCTAGGTTTGAAACATCTTAGAGCTAAAAACACATAAAAACTTGAAATGCATTTTTCAATACCATGGATTCAAATGTGTAGAAGCTTCCACTAAAATAAAGGGTTAGTAACACCACAAAGATATGTTCTCCTATAACTTTAAAACCAATACCTAATACTAAATGAAAGGATATTATAGAAAATTATACAATTTCCACATAATCCTCATGAAATAAACAAATACAAAAGAATAACAAAATATACCCACATAATAACACCAAATGTACCTTGAGAAAACCCTTTCAAGGGAAAAACTTGGCCTCTAGAAGAACCTCTATAGAATCAATATATTATATCAAGAACAAGATTATAATACACTTGAAAAGTGTCCATGCAAGGTCTTTGAAGCATCAAGCTAATTGATTGCACTCTTCCATATGAACAAGAAAATTAGAACCATGTAGCCACACATCTCAATCTATACTTCCTATAATTGCATGTGCAACCTAGAAGAGATTATCAATCCAACATCTAACCAACAAGTCAAAGGTTCCACAAGAAAATCTCAACAACTATTTATGTGCTTTCTTTTTATAGAACAAGATTGTACAAACCACTAAATAGTATTGCATAAACTATTTGTGTCAAAACCATGAACTCACCAAACCATGGCCCCAAAATTAAATTATTTTTTGCATTGACTTTAAAAGTAAAATATTTCTCCAATGTGGCACTCACATTAAATATTTATCCTATTGTCCCATACAACATGCAAGTGTCCCCAATAATTCCTAACCCATATGGTATCCACATCTTTAAGATGTATTACCATTAAATATTTATTTTATTACTAACATTATTATTATGTAAGGTGTACAACACACCTTTCCCAATAGTTCCAATCACACCAAGTAGTTCTCATTCATAATGCCTTAATTATGCAAGTTAAATGAAGATAAAATAATTATAAACTAGCAATAAGTGTCCCCATCAAGGATGATTTAAAGAAATTTGAACTCGTGGATAATTTTAAATGCAAATTATTTTGACATTCAATAGAAACGAGGGGTAAAAAAATCAACACAACCAAACCCAATCACCAATGACGGATAATCAATAGGTACCTTTAGATTAAATATGGGGATTTTCCCCAATGAAAGAATGATTGGTGGTTCATATTCCTTTCCAATCATTCATAAGGTATTGTACTCTCTAATCACACATTTGATATGAACATGGATGGGTATAATCACTACACCAGTACAATAAACATTGGTCAATATAGAATGGTGCATCTATAGTTGCGATACAACTAATGACTTATATTCATTGTATCACTATCATAGTAGTAATACACCATCTAACCAACTAGAAGCCAAAGGTGAGAAAGGTAGTTGGTGTATTAGGATCTAACTAGTTTGATCCTTCTTCAATCCATTCAATTTCCATACTACTACTCATGCTACAATCCCTTCTCACCCAGCCTAATCATTTTATCCCCTTCACATCCTCTCTAAAGAAGAATGAGCCAATCCAATTTGGATGTATCACATAAGTAAATTAGGAACTAAACAAACTAGTGTGATGAGTATTTTTTATCCTCAAGTGGATCAAAACTAAATCCAATTATTTATTTCTTAGCAAGAGGTGGAATAGTTTAGTTTTATTCTAGGTCTAGGATTCCCCAAGTTGAATGGAATATGTTGGTTTATGTGACAAACATAGACTTGAGTACACTTTCTATCAATTTCACTCTAGTTGAAAAGGGGAAACTAATTCAAGAATTTTGAGACAATGATATTAAAAGGTTTTGCATATTTAGTGGTGGTTTCTCATAGGAGTGGAATACAAATCAACATGTGAAATGATTATTATCCACTCGGTGGGGTTCTCATCTTATCTTGCTCCTCTCATTCACTAACATGTATGAACCCATCAATATATTAGGTATTTTGAGTGCAAATTGTATGTCACTTTCCTATTCCTTTTGATTGGTTTGGACTTCCAAGCCTAGCCATGCATTGGAACAAAAATCATTGGTTTTGGAGAGACATGGCCTTTAGAAATAGATTGGGCCATGGACCTGCCTTTATCTCTTATAGTGAGCCTTGGGTGGTTTGGAATCTCAAAAATATTCTTCTTCACAATTGAGTGATATTGTTTCCAAAGGATTTATTAGTGGTCGACTCCATTGCAAGTACCCAAGAACTAGAGATTCTTGGTAATATCAAGAATGGGATAAAACCAATATATTATGGTGATATAATTCAACCCATTAACCCATAATCCATTGTAGGGTTTATTGAATTCAATTTAGTCTTCAACACACGCACTATTTGCATTTTCATTGGTTGGTTGAATATCCCAATAGCTTAGTCCAATTGTGGAGGGATATAAGCATGAAATGGAATTTAATTAATGTATTTTTATAGGTAGGGGATGGAATGGACTACTCTTTATTAGAGCTAGACAAACGCCACTCAACTCCAAATATTTCACTTGATTCTTTGTCCACCAAGGATGAGGAGTACTTCTACCTAGGGGGGAGGGAGACAAAAAAGTAGCCATGTATTCCCACAAGTCATTTCAATTCCTCCTAGTAGCTAAACCAATCACTCGACCTTGAATCCCCCATTAATAAATCATGAACTCCCATCCCATAATAAGATGAATCAATCTTTTGGCTCCCACCCATGATTAATATTTAATTTGATGAAACTAATGTGAATGATGATTGATTCCCACATCAAGGTAAAACACTCAATCAAGATGGGACAACTAGGAGAAAGGAGATTCAATATAAGTTGAGACTACAAGTCTAACACTCAAAATGTCATTGATTCAAGATGCGCCAAAGGGGAGTAGCATTAAAATTCCAATGCAATGAATAATCAATACTAAAAAATTTAGATCATGTGGGGATATTTATAGCTCAAATGCAATTAATAAAAGGATTATTTGGCTTGGCAATCAAATATTATCACTGCTTCCACCTCATTAGGGGATCAACCTTATCAATTAATCTCTTTCAAAATATTTCCTAGGATCAAAGAGGGGCCTCAATGAATCAATCCTAGCATGCCTCTATATCAAGCATAGCACAACTCGCAACAAAAATAGGCATGGATTGCTTGAGTTGTATTGTCCCTTCTACAATTCCCACCATCGTGCTTGACTAATTCTTTATGCTAAAAGCATGGGCTTGGTCGAAAAGGAAAGGATCCCACCACTTTCCTCTCTTATTACTTCCCTATGGTCAAAGGATCAAGCTAGCATCTATGGATTGTGGCATGTTTAAGCATCTACTATTTGATAGGGATTTCTCATCCTCTAAGGGGAGTGATAAGTAGCTAGTGGAAAAAGTTGAATCATTATTTATCATCATGGTGAAAGACAAAAATAAAGCAAGGGGTCAAGAAAAGAGTAATAAAATTCCAAGATGAAATATTAATTGGTATGCATTGTTGGAAGTCAAATTCAAGTGATGTGAGCCGAGAACCAAACTTCTTCCTTAAAGGTTAAAGTGATTGATTTGATTCATCTTGCATCCAGAAGTGAACTAATATTTACTCATTACATTTCAAGAATAGAAAGGTTGGGTATGAGGATGTCTCCATTAGCTAGAGAAAGGATAGGAATGGAAACAATGGAAGCACGAAAGGTTGGGATGGCTAGGGATTCAATTAAAGATTATCCTTGTCTCCTACTAGTGGTGGGTGATAAGAGCAATAATTATCCCAACCAAATACTTCTTCCTTCTACCATGGATAACCAAATTGGAAAGAAGGATTTGATCCACTCAACCAAAACATCCTCCCACCCACCAACATCTTGACCAATTCCAATTCCATATCCAAACCCAAAACCAAAATTAGTTATATGTCAAGTGACCAAATGGTAGTTTTAGTTGCATGCTTATTTTTGGGTCCCTGGCCAATTGAAATATCCTACTGAGGTTGAGTGGTTATTAGACAAACCCCTCACTAATGCATGATCCAAGAATGGAGAAATTTGAAGTGCTAGAGCAGTTCCATATCCATTTTAGGATTGAGATCAATTTTTTGACATCCATGAGTGAGTCAAATATCTAGAGCCATAGCCAAATCTCATTAACCCATAGCCTCCACTAGCCACTTCTATGTAGCAGTGGATTGAGCAATTCCTCTCAGTATATATGGAGTGAAACCAAAGTGAGCTAGGGCAAAGGTAGTGGTACCAAAGTCAATATTTTCAAGTCCATATTCGTGATATCCAAAGTCGTAGGTAGTATTAGTGTTAGTTATTGATTCCATCAATCAAGACTCACTAATAAGGAAGTAATGAGCTATGGGAGCATTCCCACTTATTATTTACATGAAAAACCCCTATCAATATTGAATTGAGAAATCAATAAAAGGTGAGAGAGATCCTAGGGCTTGGCATACTTTAATCTAAATGCATTTGATACTTGTTATCCCTAAGGAACTACTTATGTTTGGTCTCGATCATTCCATAATAGAGCCAACATCCCCAGCTAGTGGTTGAATAGTTGATTAAGATTAATGTGTTTTATTCCTTGCCTTCACCTAGTTTGAAGTGGATCTTCTCTATGTATGTCGAGCCCTTTATTTTATATAGATCAATTATTATCTTGGTATTCTACATCTAAGAATTTGAGGGGGATAGATAGAAGAGTAGTGATAAGCCCTTAGAGAAATATATTAGGATTGAGAGGAGACTATTTTTTTTAAATGAGAAAGGTAGGGCCCTCTCCCAATAGGGAGAGGGAGATCCTACACTTGGGCCCCTACTATCTATATGTTGAAGAGGAGAGGAGAACCTCCACTCTTAGAAACCCCCAAGGCACAATTGAGGAGTGTTTCAAGATAAATCAATGGAAGTAGGGGGATAGGCACATCACTATCAAGAATCCAAAATAGCTTCACCCTATACATAGTGGGGTGTCACTTACTTCCTTCTCTCCCTCTCAATGCTATATAGATAGGGGTTGGTGAGAACCCCAAATCACAAAAAGGGGATCCCTCCCCTTCCTTCCCACCTTCCAATAGAATTTGGTATCCTATCAAGTGGCCCATAGGGCCCTTGAGATGTGGAAAGGGCCCTTGACGTTATATAGTAGGGCCCACACTTGACATTTCTAAAGTTAGGAAGCTCCCTATCCATAGTGGGGGCATGAACAAACCAACTCCCTAAAGTTGATAGATCCTATTTAAACATAATTCCCCCACACTACACAATAACCAATCTATCCCTACCCACACTCTTCAGAAATTCATCATGTAATGCATGAGTTGGACCCATATACCTCTCTTCCTCCCACCCATCCCTATTCTAGATCTTTAAAAAAAAAGAGTACTATATTTTCTGTGAGAATTGCATTCAATTCCCAACATTTGTTCCCCATAGATCAAAGACCAAGGTAGCAAGGGTAGGAATCAATATTTTTATTTACACACCAAATTCGTTTTTATATGTTAAGATAAGGGGAACCCCTAGAAGTATAGAAAGTAGGGGTACTCACCTCACTCATGTTACATATAGAGTAGAACTGGGTCTTCGTCCTTGGGATAGAGTTAGTAGGGGTAGGAGATAGATGAGATAGGGAAATCATCTACTGTTGGTAATGCATGAAAGGAGCAAGCTTGGGGTGGGTGGTAATGGTGGAGGGTGAGGGCCCTAATCTCTATAAGCATGGGGACTCCTATACTCATAAAAAGCAACAAAGCTAGGTGTTGGAGGAGTAATAGAGGAACACAACTCCTCTATCTACTCTCCTAGCTTCAAGAGGCCTTATTTATCATATCTTATGTGCCCCACCTATAGATATATCTACTCGTGAAAGAATCCATATCTATCCTATCTCATGGGCAATACTTTGATCTATGAGGTTGCCCTCACCTAATATTTCTCTTCAGTGAGTATCAAGACTACTCTTTAACTCGAAGAAGGATAATTCCACTAGGGGTACTTAACACCTATAGGCCCTAAGGGGGGGTGGGGGAGGGGTACTCAAGGCATTAGGAAAGAACCACCTATGCTTCATCCTTAACACATGAATGCTAGAACAAAATATAACTCTATACCACCAAAGCCCAAAACCCTTTTTTACATAGTCCTACCATTGGGGGGAAGGGACTAACAAGAGTAGGGAGGTACAATACATTCAATCTCTACATTTATTTATTTTTAGCATAAAAAATGATTTTAGAACCCAATAAATCCCCACCAACCTCCTTGATGAGGTAATATTTTAAAATTATTATTAATAATTCCCCCTCCCCACAACCACAAAACTATCCCTCCTAAGTTATTGTTTATAGGTAGGGGATATGTAGAGAGGGGAATAAGTAGGGGCCATTTCACTATAGAGGAATAGGTAGGACCCCTACTTTTTATATTGAACCTAATCAAGGAAGAGTTATAGTTATAGTCAATAGGGGGTTCCACCCCCATCCATTAATTGAAGGCATTGGTTATATCACACACATATATAAAGGAAATCCCTCCTATAACTATTGCACATGATGGTTATCTATTCAATTAATGGTGGAGATATTTTCAACAAATGTGAATATGTATACAATGCTCAAATTGACTTTAAAATGTTGTATGATGAGAGAGGATAAACCCCAAGCAAAAAGTGTGAGGTATATAGGCTGTGAGATCCTTCAACATATAATTACATGCACTTACATAGCTCCAACTTGGTTACATGTGGATCCCTCATATTAGGATGCACAACTATTGGTCCCTTTTTCTTACTCGTTTTCTTATGTAATCTTTATAAAGGCAAAAGTTAAAACTCAATTGCACATAAAAATTTCTCAAAAATATTATAGGAAAGTATTTCTTATAGCATAAAATCCATCTAAAATACTATCAATATCCATATTTTAACTCGTAATTATTCATTTTAGGAGGTTCAACTTTAACTTCATCATATAGATGCACCATATAGATTTTCGATGATCAATCTTGCACTCTTAGTAAATTATCTTACACTTTATTTCAAGTATGTGGGACTCTAAAATTTATTCCTTTAACAAAATTAAAAAATGAGAAATATTTAAATGAGGCATTTCATTGTGTAACAATACAAGATTAGTGATCAAGAATGAAGAGTTTCACATCATAGTTAAGTTTCACTTTTGCAAGCATATATTCAAATATAGTCATTAGGATACACTAAGATGAGGGTTGAACATTGATCTATACATTCTCATTGGAGCACCTAAAAGCGTGGTTAAATGAAATTATATTAAGAATGCAAATACTTCTAGTTGTCTATATTTTTTAATAAAATTACCATAAATATTTTAGGTCTAATCAATAAGAAATGACAACTTACCAATGTTCCATTCTAGAATACGCCTCAAAAGGTACCATAAGATACCTAAAAATTTACTATAAAGACACCTCACTACATTTTAATCAAATTACACAATTATAGATATCACATGAGATATTCTAAAATAAGCTAACAATATAATAAATTATATAAATAAGATAGATAATAATGAAATAAAGTATATAAATTTATATTGATCCTATATGCAAAAACTAACCACAACAGTGATGATATTCAGTATAATCCCTCAATTAAGGAATATCTCCACTAATCATATATTTTTAAGAGCCTTCTTCACTTCTTCATAAACAACATCAACTTCACTCTCACTAGAAATCTGCAAAAATGAAAAATTAATAAAAATTTGCAAGCTATCATAAATTTTATTTTAATCATTATATAGCATATAAGTAAATGTGTCTTTCAAAAAGTTAAATGATTAATGAAGGAAGAAAATGATTACTACATTGAAGAAAATTTTAAGAAATATTTCACTCAAAGACACTCTTGATGAACTAAACATTTATTTTAATCATTATATAGCATATAAGTAAATGTGTCTTTCAAAAAGTTAAATGATTAATGAAGGAAGAAAATGATTACTACATTAAAGACAATTTTAAGAAATATTTCACTCAAAGACACTCTTGATGAACTAAACAATATGAGAGTTCAAAATGAAAAAATAACAATAAAAATATGAAATATAATAAATACATTTTTATCAAGTTAAAAAGTTGAAATATAATATATATTTGATTGATACACTTTCACAAAGTCCTACACCCCAATTTTTTTTAAAGGAGCTTAAAATTCAATATCATCATCATATTATATATATACTATAGATATAAGTAAAAGTAATTTTACCCATCTCCTAAAGGAGACACCATTTTGGTTTACAATATTTCTTTAAAATCTATAATATGGATTATTTTTCTAATTTTCATAGATATTGCTTAAAGAGATGTGTGCCATGTGTTTTCCTCAAGGCTCAAACAATAGTGGTTTGTCTCCTTGCAATAAAAAAATTATTCCTTTATAAACAAGAGCTTTTCCTCTACATCACAATAGGTTTTACCTACTTGGAAGAGCATGTTGATAAGCACAAAAAGAGTAATTTGTGGTTAGTTTTGTGCTCTCCATAAATGGATGAATTGAAAATGTGTTTTCAACAATTTTTCCCAAGTCTTTTTATAGATTTGTAAAGACATGGAAATTTTTATGTGATTTGAAAATACTTCACACCATTATGCATAAATGATAGTAATATTTTAGTGATTTTGTTAAGGGGTGATGTTTGAATACTAGTCTTATTGATTGTGTCATTCAATTCTAGAATAGATGGATTACACAAGATCAATATTTCAATATCTTAATTGATCACCTTCAATAAATGGGTTGTATTCTTCTTCGCTTTATATTCTCGAGCTCATAGAATTATTTTCAATACTCAAGAAGGAATTAGCTCAATCCACAATGGGTGATCAATAGAACAAAATTAGTGACAATAACAACATTATCCACCTCCATTACTACCATGGTGTAATCAAATTCCTTCATTGGGTTTGTAAGAACATCATGAACTTCCTTGTCAAGCACCAAAAGGTTTTCCTTTTTTTTTTAGTGATGGTAGTCGACATTTAGATGAACATATCTCAACATTCACAAGAAGTGGGATTTTGAGTGTTGATCATGAGGACATTACAATTCAATTACTCATTGAGTCTTTGGCAGACACGGCTATAGATTGGCTTCATAATCTTCAAGAAAATTCTATGACCAATTGGAACACTATAAGTGACAAATTTCCTATGTGCTTTAAACTAGCTAAAGATGTCATATTGTGTTTCCTAAAATTTTAAGTGAAAAAAAGATGATAATGAAACCCTAAGAAAGTCTATTGTGAGATTCAATTATGTAGTCATCATAATCACTACTACCCTAAAGCCATTTTTTATATTCTCTTAATTTACTCATCGGTGCTCTATCACCAAATATTTATTGCTTTCTCAAAATAGTTCATATTGTTAAATTGAACAATACCCATGAATATGTAATTGAATTGGAGGGTCATATAATCACATGGAAAAATTCAAGAAGATTCAATCAAGCCATATGTTGATTAGCTTACCCTTTATTGCAAACAGTCCTAAATAATGTGGAAAATATGAAGAAACAACTTCCCTTAAATGTTCTACTACTTCAGCAATATTCACCACCTCTAAGGATACATAGTTCTTTCAATATTTATAACAATAAGCTTTGGTGTTCTACTCCTCCACTAAGGCTAGTAGAAAACACATCTTCTCAGTATTGCATACATCCTGTTTTTCATGGAATAAATAAAAATGATGGAAGGAATTGTTCTTTAATACAAAGGTTCAAACAACTAATGATAGTTCCAAATGCAAACCAAGGTTCTCCAAGTGCTCCTCAATGTCTACAAGATGAACTTGATAGAAACTCTATGAGGGGATATACCTAATATGATGTTAGATTTTACTAGCTAAGAAATAATTTACATAATCATACATTGAAAGCTATCATGTGTTCACATAATCAAGAATCATATAATCCAAAATGGTGCGGTCATGGATGGGGGGGGTGGGTGTCCAGAAAGGATTGTCCAACGGTGCAACTTAGATTCAACACATTACAAAATAACACAAGAAAATGCTCAAAAAACATGAATAATCATTGATTTAGTAACTTCCAATCTTACATGCATCATATGCCTCATATGCGGAATAACTAGGGCTCATAGGCCTACCGCAAGGGCATTACAAATATTACAATTAGCATGATGCCTTATTACATTCCACAGCCTAGAAGGTTGGATTGAACTTTCTAATTCCTAACTCATGAACTACTGATTAACTTCTAACTAATTGCCTTCCAAATGATTAAAAATATGAATCTTTTGCTTCAATTATGATCCATGTCGACCTCAAGGGCTTACAAACCCAATGCAAGATCAAACGTGTAGGTCAACCTCAAACATGAAAATATAACCCTTCAATAAATTTGAAATGAATTTCGAATCTCCAAGAAAGTTCCCCTTGGATCTAAAATGCCTGAATCAAGTTCCATTTAGCTTTGCATGTTCTAAAAAAGGTCTGCACAACCAACTGAGCTAGCTAGGCCATGAATGCTTTGTCTGGGAATTGATAGTGAAACTTTGAGAGTGATAACTTTTTGTAAATGAATGTGAATCTCCCGAAATATGGATATGTTGTAGATGACCTCATGTAGAAGCAATATCCTACTCCACAAGCTGAGAAATGATACAACAGTAAAATGCGGAAGAAACTGCTAAGACAACTACAAACTGAACTGCAAGAAAAGAAATGTTTTTGGTTGATACAGGATTGCTTTACAACCAAGGATGCTCCTACATCAGATACTCGAGGTTAGAAGAAAAGTTCAAGTCCCTCACTTTCCAAGGGCTAGAGGAAAACCAAAGTGGTCCACATCAACTTGAGAAATCCATGTTGAATCCTCTATTGGCCTGCCTTTACACTTTACCAGTTACTCCTTGTATTGCTTGTTCCTAGTGCTCCTTCCAATTCTGGTATTCAAGATCTGCTCAATCTACTCTGGTGGTCGATGTGGTAATTGCTCCTCCAAACCAACTTCTTTGGTACTGCCACTTGACTGTCCTTTATGGTACTCATAGATGTCTGCAACATTGAAAATAGGTGATATACCAAGTGCCTCTAGTAACTCCACTTCATATGCATTTCCTAAATCAAACTTTTGAAGAATCTTAGATGGTCCAATCTTCCTCATCTTCAACTTATTGTATGTTCCTATTGGAAACCTTTCCTTCCTAAGATATATCATAACTTCATCCCCAACAACAAATTCCTTATGTCTCCTTTTCTCATCTGCCTTCTCCTTGTACTTATTGTTCATGTCCTCCAAGTGTTTATGAACCTAACTATGCAATGTTTCCATGAATCCTACAAAAGCTTCTACTTCTACACTCATCTTAGTCACCATACTGGTGTCTTTGAGCTTCGCAACTCCTATAGGATGCACTTCGATCACAATCTCAAATGGTGTCTTTCATGTACTCTAGTTTATAGAATTATTGTTGCAAACTCTACTTGCGGTAGAACTATGTCCCAATTTCTTGCCTGATCTCCTATAAGGTAGGGGTACCAACCACACCAAGGCTCCAAGTCACAGAGAAACAAGAGCAGAGGGATGCCCTATCTTACCTCAAGCTACTAGGTGTTTGGGACAAGAATCGAGAATGAAGAGCACTCTCGAGTGCTTCTACCACTCCATAGATCCAAAAGTCTAAATGAGGCTAGATGAGTCAATTTTCTAGAGTCCAAAATGTACCTCAGATAGCTCTATGTCCAAGGACGGTAGCACAGGTTTGGGACGACAGCACGGCGTGCTAGCATCTCTCTGGCACGCTGGCGTCTGTACAACCAGAAAGCGTGAAATACAGTACAGAAAGCCGAAAAACTTACTAATTGTCTAGCTAGTTAATTATAACGAAATAAACAAAATGATGAAATAAGAAAAATAGTTGTGTAAATGATAAAGAAAGTAGATGAAGACAAGGGTGATGAATATCAACTCACTAAAGCTCCAATTTTCCAACAAGCTCCACATGCACGTTCACCTACACACAAGCGAGAGAGGGAAAAATGTTGGGTTGTATAGGGGTTTGCCTCAATCAAACCCCTGCTTTGGTGTTTCCACCTCTACGAACAGCCAGAAAAGCCACGAAGTAGAAAATGTGATAAAGGAAAGAAGAAAGGAAGGTACTGAACATTACAAAAGATACAATGCTACTCTATCAAAACACAATGAGAAAGAGAAAGTGATGCAATACCACCTCCACCCAAAGGCACTCAAGGCCAATGAAGGGAGAATGCAAGACAAGAGCTTGGAAAAGTCGACACGGCCACAGTAGTGACGAAGGGAGGTCTCGCAAGACTCCAAACTCGCAGCTTCTATGGTAGCACAACACTTACAAGGATAAGGTTGGTGGAGTAACTGAGTTGCAATGCTCAATGGAGTTGCAAAAAAATGCTCAAGAGATCAAGTAGAATGTTGAAGAAAATGTTGAAGAGAAGCTAAAGGATGGAATGAATGAGCAAGATAGACATCTCAAGACCAAAATGGGAGAGAAGGAGCCATTTTCGGGTTGGTTGGTCGACACAAAGGCATTATGCTTCATGCCCAATGGAGAGTGTAATGTCCCTGTGGACACTAGAGGCAAGAATCTATCAGGGACGGTAGCGCGTCGGGCAGGCATCCGCATGCCGTGCTCGTGTCCCCAACAAATATTCCCCCATCGGAACACAAGACAAATGACAAGTGGATGGAAGGCAAGTGGGTGATGTGGAATTTCGCCTTCGAGTTTGATTTGCTAAGGTAGAGGGATGCAAAAGGGGAATTTACACAAGAGGTACAAATTTTCTCCTATACATTTTTCCCCCACTTTAGCGAGCATGAGTATCAATGAGTGTTCGGTAAAGTAGATCAAAGAGTTAGAAATGTATACCTGAAACGTTGAGGAAGCAAACTACGATCTAGCAAGCTCGAAAGCACAGGGCAAGCAAAGGACTCCACAGGTACTCTCTCCTGAGGAGGTTCGAACAAAAGGACTTCGTAGCTCCACAGAACTATGAAGTCGAACAAAGTACACTGAAGGTCCACAGGCCAACAATGGAAAAATCCTACAAGATGCAAGCGCTTCACAAGCCCTCAAACCTACAAAGAAGGTGCCCCCTAAGTACTCTCTCCTGAAGGAAGCCCAATGTAACGGGACTCCAAAGAGTCAAACTGGAAAGCAGCTTCATAGTCGCACCTGCAAAGCAACATGTTAATCCACAAATAAAAACATGTCAGAAAACAAAAAACAGCCATGTAGGCAAACAAGCAAATAGTCATGCAAACAGTCAAAAAATTAAATAGCTTTCAAAGGGGTCCCCTAGGAACCCTTCAAAATAAAAGGGGTCCACTCAAAGGATACGTTGTTTGAAAGTGAAATAGCATTTTTCGCAAATCAATTCAATATCAAGGAGTCCTTTCAAAAGATGTTCACTTCAAGGAATTTGAAAGAAGAAAATGCCCCCTCGCAAGGGGAAGGTCGAGGCTTTTCCCACAGGAAAAGTTGCTCCCTCCTTGGAGAAAAGTTCCTCAAGTTCTTTCTTTGCAAACCCATGACAAAAGAAACACATTCCGCTAGGGGTCCTTGTTGAGAATGTGATTTTTAAAAAAAATTATAAAGATTTTCGAGAAAAGATTTGTTGGCTACAAATGCATTTTCTAAAAATCGAAGTTGACATGATAGCCCCCCCTTAGGATGGTGTGTGTTGAGCACAGAGGCACATGACATCCTAAGGAGGGAAAAGCAAGAATGGAAAGGTGATGTTGTGGCCCACAAGACATAGTGGGATGTCACCATGGTAATGTTGTCACGCACACGAGGGACAACTCATGAACACCACAATATCACAACTTAAGCAAAGAAGAGATAAAGATGGAAAAACTATAAAAAAAAAAACAATAACATCACAAACAAGGGACACAGGGGCGATCTGATATTTCGGGGTCAAAACTATTCATAAATATATGTAAGTATAATAATAGTATATAGATGAACTATCATCAAACCCCTACTATATCAGACCATATGAAGAATGCATGAGAAGACAAAATAAAAATAAAAAATTGGGTCAACATGGAAGGGAAGCCAAAATGCCCCCAACACTTTGCATTGTCCCCAATTTGCTGAAAATCAATACACATAACAGAGAAAGAATGATGCCATAAATAGAGGAAGTTTTACGAAACACAATCACTCATGTACCCCAGCACTTACAAGGGTGACAAGGGTCATCCAGGAACACAACGCAAGCACAAGAGAACACAACACAACATGCACACACCCCCCTAACACTCATCAACCAAGAGGTAATCGGCCTCCCAATCTAGATCATTATACAGGGAAGGCGGATGAGCCTGCAAAGGTGGAATGTCAAGAGTGGAACCCTCTGACCCTCTTGCAACAAGAGTCAAGGAACAAGGCCCCGCGAGGTCTTCTTCGCTCGGTTCCTGTGGAGCAAAGGTCAGCAACTTCGCAAAGATCGCTGACAAGGTCAAGACCTCGTCCAAAGAGTTAAACATACACTTCACCAGAGTGTCATGTGTTACCTCAACGAATGAGGGAGGCAGCGCCTGAGATTCACTGCTAGGCTCACCAAGTGACTTAGGAGTAGTGACGAACTCAAGGGATGTCGGAGCCTCTTTTGTCACAAGGACAGTGCACGATAATGCAAAACCACCCTTTGAAGAGGGTGGACTCCTCTTTCGACCCCTATTTCTAACGGGGCCATTCTCCAATGCTCGCTTCATCGAAGGGTCCAAGACCCCCACAGACGAGGTAGAAGGTGCAAAGGAGGAGGAGAAGACCACGACAGACACCACCGAGGTGTTCGACATGTCCACGGGCTTAGGGAATGGCGGGATGTCCAGAAGGGACATCAAGAGAGAGGGCTCAACCAAAGAAGCAACAAACACTTGAACCTTTTTAGGGTCAAGGGTATTTAGGCTGGCAACAGGAGTCGAAGGCAACACTGAGGCTAACTGAACTGAAGCAGAGGGGACGAGAGAGGAGGACACAACAACAAGCCCTACAACAGGGGCAATCAACTCCCCTTCCTCTCCAGAGCAGCTTGCTCAGCCGCCAGAGCCTTTTATCGATGCTTGTCGTCATGCACAAAACGGTTTTTGCGACTCTAGGAACAAGAGACCGGAAGTTGAGATGGGACAAAAGGCTTTTGCTTGGCCATTAGAGTGTCCATCACAACCGTTTTCAGTGAAGGGAGCAACTTCTGGATGGGAGCAAGAGGGAGAGACTGAGAGGAGGTTGGAACAAAGGCGGGGAGAGTCGGCTCTAATGCCTCAGCGGCAGGCCTCTTCCCATTCACTACCTTAGGAGCAAGAGCGATAAGAGGCCATAGAGGTTGAGACATAGAGGACTCCCCATGAGGACCCTCCTTTCTACCATATCGAACGAGCCTAGGCACCGTAGGTAGAATAGGAAGTTCGAACTCTGGACACTTGGGCTTTCGCCAAGTGGGCACCATAGGACTCTATCAATCACTTAGGAGTGGAATTCGATGATGTCGGAGCAGGGCGAGAGGAAGCAACACGCTGGACAACGAAAGAAGAAGAAGAAGACCCTCGATATCGCTTCCCTTCTTCCCTTGTTTGTGCCAGGGTGGCATCACTGTTAGCTTTCAAACATGCCCTATCTGAAATGGCATAAGAAGATGGAGGGCATCTTACTTTTTGCATTAAGCGCCCTTTCTTATACTTCTCATAGGTCTAGTACAAGTGGTTCGTCCTTAGCGGAAGCGAACCAACGGGTGCAAGCCAAAAGTGATCTAGAGAATAGCACAACCAGTGGTTTATAGCCGGTGTCATGGATTACATGCACTGAACCCTCATGGATAAATTTTAAAAACTTATGCATGATCGAGGGAACTACATTCCTTGTGGTTTATAGGCAATGAATTGGAATTTTCCCTCGGTAAATTGCTAGCGATGAATTTTCAAAGAGCAAGTTTACTGACTTAGGTCCAACAAGGACTGACAAGGTGATGCTACCAAGGGGAGGTACCAAAAGTTTGTTATGTGTATGGATGGTACTCTCAGATGCGTCATACCCATATTTGTGCAAGAAATTGATCAACATAATCTCCTCAGTAATCACATTTACCGGACACGTCAGGTCAACAAGAACACCTATTATAATGTTCCTGTTGATTCGCGTAGGGATGTAAAGAGGACATGGCTCTCTATTATAACCCATTGATAGGTCCTGCAACGTGAAAGTTATGTCAAGGGAACTACTTGCAAGTTGCATAGAAGGGATAGGTAGATGCAGAAAGGAGGTCATTGCGTACACTAGACAACACTTTCACAGAGCCCCCAAAGGTTTCGCGATTGGACAATGACCCGATTAAGGTTTCATTCTATGACGCTTATGAAACCTTCTAACTACGCCTCTAAGGGTCACAAGTTGGGTTGTAAGGCGAAACACCTCACAACACTCACACCTACAACACTCCTAGGATACGAGGAAAGGACCCTTCAATACCGCCAAACAGAACCATAATGGTTCACGTCGGGTTCACCAAAAAAGTAAGGTAGGGGGACCAACCACACCAAGGCTCCAAGTCATGGAGAGCTAAGAGTGAAGGGCTGCCCTATCTTACCTCAAGCTACTGGGTGTTTGGGACAAGAATCGAGAATGAAGAGCACTCTCAAGTGCTTCTACCACTCTACAGATTTGAAAGTCTAAATGAGGCTAGACGAGCCGATTTTCTAGAGTCCAAACTATACCTTAGCTCTTTGTCTGAGGACGGCAGCACGGGTTTGGGATGACAACACGGTGCGCTAGCATCTCTCTGGGGCGCTGGCATCCATATGACCAGAAAACATGAAATACAGTACGAAAAGCAGAAAAACCTACTAATTATCTAGTTGGTTAATTATAACAAAATAAATAAAATGATGAAATACGAGAAATAGCTACATAAATTATAAAGAAGGTAGATGAAGACAAGGGTGATGAATATCAACTCACTAAAGCTCCAGTTCTCTAGAAAGCTCCATGCACATGTTCACCTACACACAAGCGAGAGAGGGAAAAATGTCAAGCTATATAGGGGTTTGCCTCAGTCAAACCCCTACTTTGGTGTTTCCACCTCCACAAACAACCAGAAAAGCCATGAAGTAGAAAATGTGATAAAGGAAAGAAAAAAGGAAGGTACTAAACACGACAAAAGATACAATGCTACTCTATCAAACCACAATGAGAAAGAGAAAGTAATGCAATACCACCTCCACCCAAAGGCACTCAAGGCCAATGAAGGGAGAATGCAAGACAACGAGCTTAGTCAAGTCGACATGGCCGCAATAGTGACGAAGAGAGGTCTTGTAAGACTCCAAACTCGCAATTTTTATGGTAGCACAACACGTACAAGGATGAGGTTGATGGAGTAACAAGTTGTTGCAATGCTCAATGGAGTTGTAAAAAATGCTCAAGAGATCAAGTAGAATGTTGAAGAAAATGTTGAAGAGAAGCTAGAGGATGGAATGAATGAGCAAGATAGCCATTTCAAGACCAAAATGGGAGAGGAGTCGTTTTTGGGTCGGTTGGTCGACAAAAAGGCATTATGCTTCATGCCCAATGGAGAGTGTAACATCCCTGCGGACACCAGAGGCAAGAATCTGTCACGGATGGCAACACACTGTGCAGTTCACCCACCTCGCTCACGTCCCCGACAAATATTCCCCCACCAACACATAGACAAATGATAAGTGGATGGAAGGCAGGTGGATGATGTGGATTTTTTCCTTCGAGTTTGATTTTCTAAGGTGGAGGGATGCAAAAGGGGAATTTACATAGGAGGTGCAAATTCGCTCCTATACATCTCCAACCAAACATCTCAATAAGTTATCCAAACTCCTGTTTACTACCTTTGTTTGTCCATTTGTTTGCAAGTGATATGTTGAATTGAACTTTAGGTCTATCTTCATCTTTTTCCACAATGTCCTCCAAAAGTATCCAATGAACTTAGTGTCTCTATCTAAAACTATACTCTTTGGTAATCCATGCAATTTCACAATCTCCTTCAAAAATAAGTCAACAACTTGCACAACATTACTAGTCTTCTTGCAAGGAATGAAATGTGTCATCTTAGAAAAAATTTCCACTACTAACATTATAGAATCATACCCTCTTTGTGCTCTTGATAATCCCAATATGAAATCCATGCTTATATCTTCCCAAGGTCTCTCTGGTATTGTCAAAGATTTATACAATCCAGTATTCTAACCACTCCCTTTTGCGACTTGACAAATTCTACAATTTTGAACATACTTCCTGACATCCTTATATATATGCGGCCAAAAATAGTGTTCATTCACCACAACTATTGTCTTATCCACTACAAAATGTCCTGCTAGTCCTCCACTATGCTTCTCCTTAATCAGATTATACCTCATTGAACTCATTAGAATAAACAATTGATTTCCTTTGAACAACATATCTTCTTGAATGAAATAATCCAACCATTGACTTATGTCTATTACTATTGGTTCCTTACATGCTCTCCAAGCTTCAACGAAATCTAAATTGAATCCTCATACATTTGTTTTAGTTCTTTAAAACCTAGTACTTCTATTTTCATTCTTGTCAATAAATTCCTTATTATGCTCAATGCATCTGCAACTTTGTTTGACTTGCCACTCCTATGCTTCAACACAAATGTATAACTTTGTAAGAACTCAACCCATTTCATTTGATGATCAATGTTGTTACCATCACTTTAGGCATCCCCTTCAAATTAAAGAAAACAAACACACCCTCTACTTAGTTTAAAAATCAAAAGTTTTATCTTACTGGCCTTTTTGTTTAGTTTGCAAACCAATATCAGAAGCTAACAGAGTTTTATAACTTCTCCCCCATCCGATGCTTCTAAGGACTTGACTTAAGATCTTTTTTGTTGGTCTTTTTCAGTGGTTGTCAATCTGCCCTCAGTTATCGAAATATCTTTATGGTCGATTAAGTGAATCCAAGCATGCAAATATGGATAGTAAGTGAACTTGGCAGATTATTGTGAAGTTTGGAAACCTTTGTTGATTCTCGACAGGGTTCCCAAAACTTCACTATTCTCGTCATTGCTTTTAAAGCTAAGGATGGTCACTTTCCTAAACGTTGAACCTACAAAGGAAAAAAGGGGTGATAAGCATATTTAAGTACATAAGGGGTTGTTACAATGTGGTAGAGTATAAATAGGTTTTCATAACCAGTGTGAACTCCAAAGTTATTTTAAAAACCCTACTCAAAAACTAATAACCAATGCATTCAGAACCAAGTAATGCTTCATTGACATAGATGTATTTGCAAAAAGAAAAGATGCTTGCAGAAATAAAAGTTACACGAAGAGATACATCCATAAATACCAAATTCATTCACTATGAGCATAAAAAATGAAAGAGCTTATTACAAGAAAATATGAACATGAAGTATAACAAAAGATTGCAAGAACACCCACATTACACATAGCAGTTCAAAAGCCAAAAAGATATGTGTGTGTGTGTGTGTTTTGTGTTACATCACAAAAAAGGAGGGATTTTTCATCATAGGGAGTTTTAAACGCAGAGAGTGAAAATGAGGACCCTAATTGCCTCAAAGATTTCTTACATATGCTCAATCTGCACAAGGGAAAAGAGGTTTTCATTAAACTCCACAAAGTGGGAAAAGGTCTCCATGTTGTTGCACTCAATTCTAGAATGTAAAAGGGTGACTACTTGTCCAGCTCGCTCATTTCGCAGTGCAAAGGCAATGCAAATTGCATCACCAATTAAACACACATGTGGATGCATATATAGACCTCTTAAGCCATTTTCGACACACGGTTGATACCTTGGCCTCACTAGACGCTCAACAGCATGGATTCCCCATTCAAAGCTCCCATAGGCACGCATGATATTATAAAGGAAACGCTCAAGGAGAACAGAGTTATGGACGTGCACCTAAGACATGAAGTGCTCACCAATAATCTTCCTGATCACCTCCTCCTCCACATCACTACGGATGAGGAAGATCTCTCTAAGTTGGTATGCGACCAACCTACACACGGCACTGCACTCAACACCCTCAATGACTAGAAAGTCACTCCTTGCTTCAAAAGCTCCATCGCTCGAAGTGCTCGACATACTTGAAACTAAAACTAGCATTGTGCAAATGAGAAGTGATGAAGTTGATTTCTAGAATGTCAAAGGCAAGTTAGCGGAATCCACTTGAGGACAATTAATGCCTAAGTACATTCAAATTGTAGGGAGCTTAAAGAACTCAGCAATGTGATGTGATGGAAATTTAGTAAGCTGGATCGATGAGATCTTTTACATTTAAAGAACCTACATGGAAGTAATCTTAAGTGACACTAATAGCCACTAGGAATGAGAAGTGGTAGATGTTGCGCACGAGTATGTGCCATGGGACCTACTCACATCAAGTGATGGTTCATTTTCCTTGTCCTATCAATCGGAAATAGTAATGCAATCACAACCACCCCTCAAAATAGTCATTAATGATTATATTGTCATAATTAGGCAGGAATCACTTGATTTTTCGGTTAATTGTTTATTCGATGGAGCGGTGGTTACCATTATTTTCAAGAAATTTGAACTATTAGGCTAAGGTGTTGTTTCAAATATGTTTATTTTGACATTGCAAGTGTCCAAAACTTTGATCCCCCTTGCACTATGATGCATGAGTGAGAATCGATCATAATCGAAGGATCAATTTTGCAGTTTGATATTTCGTTGTGAATGTTTGTTGTTTGTGTGCAATGGATTTGCGAATAGAAAGCTAATGTTTATGAATAAGTTTGTGAGCTTAGATTAACCATTTGAATATTCCTTCCCTTTGGAGATGTGATGTTTTGTGGTGTTTTATTCATTTATTTACAGTGAATGTTAAGTTGCAAATGAGTCGTGTCAACAAGATCTTAATAATCTAGTATGTGAGCTACGATATTGATTATTTGCCAATCCAATTTCAAACATTAAAGTTTTCTTTAGTTTTAAAGCAATTCCTATCGCATCTATTTTAATGGATATGGATAGATGTCAGTTTTATTTTCCTGCTTTCTAGTTAAAAGCATTCTTCGCTTTCATTATATTATAAAATCCAAAATTTGTATCAGAAGAGGGAGTTGTACCTCAATTAAAATTCAGAGGATGATCACCAATGCAATGGTGATCTCTCTAACTATTGTTGATCGATTAGTCCTTTGGGAAATATAGAGTCATTTTGAGTTAATTATTTAAAGGAAAAATATGTCAACCAACAAGTGTACAACACAAAATCTTTAAGTAGCAAATAATGTCTCCAGTTCTTCAAGGCTTGAACTATGGCATAGAACTCCTAATCATAAACTAAATATCTCCTTTTGGCATCATTCAACTTCTCATTGAAATAAGCTATGGGTCTTCCTTCTTGACTCAACACTGCTCCTATTGCATTTCCATTGGCATCACAATCAACTTGAAACACTTTATCAAAATCAGGCAATGCTAACACCGCTTGCTCTGTCACCTTTTGCTTCAACAATTTAAAGCTTCTTTATGCCCCAAATGTCCACTTAAAGTATTTCCTATCTTCTCTCATTGTTTTTTCCATGGGTGTGCAAATGCTACTAAAGCTCCTGATGCATTTCTGATAGAAACTTGCCAATCCATGGAATGATCCTACTTCTCCAATGTTCACAGGTGTAAGCCACTCAACAATTGCTCTAACTTTCTTAGGGTCCATCTTCAATCCTTCAGGAAAAATGACAAAACCCAAGCACACCAGCTATGTCTTCATAAAGCTACACTTATTGATGTTTATCGACAACTTCTCTTCCCTCGGCCCCTATAATACTTGTCTGATGTGCCACAAATTTTCTTCTCTAGTCTTACTAAAAATTAGAATACCATCCAAATAAACAATGACAAACTTACCCAAGAATTGCTTCATTACTTTGTTCATCAACCTCATGAAAGTGCTAGGTGCATTGGTCAATCCAAAAGGCATCACTAACCACTCATGCAATCCTTCATTAGGCTTAAATGTGGTCTTTCATTCATCTCCTTCTTTGATTTTGATTTGATGATATCCACTCTTTAGGTCAATCTTTGTGAAATACTTTGCTCCACTCAAACATTCCATCCTTGGCAATGGAAATCTATACTTGACTATGATCCTATTGATTATTCTTGAGTCTATACACATTCTCCACTCTCAATCTTTCTTTGGTGCCAATACAGCAAGTACCACACGTGGGCTTAAGCTCTCTCTGATCAATCCTTTCTTCAACAACTCTTGTATTTGTTTGTTCAGCTCTGCATTTTCTATAGGTGTCATCTTATGTGTTGCTTTGTTAGAAAAACTTGCTCCAAGTATTAGATTTATATGATGACTGATGCTCCAGACCGGTGGTAAACCATCTAGTACATTCTCTGATATGGTTTCTTGATATTCTACCAATAGTTCTTCTACTTCTATCTACAATGGATCTTCATCGTTTGCGGTAGAATTCTCTATCTTTAAACAACTGCACTTCTTTGGAATCAATCCAAAACACATGTTCTCGTGCCTCAATCCTTCCTGAAACTTCCTTCCATCTACCAAACATAGTCTGGAAATACTACAAACTTCACTTTTGTCCTCTTCTCCAAAAGGCATCAATATAGTTCTCTTACCATTTGAAGTCACAGTGTAGGTATTCCTTCTTCCATCATAAATTTATTTCACATCATATTGCCATTGTCTTCCTGACAGTAAATGGCATGCATCCATAGGCATAATATCACACAACACTCCATCCTTGTATGATCCTATATGAAATTCCACCAAACATTGCTCATTCACCAAGACCTTATGTTCATCCTGAATCTGTTCTATCTTATAGAGCTTTTGATGTCTCAATCTCTTCAAATTCAACTTGGTTACCATCTCTTATAAAACTAGATTATTTGTGCTACCACTATCAATGCTAACTTTACATACCTTTCCTTTGGATTTACACCTTGTTTTGAACAAATTCTTCCTTTGCGGTGGTTCCTCAATCACCTGTTCATGTATCAAAGCTCTCCTCATTAATAATGACTCGCCTTTCTGTGGTTTCCCAACTGAATTAGGGGATCCAACAGGTTCTTCATCCACATAAGTTATTCTTTCAATATTCTCAGTTCTCTTACCAGTACTTCCCTAATGATATTCAAATGCTCTATGTCCTTCACCTCCACACAAGAAACAGGTTCCTTTGAATGGTCTCTTCTCATATCTTCCTTCATCTCTCCTATATCCATCATTGTGGTAGGAATTATGACCTCCTCTATCATTGCAATAGAAATTTTTGTATTCTTTTCCTCTGCGGTATGAATTGTTATTCTTCTCTTCATTGTGGTAGGGTTTTACATCCTTGTTTTTCTCTACATGTGGTCTTCTTTCTCCGGATTGTGATCCGATCCTATGGAATCTTCCTCTTGCACTTCTCTACCTTTGCTCAAACTCTTTTTTCAACTTTTCTTCTACTTTCAGCGCAAATTGGTATATGCTTATTCAACTGATGTCATCTTTACCAAGCTCAACTCTTCTTGAATGTTTGTTCTCAGTCCATTGATGTACCACGCAACTTTCTCTTTGCTTGCTTCACTATGTTTAGCTCTAATGATCATCTTGTAGAATTCTTTAGTATAATACTTCACAAATCTCTCCTTTTGCCTCAGGTTGTGTAATCTTTTCAACAATTCAAACTCATAATCAATAGGTATAAATTCCTAAACATAGCATTTAGGGCCCAGCTAGCTCAATTGGCTATGCAAACCTTTTTCGGAACGTACGAAGCTAAATGGATCATTCAGGCATTTTAGGTTCAAGGGGAACTTTCTTGGATGTCCGCAATTCATTTCATTTACTGAGGGGGTTAAACTATTGAGACAACTACAGACTGAACTGCAAGAAAAGAAATGTTTTTGGTTGATACAGGATTGTTTTACAACCAGGGATGTCCTGCATCACAAACTAATCGTATTTTGCCTACTTTTCTCAAATATATGAGTGAGGAGGATTTTTTATTAAAGAAGAGCCTACTATTACACATGTCAATGTTTTGTAAGGAACAAGAGGTCACACAAACACCTCAAAATCTCAATTTTGTTGCAATTATTTGTTAACGAGAAATAAGAAAGATGATTAATCAAGTTTCTTATGTTTTCATTAAAAGGGTTGTTTGAATAACTTGCACAAGACATAGTCAAAGAAATTCAATTTATTCAACTGCTCAAGAAATGTTTGCTAAGTAGATATAAATTTTGATGCTAATGGTGGGGATTTTTTTGAAAATAAGTATCTAGGTGTAGAATACACTTCCTACACTAATCTATGAGAGGAGATATGTGCAAAAAATTAAATTAATCATACAGTCATAGGAAAATAAACACAAAAGCAATATACCATAACATAATGGTTTTACATGGGGAAACCCATTTTGGGAGAAAAAAAATTCACTCCAAAGAAACTCAATTAATATTCAATAGTTAATATTTACAATAAACTTGCAAAATCAAAGCCTTTATAGGACTATCATAAACAAAACATCTAGAGCAATTCTAGCAACATAAGTTTTATGTCCATTTTAAAAGATTATTTTATAAACTTATGTGTTTTAATGTTTAAAAATTTTGTTGAGTTTTTCCTAGGTCACAAGTTGGAGTCAAATTTTAGGCTTTTTTTTTTGTCAAGTCCAATATTTGGACCTATGATGCAAACATTATCATTTTAACATAGAGAATGCTTACTCTCCAATCATTGGCCTCAAGTTCACTTCCATGTCAACTCCCTCAATGCTTCCACTTCCATATGTCATAGGTACTTCACTACCCACTTAGCTTATGTTGTTGATTTTACTCCCTTCTATCATAGGTGTTATACTAAAACCTCTTTTTATCAAAGATGTTAATTTAGCTTTCCTAGGTCATGTATTTGTTATACTTTGAACACCAACCAACTAATTGTGAGAGTACTCATCTACCAAGAATCTCTACAACTGACACACAAGTCCTATCACTGACCTTGATTGTACTAAAGTGTCTAGAACTTTTCTCTACCTTTCATAAATCCTAGACTTTCATTAACAATCAAAATATTCTTGTCATTGTACAAAGCCAAAGTCATTTTATCTCCTATGCCAACTCCCTTATCTATACACCACATACTTTTGCATGGATCTTTTATCCAATAAGACTTCCTTCTTATTCACTTTAGTACATGTGTAATTCCTTCCACTACACACTTTTACAACTCTCATATGCACAACCTTGGAGAATTCTTTAGGTGTGTTGATTCATTAGGACCACCTTTAAAGTGATGTCCTTGTCCTTATGTGGACCCTTGCACACCCAACACTGTAAGTGCTTTTAGTTTGCACATTGCCATAGTGTTTACACTACTACCATCTATGTCATTCTTTGAGGCTTTAAAATCCCCCTATTCACCACCTTTTATGCACCTAAAATATCATCCTAAATGGGGTAGATTCTCTTGTATCACTAATTCAATTTTAAAAGTTGAATTTTAATCATCAATCATAGTCTACATTAGAAAATCGACCATTAACTACATAAGAGCAACAAACTAGAGCTAGGCTACTCTAACCATTTCACTTCCAATTTCATTTATAGTCTTAGTTCTTAACTTAGGTGTAATTATTATTTATTATTTTATATCATTTTATTAGACCTAAATGATGGCAGGGTTACTTTATTTCCCTACATTTTGGTGAACCCTAACATTTTTATCCCAACTAGTGCTCTAACTTAGGGTTTTAGCTTCTTCCAATTATTGATTATTAAATCCATTATTTTTTAATCACCGATCTTGTATTCCAATCATAAATTTTCTCTATATAATAGAGATCCTTCAATGTTTTCACTTATGATCAATGCATAAAAATTATTTAATGATTATAATATTTCATTATGTGTGATCCATCACGACAAGACATCTAATGATTTGGTTGGCAATGATCACATATTTCTAAGATGCTATCATTTTTAATGTTGTGTCTTCCTTCCCTTTTTAGATGTATGCTCTTTATGATGCACATATGTTATAAACCCCTAACTTGAACTCACTAGAGTGATGTTTTACACATGCACTTTTTCTAGTATAGATTTGTGTTACTTGCATGTACATGGTGCTAGCTAAAGGTTTAAATTATTTCATGTACACTTGATTACAAATGTTTCATAATAGTATTGAAGAGCATGAGAGATAAGGAGTAAATCATACCACTAGGACTAAATAACACTAAGAGGACCAAACCATGGACATGGCCTTATCTAGGAACTTAGAGTAGAACTTATGGGTGGATATGAAGTAATTCATATACAATTTATTCAATTTGAGAAGTCAAATTGCAATCATTGATCATAGTCGACAACTCTTAATTTAGGTTTGGTTTCTATTCATTGTTTTATATCATTTTTGGGTGTATAGTTAATGTAAAACTTTGTAATGGTGAAAATTGCATACCCATGTCCTTTTCCCTTATATTTTGGGCTCACTTTAATTGGTGTCCTTAATGTAAGGACTAGTCTACAAGTTTCATATTCTTGCAAGAATTTGACTCATTGCATCACCACATCTTGATCACATCATCATTAAACCCCAAAGATAGATCTTGATCCCTAAATCCATTATTCATCACCCTAGATCAAATATGTGGGCACTCACTTGACCTAGGTCATTTTAGCAGTTGTGAATCTAAACCTTGAACTTTCAAAAATTCAAATTCAAATAAAATCGTGTTGACTTTCTTCTAGTAGCCATTGTCAGCCAACCTAGCACATAATTTTGTTGATTTGTGTCCAATGTTGTATTTAGAAAAATTTATTCATTCATTTTAGATAATGTGGAAATCATTATGGACAACCTAGGATTCATTGAAGAGCATTTATGAGAGCATTATAGTAGCATTACATCAACATGTATCATCCTAGGTCCATTTAGTGTTTGTTTGTTGTCCTTGATCCTTGTTCCAAAACTATTGAATTAGTCCAACCAAGGGTGTACCTAAGGAGAACATGGCCCGAGTGATTCATCGAATTCCCCAAAAGTGTTTGTAAACATTACCAGTCCTTATTAAAATTTAGATATTAAACTATTGAGGCAAGTGAATTCTAAGAAAACCAATTATTCTTGATTCATTCTTGTGGGTATAGTTTAGGTCTATGCGTTAGATCATTTCCATGCTTGCAAAGATCAATTGTATAGGTGTGTATCTGAACCAAGACAAAACACGGTCAATTTGCATAATCTAAAATAGTCATCTAAACAAGCCCTAAAAATCTAAATTTTGATTATTTGATTCCTAACACATTCTATACCATTTTCCCGCCTTCAAAATCCAACAAAATGTCACAATTAATTTCATTCAATTTTCATATTTAATTCAATATTTAAATTAATTGTATTATAGATTAAAATATTTAATTAGCCTAAATATTTCATATAAGAGACATGTTTTCCCTTACAAACTTAAGCCCTACTTTATTTCTCATGATCAACTTAAAAAGCATTTACATAATTATGAAAAGAAAACTAGTAAATGAGGATGCTTACCTTCACTAGAAGGCCCCTCCCTGAATTTTCATAGTATTTGGTGACAGGTATGGTCTCCTCCTCAAAAGTTTTGAATCTCTTTTTAATTATCTCCTTGTTATCATCAATTCGACCGGATGTTGCTCCTCGCTCTAAAAGTCTCTTCTCCATAGTTTCAAAGCTACATTCCAGATATAATACCATATTGGGGCTGCAAATCTGCACATTCCATCAAATTTCTTTAGAAGAAACTTTGCAGTAAAAGTAGCATGACGATTCTCCCCATTATATAGTATACCTGTCACCAAATAGCTTTTACAGAATAAAAGTAGTATGCTTTTATACAATGATTTTTGCCTATTTATTAAATATTGTTTTTTGAAACCATAACTTTTCATTTTATTTTATTTTTAAATTATGATAAAAGAGTAAAACAAAATTATTAGTTAATATATAGATTTGACATTTAAAATTTGTTATATTTGAAAGATATAATTACTAATTTATCAATATATCTAAGGTGTTAATGGTGCAATAGCAAATGCTTTCAAGTTAGGTTCAGTTATTTCAATCTGAAATTCTGAATACTGTGGAACATAGTTTCAATGGACATATAAAAATATAGATTAAAATTTATTCATATGTCAAAAAAAATCAATAATCTTAATTTTCATTTGAGCAAGGAAAAACAAATTAGAGACAAAAAAATTCTACAGTTCATGATATTAGCTTAAGTTTCTAGATTTGACTGTGTAAGCATTTTTCCATCAACATTTTAGATAACACTCCATGATCCATCATCAGAATGCAGACAACAAGAAGAAATAAATCTTAATGATGAATAATGGAATGTGATTCAAAATATTGATTAAAAACATTCACAATCAAATCCAAATACTTCAAACTAAAAAAAATTAAAAACCAATTATTAATTATATAAATTATTTCATTCCTATATATTTTCTATACTATCTCATTATATAAAGTTAAAATTTACTTGAAACAATATAAAGAAAATCCTTTTTAAATAGCAAATACAATACTCACTGTATTAACTCCACAGGTCATTCCACAGTTCACAATACAATAACATATTTCTTGCTTATTCTTAATCTAAATCAATATATAAATATTTATAAACATCTCACTGCAAAAAAAACTACTAAATAATATTACAATACAATAGGTGTAAACCAAGGGGTGAAAAATTAGCTATAATAGCTTAAAAAAATTCCTGCCAACTCATAACCCCTCATATTCCCCAGGCACTATGTATGATAGTACATATCCAACAATTTTTTGGGTTGTTCAAGACTAATTTCTAAAATTTACAGATTTTGATGGTACACTATTGCATGCAAGCAACAAGATCCTTCAGCTACTTCTCACATTTTTTTGCTCTTAGTGCTGTACTGTTTTCAAATTTTAAAATGTTATTGTTACCTCACTGTGTGCAAGCTGAAATCTGCTGAAATCTACAGGAAACAATGTCGAACAAAATGAAATTTATTGTTATTTCATTGCATGCAAGCTGAAATCTACATGAAACAATGTGGAAGAAAATCAAATTTATTGTTACCTCATTGCATGCAAGCTGAATTCTACATGTAATGATCCTTAAAACTACTTCTAACATTTATTTTTTGGTTTTTTGGTTAATGGATCTCATTGCTGTACTGATCTCCAAATTCCACTTGAAAATTACTTTTGAGGCCTCTCTTCTACAAGGGAGTTCACAAACCATTTGTTCTCCAACTGCGAACTACTCTCCAAATCTTGATAGACACAATAGTTTTATTAGCCTAACTTGAACCACAAATGACTGAAATCTAAGCATTTTAGATCTTTTGTAGTTTATGACATTAATTCAAACCGAATGAACTAAAATCTTTGCTTTCTTATGGAAGTTGATGATGAGCAATCTCCAGAAAGAGTATTTTGTCATTTCAATCTAGTCGATGTAATTTTAACTGATATACAGGTCGACTATAAGAAGCCTTACTCTGGTTATAACTTGCTTAGAATTGAGAAGACAGAGCTGTACCTTGTCCTCAAATGCTTTAGCTTGGTCCACAGAACGTGGGAAGCCATCAATCAGAAACTTCTTGTTTGTAGACTTCTCCATGGCATTCTTTAACAACTCCAATGATGTTTCAACTGGAACAAGTCTCCCTTCTGCCATGCAAGTCTTTGCCTGCTTTCCTAGATCAGAATCTTTGCTAACTTCTTCCCGCAATAAATCTCCTAGTGAAAGGTGAACAAATCCGTAATCTTTGACAATTTTCTCACATTGTGTACCCTTCCCAGAGCCTGGACCACCTGCAGCAGAGGGAAAAACCCTTAATCTTGCTAAACCAAGTCCTGGAAGGCCCATTTCCCATAGGAGCATAAGAAGAGTATTTCGATTGGATGTACTATGAAAATTCAATATTATCATCAAAATATTTACAGAAATCATCAATGACTTCTATTTTTTCGTAGATTCTATAGATATGGATAGATAACTATACTTTGGCTACAATGGGGCCAAGAAAAGAGGTGACTTAAATTTGTAGCCTTGGACCTTATTGAAGAATATACTTAACGTTGTAAAAGAATAAGAGACATACTTTGACAATCCATATATGATCAGATACTCAATGCCAGAATAGATTTGGAGATTCAGAATGTAAACGTCAATTTTGACAATTCATGTGGTAACAGCATCCTGTCTTCAGAAGGGTACTCCCCTGCTCCAAAAACATAAGCCCACAAAAATCTTAAAAGCTAAAAAACGGGAGGCTTGAACATAAAATTGGTTCCCACATGAGTATATAAACGAGGCAGCAAAAGAGAGGGGCTCATGCACGAGTATATGCAAATTTGATCGATTCAGGAGATTAAGCAACTGTCTTCAGAAGTTCAGAGCCACCCCATCTTTGGTTTAAAACTTGAACGGAATATATAGGTTATAATGGGGTAACCAAGCATGAACCCTAAATTACAAATATATATTATAAGGGCGTAATGGAGAGAGAGGCACCTACAGGATGTATATACTAATTCTATCAAATAAATCCAGTTGATAAAAACAACTCTGTTTTGAGAAGGCGCCTCCATCATGTAGCCGTATATTGCAGACATTTTTCTCTCAAAACGTGTCATTCTGGGACTGAATACCTAGCCTCGTCCACAAACACACAAGAATATAATTGCAGAAGCCAAAAGGTTTTGATACTGAGCTAATAAGGGTCGCGGCTCTAGGATCGAAAGTTAATCTATGCTATGGCAGGGGACGCACAATAGTCTGTTGGAGGCTAATCAATCAAACTGACATAGGAATTACCCCTGATTGCAGAAGGTACTTCCCCAGCCCTGCAAACCATAGAAGCCGAATTGTCTCAACCTGTGTGTACCTAGTAAGAGGGTTAGACCAGGGAACCACAGTGACATGGGGATTGGAACTAATTACAGAAGGAATTACCACTGCCATGCAAAGATAAAATTCCATGAGTCTCACCCTTGTGTACTCAGAAAAAGCTTTATCCTACCAAAAGGCGCTCTCTCTACTGAGCATCCAAAAGAACAAACCAATCAAGGAGAAGAACAAATCTGAAGGGACTCACTCAATTTTCAGTACTATTACCCAATATTATTACTAAAAGACAGAATGTCAATACATCTTATAACCTACAAACTGCTTGCAACCCACCGTTGCCCATAACCAAATTGGCAAATTGTTTAGGCCCCTTACAACAGACAAGTCATAAGACTACCTTCATGAATAATTTGTGTAACCCATACTGCTATCAAACCAAAACATAACTTTCACTGCATCTGACCGTTCATTCCCTCACCCACTCCCCCACCAAACTACTATTCCTGGGATTTTTCCGGAACCGCAACAAATCAGAAAACTTTTGAGTCTATGAAGAATGAATTTAATTGAGTGGGGATTTGAAGAGACATTACCTAGCACAAAGATAATGAGATTCTTGGGCCTCTTCTTGCAAAGGCCTTTCTTCTTTGGCTGTGGATCCCCATCAACATCTCTTTCTCCAGAATGACCACAATCCATGTTGCTTGACTATTTTGATTTTTGTTTTCGCGTATTATCTACTGATTTAGAAACCCCAAAACCTATTATGAGTTCTGGTCTCTCCAGATAAAGAAAAGAGGAGTTCAAAAGAAAAATGAGGAAGACGCCAACATATGAAATCACAGAGGTTCGGACACCATCTCCTTTTAGCTGTAGTGTGCAGATCAACCAAATTAACAATTTTTTCTTTGGTGTTCTTCTGAACTTTCACGTCCAACAGCCAGCACCTGCACCTGATTCTATTTGGATGGCTTTTTATATTGTGCTTTGAGCATTTTTCAAAGTCTCTTTGTTTGGAATGGATACCATCCTTTCTTAATATCCAAGGTTCTTGGATGGCTTATTCTACGAGGTTCTCGAAATAAATAATTATGAAATAAAGCAGTCTATGATACTTGAAAATTAAATTGTGTTAAAATAGCATAAGTTTCAATTAAAAAAATCACAACCTTTATTTCTAGTTATCTCTTATTTATTTGTTGATCATGGTTCTTCTCTTATGAATTTTGATCGAGTAATGCGTTGTTTAGCTATCCGCTCCTCCTCAAACAAAACTATTAAAGATTCTAATTTTAGAATAGTAGCATAATTACTTCATATGTGTTTATATGTCACACACTCCGTGACATAATGTCATTATGTTTTCTCTAATCTGAGGTGCAAAGATGACAAGCCCTATCAACCCACTCCTCTTTGGGTGCTTTTCACCTCCCAATTTAATGAAATGTGTTTAATATATATTACTAAAACTATACTCATTAAGAAATCTAATGATGTTAGTGATACATCAATGATATCAAGGACAACTTCATCTAATACAGGCATTAAAATAGGGGCCATGCATAACTTTTTCCACAAGGTTGCTACTAGCACTCTTCTCATTCACACCATATACCATCATTCCTAAATCCTTAAACTCGTCAATTGGGACCAATAAAAATAAGACTTACAAAGAAAAAGATCAAAATCAAAGTTGACAGATGAAGTCAAAAATGGGTCTTAAATCAAATTGGGTAAAACAAAGCAAAGAATCCAAATCTAATAGTCAATCAAAATGTGGAGCCACATGAAAAAAGGCCTCCTACAAATAATAGATGTTCACCTCCTTCAAAATGATCATTGATCCCACCATGCAAGGTGTATACAAGTATTAGTCCCAAACATAATCTCAATCCAAAATCCAAACTTCATCACCTGTTATCCCAAGTTGGGCAAATAAAATATCTTATATCCAAAATGTCAAATAATCCATCATATCTACCATCCCCCATCATAATCCAACATCTCACCTAAAATCCTAACTCACAAATCTACCACATCTTGGTAGCAACACATTATCTTAAGGACTCTAATAGAACTCTATCACAATGTGTGCATTTTGGACAAGGTCAACCCTAGTATCAACAAGAATCATGATAATATTTATGGCACCATGATGCTAACAATGCAACTGCTTCGTGCATATCACTATTGGCATATCATGACACAAGCAGATCTACATCAACACCATCAAATGGACTAGAATAGTTGATCAATTAAATACCAATACCATTCAAAAAATATACAAAAGAAAAATAAATAAATAAATCCAAAAAAGAGAAGCAAAAAATTTTATAAAAAAATGTCAAGAAAAAAATTAAAAGAAATAATTCATCCCATAGTGAAAACCATTCTTATGAAACTTTGGACAAATATCATGATGAAAAACCATTCATGGGTGTAATTTGTAAAATCAATTATCTATGTGTACAATTACATTAGGGGCCAAGTTGTCTCATCTAGCACACCTTTTTCCATGACATCATCATTCATCCAATCCACATCATTTCCATCCATCTTCCCTACCCAACTTGATCTTAATAAGAACTAGGAGTGTAAACTCAAATTATGATTTGGCATACTCTTGACATGTCTATCATTTAGCCGCACACCATCAAACATCATGTCATCACTTACATATCACTATTCAGCCCTATATCTTGGAGAAAACATGTTATTCTCATGTGGCATAGTCCTTGAAGATCATATCCTAAATCCTCCATCTAATAATTCTCCTATCTCCTATCCTCCATCCAATAATCTTCATGTCTCCTATCCCCCACTTAATTGTCTTCTCATACTCTACCTAAGAAATCCCTTATCCTTCCATCATTATTGCTAGACTCGATTCTCCCTTGTCACCAGTTCTAAAATTTCAATCTTAAGTGATCCAAAGATTCCTCGCAATACTCCAATCCAAACCACCTATCATATACCCCTCACAATTGGTCAATCTCAAAAGTATTCCATTCAAATACAACAATCTTAATTCATACAATCTAGGTATCATATTTTTAGGCACCTAAATTAGTTCATACCTGATCACACTTCACTTTGTGTTGTTCTATCCATTAATTAAATAAATAGTCATTTATTTAATTAAATCTAGCCCTATCCCCTCAAATCCTCCAACTAAAAAATTAATTAATAGATAATTAATTGATTTAGGTTAATTAATCACTAATCATGTCCACATATGATAAGGATCCCTTTTCAATAAATCCTAATTTTAGATTCTCTCATCTCCTTGAAATATGCAACAAGACAAATCATGCCTTCTAAAAAGTTCAGTCTTGTCTTTTTTAGAAATCAAATCTTATCTCCCAAGATATATTTTTCAAATATCCCACCAAATCTTATCCATCCATTATTTGGATATGTCCAACCCCCGCCATCAATCTCCTATCTACACGCTTTCCAATTAATCCCCTTTTAATAGTTGTCAAAGCCTCCTTGCTTGAGAGCTCTCATCAATTGTGAGCCTTTCATTCCTCCCACTTAGGTCTTACACCTCATGGGACACTTGCAACTTGACTACAACTTCAATCCAAACACTAATCCTCAATCAATTTCATCCATCCTAATGAGTCCTAGAATTGTCTTATTTTCCTTGTTTTAGTTTCATTCTTTTCACAATAATTTTGATAGTTTCAAAGACATTCTCAAACCTTTGGACACTTATTTTAAGTATTTAGAGCATTGAGGATGATATATTATATTGATAAATAATTGTGTGAGTATGTGAATGTCTATGGAATTTAATAGGGTTTTATGTTGATTATGGTTATTAATGATGAAAATATTCCTTTGAAATAAAGTAACTACTGTAATGAAAGATTTGTCAACCCACAACAAAAGGATGCCTATCTGCTATAGCCAAAGAGGGTGATCACCTACAACACATGTTTCTCATAGCTAATGTAGGTAATGGTCAAAGAGTGTGAACATAATTTATTCATGGATCACTTCATGTTTTTACTTTATGCTATCATTAGGCCGTAGAGAAAAGAAGGTACTTGTAATAATAGTGGTTATGGCTTATAATAAGTTTTTCCTTGTTAGGCACTTTTTCGATTATAACCGTCTTCTTTAAAGATGTAGGGTCTTGATATGATTTTGACACTCTTACCTCCACTAGACTTTTATTATTGCTTAAAATAAGACCTATTCCTCTTCCTGTGTTTTTGGGAGAGTCAACAACTGTTTACATTTTGTTTTTAATCCAAGAATACTTGAACTCTCAAAGATCTTATATATATGTTTGATCTTGTGAGAGGTTGAAATCTAGCTAGATATTTTGTATTAAGTAGATTTGAATATAAGACCTCTTCATGTTGATCAGATACTTTGTTCTCTATTTTATACGTTTGAATTGCAATAAAGAAGGATACAACTTTTTCCATGAATCTTTGAATTAATATTTGAAGAAGGATATTGTGGGATTACAGAAAATCAAGAAAGGGCCACTTGAAATACTATAATACTCCCTATAGTTTAGATTATTAATTACAGTAGAATGAGTTTCTAAATTGAATTTATTGGTTATAGTTAAAGTGAATTATTATTATAGAAAATTGTAGCATAGTTGAGTCATTAAATTACTATCTTCATAAGAGTAGTTATCATAGCAGTTATTATAGTTACTCATTGTTATTCATTTGAATCTATTTATAGATAGAGTTATTTCATTCAAGTTGCTTTCAATTATATTTTATTTTGTTACTCTTTTGTACATAATTGATTAGGATGATTGAGGATTCTCAACTGCACATGCAGTGCTAACATCATCTAAATATTATGATCCCTGGTTGATAAATTAAATGAAACACCTCTAGAATAATGAATTGCTCAATAAGGGATTTGTTGGTTCGTTAAGTTGTATGTATGCATTGTCTACATCAACCGATTGAACATGGATGGAGTTGTACATTTTTGGCGCTATTGTCAGGGATGGTACTAGAGTTCATAATTTCTAAAGCATGTTTTAGTACATTTATAAAGCTTTCTTAATTTAGGAATTTTTCATTTGCAACAATTAGGACTAATAGAATTTATGAATCAACCCTGAACTACTTACTAATAGTGTGTTGAAAAATTTGTTAAGCTCAAGTTACTATTGTATGTGGTAGTAAAGAGACACTTTGGGGAGATTTCTCCCATCGAACCAAAATCAAGAGGAATTATTTGAAGATATTGGTGCAAGCAAGGAATTGACTGGGGGAATCAATGACCTAGACAAACCCCTCACACCAATAGTTCTTATGAACCTTGGGGGAATCCCCATAAGACATCTTGACATCATGGTAGAAGAGGTAGTGGATAATCTAGCTGAGCCTATTACATTTATATTTCCAATCACAAATCAAGAGCAAGTGGCTACCCTGAAGAACATACCTCCTTCAGCCTTACCTAATTTCTATTGTCCAATCATAGAAGACCCCGATACATTTATGTTCGAGTTTGATGTTCTATGCAGAAGCTATGACTATACCACAAATGCGCATAGGTTGAAACTCTTCCCAACCACATTGAAAGATGTTGCTTTGTGATAGTTCATAGGATTAAGAAGAAATGTAGTGCCAAATTGGAAAACAATGGAGGAATTCTTGAAAAAATACCAAGAGTATTCTTAGAGAGGAGACATGAAAAGAGATGATAATTTCAAAATGTCATAGAGGGGAGAAGAACCCCTTGAAGACTGTGTGGAGAGGTTTTGATTTTTCCTATAAAAGTCACATAAAAATAGGCTCTCCCTAGAGTCCTTAAAACTAGTATTTCTACGAGGGGGATATAAAGATTGCCTAGATGCATTAAACCTCATCGAAACAGGGGTTATTTCTCAATTACCTTTTGAGGAAATTTGTCAGATATGCAAAAATTATTCAAGATAATCTATGAAGAAGACTAGAGGTGTCAAAGCCTTTTCTTCCACCAAAACATCCATAGGTGTTTCCAAGGTGGAACTCAATAACCTTTTATCAAAACATGAAGGAAGATATAATTATCCATCTAGCAACCCAACTAGACACTCTGCACATCAAAAATAAATAAGAAGAATTAGAGGTTGCTCTTATAGAATATTGTCCACATCACCCCCAGAAAAAGGTTAACTATAAGTGCAAAAAAATTGTTATTATTTTCAAAGAGAAGTAAGGAAAACCTAAATTTTGTACCCTAGAAGATGAGGAAGGCCAAGTGTTCTATATTTCCCAATGCTAACCATGGTAACAAAGATAAGGTATTCCTCAAGAACCTTTTTCTTATAATATGTCCTTTCTTGGGATCAATTCAAATTTCCCTAACTAGAACAATCCACCGTGGAATAACCTACCAAATCAACCATGGCCAAATTCCCAATCATCTAACTGGATTCCAAAATAGGGGATGTGGAAACAATCATATCAATCTCCAAATTATAATCCACAATGGTGGTTCTCTCGAAAATGGCCACCACAATGGCATGGAAACCAACAGTGGCAAAACCCAAATGTCATCTACCTACAACCATAACAATCTTTGCAACAACAACCAACCATATCTACCCCAGCACAACCAAGAGCACCATAATTATCAACTCAACCTGCACCAAACCCTAACAATAAGCATGTCCAACAGGATTATACTAACAAACATATCTGATACCCAACCTATGTGGTTGAGGTGAGTGATGTTCACCTGTGTTCAATAAAAATGATTGTTGGACCATCATCTCCTCATATTATAGAACTTTTTGATGAGGAACCAACAATTAAAACTACTAACCATTCAATTAAACAACCTGAATAAGACAAGCTACATCTAAACATCCAAATAAGGAACCACCATTCCTAGAGAGGTTGACCACTCAAAAGTTTCACTCTGAACCTAAATTTGACTTCTTGAGTTAGTTGAAGAATGTTTGTGTCAAAATTCCCTTGATCCAAGCTATTAAAGAAGTTCCCATCTACACAAAGACTATGAGGGAACTATGCCTCAAAAATATAGGAAGGAAACAAAAGGACCCACAAACTATCCACGTTATAGGACAATAGGATGATATTATGTTGGGAAACTTAGTTGTCCCAAAGTATGTAGACCCTAGTATTCTTGTTGTAGATGTGCAGATTAATGGCACACTCATGAAGAATACCCTCATTGACCTAGGAGAAACAATCAATGTAATGACAAGAGAAATAATTCAAAAGCTTCAACTAATGGATCTGATACCTACACCCATAGTTCCACATTTAGAAAATAGGTTAATAGTCAAACCAAAAGGTATTATTGAGGATTTAGCCATCACATTGGATTCATGGGAATATCTAGCAAACTTTATAGTTTTGCAACCTAAGGCCAATCTCAGAGGATACCCCTTAATCTTAGGTAGACCATGGTTAGCCATAGAAAATCTATTTATTGGATGTAGATATGGTAACATGATCATTTCTAATGGGAATGTGATCAAAAAAAATTAGTACTCTATCCACTTGCACAACCTCATATAGAATTGGAATAATATGTATCGCCAAGTTTCTAGGATGATGACCAATATTCCCTGCAAACACTTATGACCATAGAATGAATCCCAATGGTCAATATTTAGGATGAATATGAAATACTTGCAAATATTATGCAAAACTCTTATGGAATGGACCCACAACAACACTACTATTTAGCATGTTTGCATTGCCCATTATACAATATTATACCTATAACAACCTCTGAATACACTTCTTAGCTATTCCATACACTACTTATGCACAATTGTAATCTTAATCTATCAGGGTTGGATGTTTCTTTTTTCATGACTTCTACCTTACTCATGGAAATAACACTCGGAAAAACACTCAATGTCAATAATCAATCAATAGTCTCCTAGCAATCTGAATTACTTACAATGTTGAAAGCTCACAAAACATCATTTTCCTAGGAATACCATGACATGAAGGGCATATATCCTAATCTCTATATGCATGAAATCTACATCAATGAGGGATACAAACTAGTAAGGTAGCTACAAAAAAGGATGAACAAAATTGTGTGAGATATAGTGAAAATAGAGTTGCATAAATTTTTAGATGAATGGTTCATATATCCAATCTCATAAATTCAATGAGTTTCCCATTGGTGATAGTACCTAAGAAGGGAGGCAAGTGGATAGTATGTGTGAATTATAGAGAATTAAATACAACCACAAGGAACCTAGATCATTTCCCTCTTCCTTTTATTGATCAAGTGTCAGATTCATTAACAGGGAAGAAATACTTTTCTTGCCTAGATAGGTTTAGTGGTTACAATCAAATAAAAATAGCTCCATAAGACCAAGATAAAACGACCTTCATGTGTTCATGGGGTACATATGCCTACTTTATTTTTCCATTTGGGTTGTGTAATGCACTTGCAACATTCCAAAGAGTTGTCTTGAGCATATTTTTCCCATGAATCTATGGAAATATATATGAACGACTTCACCACTTAAAAAAATTCCTATGAAGAAGCACTAGAAAACTTGGTGAACATCCTTCAAAGGTTCCAAGATCATGATCTCTCCCTTAGTCATGATAAATTTTTCATGATGATGACTAAAGGAGTGGTTTTGGACACTTTGTGTCAAGCAAGGTGATTCGGGTAGATCCTAACAAGATAGAAGCGATCTCTACTCTACCTACCCCTAGAAGTAAAAAAATGTGAGAATTTTCCTTGGCCATGCAAGATACTACATGAAATTTATTAATGAATTCAGTAAAATGGCATCTCCCCTATTTTCCCTCCTATCTAAGAACATTGATTTTGAACAGACCACTATCTGCCAAGAATCTTTTGAAGCTCTCCAAATATCCCTCACATGGATACCTATTTTGAGAGGTCCTAACTAGATAGTTCCTTTCCATGTACACACATATGCTTCTAACTTCACCATATGTGTTGTTTTAGGACAAACAAAAAGTAATTTGGAGTTTGTTATTTATTACATCGGTAAAAATCTTCAAGCTATTGAGTTCAATTACACTATCACAAAGAATGAAATGTTAGTAGTAGTCTATGTCTAATAAATTTAGACACTATATCACTGGTTATCCTAACTTTTTTCATTTTGATCATACAATAATATGATACTTGTTGAACAAACAAATGGTTAGTGGATTCCTTGTTATGTGGTTATTATTGTTGTAGGAGTTTTATTTAACTAGTGTGGATAAACCAAGTAAAGAAAATGTGGTAGTTTATTTTCTCTTGAGGCTACAAATCAAAATAGAAGAAGAAATTATGGATGATCCTTTTCTAGATGAAAACTTAATTTTCTTAACAATGCAAATACCTTGGTATGCAAACATAACTAACTACTTGGTTGCAGGTAGGACACCCCCACATCTCTCACCTAGAGAAAGGTGTCATTTAGTTGAACGTAGTTACTGCCTCTAATAAGAAGTACATAATAGTATATATAAACTATCTAACCAAATGGGTAGAGGTTAAACCATTGCAATTTGTTAGAGATAGCAAGGTTCCAACATTCATCTATGAGGAAACATTCACAAGGTATGGAGTGCCTAGGGAGATAGTCACAAATCAATGACCACAATTTACTTTAGATTTGATTACCCATATGGTCAAATAATGTGAGATCAAACATAAAAAAATTCAACTCCCTACCATCCACAATAAAATGGGCAAGTTAAGTTTACAAATAGGGAAATTGAAGCCATTCTAACAAAGATAGTCTAATTGCATCAGAAGGACTAGGCAGCAAGGTTACTAGAAGTTGTTTGGGCATATAGGACAACTTGGAAAACAACATGATTTATTTCATATGAATTAGTATATGGTAAAAAGGTTGTCCTTCCCATTGAATTTGAACATAAAACACTCGGAATAGTAATGCAACTTGAAATGGATCTCTCTAAAGCTCAAAAAGATATAATACACAATCTAAACGCTCTAGATGAAATAAGGATGGATGCAATACATCATACAAATGTTGTGTAAACATAGAGAATCAAATGGAATGACCAGTTTATCAAAACTAAAGAATTTCATGAAGGGGATTGGGAATTGCTCTATAATTCAAGGTATACAAACCATAAGGGTAAATTATAGACATGGTGGCTAGGTCCTTATGAAATAAAATAATTCTTTTAGAATGGATCAGTATAATTAATTACTATTAATCCAATAAAATTCTCTTTGATGGTCAATGGACACCACCTCAAGCTTTATAAAAAATCATTGCATAAATAAGAGTTTCTACAAGAATTGCAGCAATAATTTACACCACTCACAAATTTAACATTTATTGCAAATCATGAAGATACAACTGAATCAACCATTACTACATCTGTAGATGATCCAACCACCTCACCTACTAATGTATATCTGGTATGATCTCACTCAACAATAAAATAACACACATGCATTATATTGCCAATAAATTGTACCACCAACAAAAGCTATTTTCAGATACACATAGTAATTTACAAGCACTTATTCTCATGAGACCTATAGCAACAACCTCAAGGCATTACACAAGGGGCATGTTCTATTGTTTCCCACAACAACTACCTCCACTCACTACCACTCCAAACGCAACAACTATCACTCTCAATTGACATCATTCTAGTCAACTCTACATACAACCACTCTTATTCAATATCAAATTTTGTGGAGTAAGCGAATTATAGAAATTTATTATCATATGGGTTTATAGACATCTGACGATGGTGAAAAAAGTGCTTGAAATAACACTCACATGGTTCACAATACATAACCAATTATCACACGTAACAAAACAACCCAAAACAAATAATAAGAAAACATAAACAAACTAACAATCAGCCTATCTATGTGGAAAGGATGATGGAATACCCAACATTCCCCCCTTATTACATCATTTCTTTAAAGTACTAATAAGAGAATCCTGAAAACTTTCAAACTTCACATGTGCAAGAGGCTTTGTGAAGATATCAGTGTGTTGTTCCTGAGTTGAGCAAAATTGGAGCTGAATGTTGTTTTGTTGAACATGTTCTTGTATGAAGTGAAAATCAACTTGAATATGCTTGGTTCGTTCATCAAACACTAGATTACGAACAAGCTTGAGAACACTTTGATTGTCACAATAGAGGACTATAGGTTGGTTTTGTCGTACCCCCAATCCTTCTAATATGTGATGTAACCAAACTACTTCACAAGTTGTTGCATGATATTCTACCTCTATTGAGGAATGAGAAACTGTGGCTTGATTCTTACTTCCCCAAGAAATGGGACCTGATCTGAGGGAGAAAAAAAATCTAGAAATGGATTTTCTATCATCAATAGAACCTACATAATCTACATCTATGTACCCAGATAAGAAGAATTGATCATTCTTTTTATATTCCAAACCATGATCCATTGTACCATGTAGATACCTTAAGACCCTTTTTGCTGCTATCCAATGACATTTCTTGGGTTCTCACATGAATCATGAAAGATAATTAATAGAAAAACTTATATTTGGTCTTATATATGTCAAGTAAATCAAACCTCCAATCATTTGATGATAGAGAGTTGCATTCACCTGAGGAGATATATCAAATGTAGATAACTGCAAACTTGATTCCATAGGTGTAGACATGGGTTTGGAATCCATAATTTTGAATTTCTCAAGAAGTGTCTTGATATATTTCCTTTGAGATACAAAGATATGGTGATTTGTTTTCCATACCTCTAAGTCGAGACAATAGTGTAGTAGCCCAAGATCAATCATATCAAATGTCTTCTTGAGATCATTCTTGGATGTTTCAACCATTGCTTCTGAGCTTCTTGTAATAAACAAGCCATCAACATATACAATAATTATCACAATATCCCCCCTTGATCCTTGAGGTAGAGATTTGAATCATATGGATGCCTAGTGAAACCATGTTGTAGCATATGTTCATCAATTTTTATATACCAAGCTCTAGGAGCTTGTTTGAGACTATATAGGGACTTGAAAAGTTTACAAACCTTTTCCTCTTTACCAGGTGCAACATATCCCTCTGGTCGGGTCATAGAGACCTCTTCCTTAATGTCCCCATTAAGAAAGGCACTTTTTACATCCATTTGATACAATTTCCATCCAAATTGAGTAGCTAAAGCAAATATCATTCTAATGGTTTTTATCTTTGCAGTGGGAGAAAATGTTTCCTCATAGTTTATTCCTTCTTTTTGGGCATAACCCTTGGCTACGAGTCTAGACTTATGTTTATCTATACTACCATCTACTTTATACTTAGTTTTAAAAATCCATTTACAACCAATTGCTTTCTTACCAGGTAGTAGATCAACAAGCTCCCAAGTGTTGTTTTTCATTAGAGATTGATACTATGCATCCATAGCCTCTTTCCAAGGCTTTGATTCTAGTGCTTCCTGAACATTGGATGGCTCAAAATTTTCAACAACTGAAGTCATTAGTGCAAATTTTACCTCATTGCGAGCCATGTTGCAAGTCCTCGGACCTGAAGTGGAAGTGTTTAGGACTCCATTTAACTTTGCATCTCGAATGGTACTAGTGTACCACTTTGGTAAAAGTCTTGTGACATTGGTGGGTGTTGACTAATTATCAACTTGTCCATCATTTTTTACCATCCATGTTGAAAATAGGAGCACTATCTGAAGTAGATGACAATGCAGGAGGAGAACTTACATCATTTTTCTCATCAAAAATTACATCTCTACTAATGTATATCTTCTTTGTATTGGGATCCATAAGGCAATATGCTTTAGATTCATTACTATATCCTAGTAGAATACATTTCATTGATTTTTCATCTAACTTCTTCCTTTTTTGTTTAGGATTGTGCATATATAGGCAATGCATCCAAACACATGAAGATGAGAGATAGAAGGCTTTACCCTTGTCCATACTTCTTTCGATGTAATGCCATCAAGTGCTTTGGTTGGTGCATGATTCAAAAGATAAATTGTTGTGTGAACAACTTCAACCCAATATGCATGCTCTAGTTGAGAATCTTTCAACATACATCAGACCATCTCTACGATGATGCAATTTGTCCATTCAACAACTCCATTTTGTTGAGGTGTGTATGTTGCAGTCAGTTGACACTGAATTCCATTTTCTTTCAGATATGTGGAGAATTTTGTGTTGGTGTATTCCCCCCCTCAATTTGAGCAGAGGACACAAATATAGTGATTCATATTTTTCTCTACCTAAGTGCGAAACTCTTTGAAATACGATCGAGCTTCATCTTTATGCTTCAAACAATATACCCACAGTTTCCTTGTATGATCATCAACAAACAACTAAAATTACTTGTAGCCATTGTAACTAGGTGGCATAGGCCCACACAAATCGGTATGCACTAGCTACAAAGGTTGGCTTGCACGATGCTCAATAGGATAGAAGGGTGCTCTATGTTGTTTTCCAACAATACAACTAGAAAAAATAAAACTTGACTTCTCAAGTGAGGGAAGCCCTTTGACCATGCATTTCTTACTAACTGTTAGCAAGTACTAGTGCTTAAATGACCAAATCTACGATGCCAAAGTAGAGCAAGATCCTCATCCTTAGTCACTAAGGCTTGATTATTAGCAACTATATCAAGCTTGAACATTTTTCCAATCTCAGTAGCACTGGCAACAATCTTTTAATTTTTACACTTATCTTTGATAAGACAAATCTTCGTATCCTGATGGCTATCAAACTCAATCCTAAGGTTGTGGTCAAGAAATTGATTAACAAAAAGAATATTTTTTGGTAAGTCCTAACACGTGCAAGACATTAGTAAGCCTACAATGATTGATGCCAAACTTCAAAGAGATGTCACCAATACCTTTGATTTCATGGGTGGTTTCATCTCCAAGAGTGATTGTACCATGATGGGGTTTCAATGTGAGAAACCACTCCTTTTGTCCATTCATGTGCTTTGTAGCACCTGAGTCCACATACCATATTGAGGTTGATTGTGAACCATCTTCTAAAGCGTGGGTTGAAAGAACATATTTCTCATCCAAAAAATCTTCTGCTTCAGCAACATTGTTTTGTTGTTTATGTTTGTTATTTTTCTCCCATTGTGGTTTGCCACTTTGAAGTGGCTTGTTTGGGTGTGGTTTGTTGGATGATCCTTTGTTGAAGGAATTGTACCAACAATTTTTCACATCATGTCCAACTCTTTCACATATTGGACACTGCTTCATAAGCTTCTTGCCTTTATGGTGAATGGTGATGGCATGATCCTCCTCCTTATGTTCATGCCTTAAAGATTCTTCTTTCTGGAGCAGATTCATGAGCTTCTCAAAAGTGGGTGTCATCTCTGTGACATTCAAAGTTTTCACAGACTTTATACCTAGAAGGTAGTGCCCATAGAACAATAGGCACCAAAACTCCATCATCAATTGTTTCTCCCAATGCCTGTAATGAAGCTCTCAACTTTGTAATCCTTTTGAGAAAGGATTCCAATTGATCTCCATTTTTCATCTTCAGGCTATCTAGATGACTCTACAAATTTAGGATTTGATTCTGATTCTTCACCTCATACACCATTTGTAGCTTTTACCAAGCATCTTTAGTTGTAGACGAGTCTCGGATGAAAGGCTAAACTTCATTAGGCATGCTAAACATGATGATCTTTTTTCCTTTTTGTCTACTTGGTCAAATTTCTTTTGCTCATCAACATTTTTTTTATGTCTTGTTGTGGTTCCATTGATCACGTCCCAAAATTCTTCAAACTCAAGTTGAGTTTTGAGTTTGGTCTTCCATGCGAAATAGTTATTTCCGCGCAACAACTAAGAATCTAGAAGAAGGAATTTTGGAGAACTACCTGCCATTGTGTTAGCTAGATATGGATGCTCTTTAGTCATGTTTCTCATCACTCAGATCAGCATTTTGTTGCAAACGACAACAAAATGGACATTTGAGGAATCAAAATAACATCTTTAAGAGGAAACAATAATCATAAAAATATAATCTAACAATAGCTTAGTTCAAGAATGGTTTTACAAGATCTAATGGACAACCATTATCTATGATGACAACACCCTTCCTTATGTTTTCTTTGAAATGATCTACAATCTTAAAGTAGCTACCTCAGATTTCCATCTCCTTCATTCAAGGCCATGTAGCACATAACACGAGCAACTGGAGACTTGGCTACAAGAGGGCACTTACATATAGCGCTAAAAAATCTTCCTTGCAATGTCCCAAGCCTTATATGATGTTGGTCGATGGTGGAGGGTGCATGAGATTAATGGATGGCACCAATGGTTGCAAGTTCCAATGTACACTTTAGTTATTCCACCGCTCACAAGAAGGCTGCAAACTCTTCCCGACGCCTCTTTGCTGCAAATATACGACAATTAAAGAAGCCATATTAGAAGCCTAAAAGCTCGTTCCCCCACATTGTGCATGAAAGTGGGAGCAAAGTATCAACATTCCCTTCTTCAATGAATTGGTTTGATAGAACGCACAACAGTCTTGTTCAACTGGCTATGCGTGATCAGCTCTCACAAACTTTCCTACTTCAAAGAGAAGACCCACACCTTTATAGATAGCAGATCAAGCTTCAAACAATAAAATTTATAGACCATAAAGTATTTAGGCCAAACGCCTACCAAACTTGCAACTCCAACCAATGAAGAGATCGTGCCAATCAAATGTGGGATGCCCGCTAATGACTTTATGTAAGATCTGCATAGATCAGTGAAGCCCAATAGGAATACAAATCCACAACAAGCACTCAAAGAATGGTAGACAGATCCAGAATGGGCCAAGCAATGAAATGGGTATAAAGGACCATAAGAACTGGCCTTCCTCAAAATGCCATGAGCAGATCAAACCAAACAAAGTGCTAGCCTTCAAGAGGATATGTGATCTCGTGAGAGCCAAGGAAAGATTCACAAAGGTGATCTTTTGTTTGATAATTATGCCAACATTATCACTCAATAATAATAGGAACATAATCAACTTCTCTTTGATACCATATTAGATTTTGCGAAGCAAGTGAATTGGCCAACTTTATTATCATATGGGTTTATATACATCTGACGATGGTGAACAAAGTGCTTGAAATAACACTCACATGGTTCACAATATATAAACAATTATCACACATAACAAAACAACCCAAAACAAATAATAACAAACCATAAACTAACTAACAATCAACCTATCTATGTGGAAAGAATGATGGAATACCCAACATTCAACACCTCTTCAATGCATCACACCACGTCATTACAAATCAATTACATACACAACACATCTTTCTTCTTTTGTATATAGCCTTTTTTGGGAACATGCCATCATTCTGATAGTTTCTCTGTAGGGAAAGTTTCCCATCGTACCTCTATCTAATTCCATCATTACATCTCTCTCAACAAGTTGTTACTTGGCAGCATTCAAATCACATCACCTGCACCACCTTTCACATCACCATAGCCATTCCAATTATTTTTCATATTATAAACTATGATTATCATTAACTTTATTAATTTTCTTTGAAATTCACATTCATGCAACATTTACTTTATATTATATCCATATCTCCAATACTTTAAAAATGGTCCCATCCATACTTCCCATACCTTTTGATTTGAGGATAAATTGCCACTTTAAATTGGGGGGGGGTGTATTGGTTCATTTGCCAGGTTTTTCAAGTTATATATACCAGCCCAAATTATTTTTCCAACTCACAAACACAAAGATTATAGCATTCATATTACAACATTCAAAGAAGCAAGAATTCAAACATAAGCAACAAATAGATTGAAGCATAATTTGTTCGACGAAGGTTACAAAACTTCAAAATGGGAGGGACATCGTTAGAAGGGAGCCATCAACCCATAATTTACTAGTAGAAGGATAACTAGGTTTGTTTGTTTTCTACAATCTAGATGACATGGATTACTTCATCTTACAAAATTCAATGAGGTAATGACACAACAATTTGCTAGCACATTACAAATATGAGCAGATGCAATTACAACTCAAAATTAATTCATACGACCAGGAGAAGAATTGGATTCCTTGGCTCAAGGTACTAAGCAATTTTCCCTACCCTAGATATGGGCATTTTTTATGTATATATCATTAAATATTTGACTTGTGATGGTAGACAATCTCCTCTTGTACACAATACATTTTAAATTGTTAAGTCACCTTCGCCATCAAAGGTCAGTGAATGTCCCAAATTTCTTATATAACTTATTGAAACAAATGTATATCAAGTACAAAAGAAAGAGAAAGCTATTTGTCTTGTCTCATTACTGTTTGGTCACTTTATTAGTAAAAAGAAGCCTTAGAACCCAATTCCCTAATATTTCTTGGGAAAATTTTCTAGCATGCAACAATATAAATGGCATACCTTTAAGTCCAAGGTTAGATGGAGCAAATAGGGCTCAGAAGGTGAGTGATTTGTCTAAAAAAAGGGAAGAGGAACATATATCCCCTTCCCCACATGTTGCATCATCTACTTGTAGCAATAACACACAATTAGAGCCAAAGACACAGGAAACCCACCTGCAGCCTCTAGGGCATAGCCCACAACACCTGTAGATTCAAAAACCCTTGATGCCATAGAAAGCCTTACTATTCCCAAGAAGCATAAGGAAAAACTATACCTTCCCCTTCTGAATCTATAAAGAAGTAGAAAAGGCTTGTGTAGCCTAAAAGGCAGTCACAAAATATTAAGGAAAGGGACATTGTAGGAGGGAAGGCCCATTATGGAAAAGAAAAGGTCATGATAATAGAGTTTGAAACTGACTCAAAAAATATAAAATTTACCTAATGATCAAGAACAATCCAAAAGCATGTAATTTAGGTATATAAGCATCAGTTCAAATTCAAAATCTGAATATGATTTATTTATGGAAAAGAAGAAACCTAGACCTTATAACTTTCCAATGGTTGAAGAGGAATTTTCTTCACCAATTGAGACTAATGAAGAATTATTTTTGGAGGATGAAAATGAATTACTCTTGATAGGTAGAGATGAAGTTAATGAGCTGCAAGAAGCTCTACATAAAATTAAGGAACTAGAAGAACAAATAAAGGGTTACCAACAAAAATAGAATGGGTTGGATATCAAGGTTAAAGAATTGGAAAATCAGTTGCATGTTTATCAATAGAAAGGAGTAGGTTTGGATAAATTTTCTCAATTGGCCATCATAGAAATAAATAAGAAAACTTCAAAACTTGATGACCAGCATGATTTCCCAACAACACCAAAAACCCCCACTTTTGTTACCCTTGGGGTGAAATTGTGGAGTAAAATGGAAGAGCTTTCTCAGTCACAAAGAGAAAGGAATAAGGAGAGGTCAGAATTGATAGTGAACCATAAAGAGAAATTGAAAATAAGAACACAAAGGTTAAAGGGTTAAAGGTAAACATTGAAGAAATGGTTGATAAGACCGTTTGACTCCTAAAATGTAGACCGCCTACTAGGGTCTATACCCTATTTCTATAGGAAAAAAATTGAGTTTCCAATTCAACCAATTAATTAGTGATCTTCCAATTTCCTTATCATCACCAATATTGTTCTTAAAAGCTTATCAAGAGACCACACTAGACATGCAGGATCAACTGTGTGAATTTGACCTACATAATTTGGCCATTTTGTATGATATTTCTTGAAACCCACTAATTTTTGTGAGAGATGTTCACATAAAGGCATTAGTTTCTTTTATCTGAAATGAACATCAAAGAGGTCAGTTGTGACAAGATTATCATAAGAGGGATAAGTCACTTCCCCTTTATATTAAAGCTAAGGTAGAGAATACCAATGAGGCAGCTGAGGAGTGGATTGACCTCGTAGACAGGTGCTATGTGGAAAAGAAAATTTTAGATTATAGAGAAAAATAATACAAAATATTTCAAGATATGGCAATTGGAACAAGAAGAGATGAACTCACTTTCTCCTAGAATAGATGGAAAGAATTGAAAAAGAAATAATCCCTTTCCATTTTTAATTACTTGGTAGCAGTTATGAGGGCATATAAGTACATCAAGGCTTCCCTACAACACCAAATCACTTGGTTCCCCCTAACATTTCATCCTCCTCTTCTCTTGTACCCAATTCCACATTAGACAAGGAGAGAAGAACAAGGAGCAACAAAGCAAGCCATATAGGAAAGAATATCTTAACATAAAGGATTCTATTGAAAGTACAGGGAAGGAGTCATTGACACAATAGACTACAGAGAAATTGCAATACATAATAATCAGAGTCCCTAAATTGCTTGAGGTCAAGAAAAAAGCCAAGTTGGCAGGAGTGATGAGTCCTAGAATTGTCCTATTTTCCTTGTTTTGGTTTCATAATTTTCATAATATTTTTGAGTTTCAAAGACATTCCCAAACCTTCCACTTATTTTAAGTGTTTAAAGCATTGAGGATGATATATTATATTGATAAATAATTGTATGAATCTATGAATGTCTATGGAATTTAATAGGGTTTTATGTTGATTATGGTTATTAATGATGAAAATATTGCTTTGAAATAAACTAGCCCCTCTAGCAAAGGATTTGTCAACCACAAAAAAGGGACTATCAACTCACAACAAAAGGATTCTTGTTTGTCGCAACCAAAGAGGGTGATTGCCTACAACACATGCAATTTTTCGTAGCTGATGCATGCAATGGTCAGAGAATGTGAGCATGATTTATTCATGGATCACTCCATATTTTTACTTTATGCTATCATTAGGTCATGGAGAAAAGAAGATACTTGTAATAACAAGGGTTATGACGTGCAATAAGTTATTCCCTATTAGGTACATCTTCAATTATAACCGTCTTCTTTAAAGATGTAGAGTCTTGATATGATTCTAACACTCTTACATCCACTAGCTTTTCATTACTGCTCAAAATAAAACCTAATCCTTTTCTTGTATTGTTGGGAAAGTCGATAGTTGTTTATAGTTTATTTTCAATCCAAGAATAATCAAACTCTCAAATATCTTATATATGTCTAATCTTGTGAGAGGTTGAAAGCTAGCTAGATATTCCATATTAAGTAGATTTGAATATAAGAACTCTTTGTATTGGTCAAATACTTTGTTCTTAGTTTTGTATGTTTGAATTGTAATAAATAAGGATACATTTTTTCCCATGAATCTTTGAGTTAAGATTTGAAGAAGGATATTGTGGGATTGTCATAACTCAAGCAAGGTCCACTTGAGGTACTACAATACTTCTTGTAGTTTAAATTATTAATTACGGTAGAATGAATTACCCAATTGAATTTCCTAGTTATAGTTAAAGTGAATTGTTATTGTGATCCTAAATGTTTATAAACCCTAAATATGCAAAAACAACAATAATGCAATGAAAGAAAACACAAAGGGACACCTCAAGATTAGCCTAAGAAATTGTTAACGCAAAGAGATAAGATGAAAAAATATTGAAAACCATTATACCTTCTCTTTGCAGTTGAAACTCCTTGGTTGGCCCTTGATTTTGGATTGCTTTGTATGCTCCTTAGATGGCTAGATGCAAGATTGACAATATGACTAGATGATAGTGCAAATGACTAAAATGGCTTGGCTAAATGAGTGAAATGCTTGTGAGTTGGGTATTCAAAATGACAACATTTAGGTGCAAAATGACTAAGTGTTTTTTCTTTTTTCCTTAGAGGAGGGGGTATTTATAGAGGAATTTGAATTCTCTAGAGAATTCAATGGTTGAGATTTATCCAACAAGGCCAAGATGAATGGCTAAGGTGAGTTGAGGACTCACAAGCCCTCACATTTTGACATGTGGAATGTGAAGTGGCTAAGAGTGAGATGATGTGTAGGTGATGTGGAAGGAGAGTACATGATGTGGAGGAAGGACATGTACCTTGGAAGTACATTGGGAGATGAGAAGATTCCTTGGAGGAATAAATGTGACTTGGGAGAATCTAGTGGATAAGAGAGGGTCTCCAAAAAGGTGGGAGTTGGTCACATGTGGATGAGGTGACAAGTCCCATGTTCTAGAAGTCTTGGAAGGGTAAAATGTGAATTAAAAATTCACATGGGGAGGAGAGAGACCTAGGATTAATAAATGTGAACTAAAAATTCACATGGGATTGAGGGTCAATCCCAAGAAAGGCAAATGGAAAGGTTGACTAAAAAGGGATGCTAAATGTGGCTAATGACCTTGATTAAGGTTGTGCAAACACATAATTAGGATAATTAATGGAAGATTAAAAGAAAGTGGCAAATGTAGGAGGATGTGACATTAATCCTTGATTAAGAGGATGCACATCCTAATCATGAATTAATTAAATTAATCCAAATTAGAGATGGATTATGGAGGATGTGACAAGGAGAGAGAAAAGAAGAATTTTACATTCATTTTAATTCAAAAAGGTTAAAATGACTAAATTAAATAAATTGATGTATTTATCTAATTTAGAGAGGAAAAAGGGGTAAGGTAAAGCATTTAATTGTTAAATTAAATACTTTAAGGACTTTGGACAGAAAGTGCAATATTAATTAAATAAATTAATATTGACGGAATGGATGAATAAAGAGATGAATTTGATCGTATGGGAGCGATCAAATTTAGATGTCTACAATTATTATAGAAAGTTGTAGCATAGTTGAGTCGTTAATTACTATCTTCATAAGAGAAGTTACCCGTAGCAATATTATAGTTACCTGCAAAAATTGTTATTCATCTAAATTTGTTTTCATATAGAGTTATTTTAGTCAAGTTACTTTCAATTATATTTGCTTTTGTTACTCTTTTATATATATATATATATATATATATATATATATATATATATATATATATTGATTAGGATGATTTATTATTTTCAACTACACATATAGTGCCAGCATCATCTAAAGATTACGATTCCCTGGTTGATAAATTAAATGAAGCACCTCTAGAACAATGAATTGCTTAATAAGGGATTTGTTTGTTTGTTAAGTTGTATGTATGCATTGTCTACATCAATTGATTGAACATAGATGGAGTTGTACACATCCATTAAACAATATATCTTGGCCCTTGATTTCCCTCTAGGAAAGTCTATAAATTGAAGGCCTCGTCCCTTTTGAATATCTTTTCATCATCATAACATTATTTTGTTAGTTTATCAATCTATCATATCACTCTTACTATCATGCTACTAGTTTTATGAGCAACCACATTCCATATATCTACATCGTACATGGTCTTTCTAATTTTTACATGTATTTGATTTGATTAGTCTTCATTTGATGTTATTTCAATGTCATTTGCATGCAATGAATTTTAGTGAAGTTGATGTGAATCAATACATCTAATGTTTGTACTTGTGAGTTAGATATTGCAAGTGAATGATTTTTTGAAAGGGATCTTAGAGATCAACTTTTTATAGGAACCATGTACCATTAAAAGGACCTCACAATTACATCTAGGAGGGTTGAGAGATGAATTTTGACATATAATTTGATATATTTTTTTATTGTGAAATTTTGTAAAAAAATTGGGGCCCCTAGTACAAAATTTGTATAATAGAATAAAATAAATTGTAGTCATATGGCTTAGGATTCTATTAGCATCTATTTTTTCTCTAGTTTGCAAATCTATAGATGGATATACAATGAGTATATATCTAGGATTTCACTTGTAGGGAAAATATACACACCATAATTTATACACAATTGACATATACATAATCATTGTAGGGGATATATTTGAACCATTGAGGTATGTACAAATAAATTTTTCATTCATAGGTAGACATATATAAAATATCTATCATTCATAGATATATACTTGTGTACTCTAGGTTTTTATTGATAAACATTGTGTATATATCATCTTGGGAGGCATATCACTATTTGTATATATTTTGTGAATGTATATTGTTAGGGTTTGAATTTGTGTGTGTATGTCATGGTCACCTATCTATATATATCATGACATTTATCATGTGTACATTCATGTAGTGTATATATATCATGTGTAGGTTTAAAAAGTTTTATATATCACCACGAGCTATATAATCCATGATGTATATATTGCAAGTTATAAAACCCACAATTTCTTTTAAACCACCTTTGTTTAAAATATACGAACCTTTTATTATATTTTCACATTGTTTTGAAATCTACCAAAAGAATTATTTAAATTTCATATTATTTTTTATCTAGAAATATTAATTTATTCTTTTATTTTTGCAAGGCCTTAGCTCCTAGTCATATGGGATAATAGGGGCATTATTAGATCTTGACACCCAATGCCTATCCACTAGCCCCTAATCACCTAGGTGACTAGGTGCTAGCCACCTAGAGGCTAAAATCCCCCCACTCTCTTTATATTAATAAATAGAGCTATTTTTCAAAAATGCTTTTTTTTTTTTTTTTAATAAAAGGGGTAAAAACTTTATTGAAAATCAGAGCAAAGCATTACATAACAACAAAGGGCCAAAGCCCCAGGAACCAACAAAAACCACAAGAAAAGCCAGAAACAAAATCATTCTTCCCCAATAGCCCTCCCATCCTCTGCAAGAATCCTCTCCAAATCCTGACATAACTCACGGGGAATCTGCTCCCACCCATCAATCTTCCCACCATCAATATTCTCTGATGCCCATTTGGCTAGACAATCAGCTGCCCTATTCCATTCCCTTGGAATATGGACATAAGATACTGACTCCATCAAAGATCTAACCTGCAATATCTGCTGCACCAACATAGCCAACTGCCAGCTAACATCAGAAATCTTCTTTCCATGAAGTAAATTGACCAAGACCTGAGAGTCTGACTCTTTTCAAAAATGCTTTTAACTTTTGACCTATTAATGAGATTTTTTACTTTTTATAGGCGTTGGAAAGCTGATTTGGAGCTCTACACTATGGTTTATAATTTTTTTCTAGAATTTACACTAATAATCAGTTACAACCATTCAAATTTTTATTTTCTTTTAACTTTAAATGCTCATAACTTTTGCATACAAAATCATTTTTCAACAATTTTTTTTTAAATTATCAAAAAATTGCAAAGAATCCAAATGTGTTATTTATTATTTTATAAAAATGTATTTTTTGGAGTGTTTGATCACAATATAAATTGGGATTAAAATTAACTAATGACATTTTGATTTGGGCTTAAAATTTACGTGTGTCTTCTGAACTTGAAGTTGTATTTGCATATGCTCTCCTCTAGCATCTTAGAGTGATCTTGAGGATAAAAAACAAGTGTAATCTTCTTTTCTTTTTTAAGGGGCCTACCTAGGGATTTCATCACCCTAGGGGACGACCTCAACTCCCATTTTTTGGTGGAGTATAAATAAAAAAGGAATGAAACAAAAGACACATCTCTTGGAAATGAAAATCTATCATTTTGGGCTAAGTCCCTAGGAACTTCATACCTTGGGGAAGTGAAGGTGAAGAGTTGGGTTACCCTCTCCTCCCCTTTTTTTTTGAATTTTTTCCTTTTATTTTCATAAAATTAGGCCTCACATACCCTTCTGGTATAATGAGGATATCCTCCTAGTTGAGCTTGTGAAGCTTAGTTTAAGAATTTTTGGCCCTTTTCTTGTGGTGCATTGAACATACAAGGATTGATAAACCTAGTTGATTTATACGTGTTCATATGTATTGTATATATTTTGATGTTTAGATAACCTTCCCAACTTTAAAATAGGAAAGTGGATACCAACATGAGGAAAAAGCAAGAACAATGAAAGAGTATTCATGTGGAGGAGAGATTTAGGCCAATTTTGTTGCTAGAAGTGAAGTTCAAAAGGATTGCATGGAGATTTGAGGAGTTGCAAATTTTTTGCCCCGAAGAGAAGAGGAATGGAGAGTAGTAGCTAGATATTGAGTTTTTTTAAGCATGCCCAACCATGAAACTTGAAAATATGGGCCTTATTTTGATAGGTACATTCAATAAATCCTTTATTTCTTGCTTTTCAACTCTCATTCAACACTTTTGAATGCATACACAACAAATTTTTATGAATACATTGGTTAGTTTCATGAGAAAAAACAAAGAAAGTTGAAAACAAGAGATAATCGGTATAGTAAATTCAAAAAATGTATCAAAACCTTAGCCTATGCCCTTAGTCCTTTGCAAACCATAGAAAAATCTAAAAACCCTTCTTGGAATTGGTTGTGTGTGGAGGAAAATGTGGCTGCATCAAGGGTTGAGCCCAACATATAGCATATTGCTTTCCTATAGCTCATCTAGGGTTTAAAGATAGGTTGAGGACAAATTTTTATGATGATTGAGTTGTAATAAGAGACACTTTACTATCATGGATAAGAACAATCCACTGTCATTAACAAGAGGATCACAATCATATGAATAAGGATAGTCCATTATCATTAACAAGATGATTAGAGTCATGAGAAGTATATTACAGTCATAAATGAGGACATTCATGTCATAGAGGAAAATGATATCACCATGCTAAGTGTAGCCATAGACAATGATAGTCAAAAGAAGGCTAAGATGATAGAGTTTGCTAGTCAAAGCATGATAAAGATATGAAAATATTCATGGGACAATTATATTCAAAGTGACAGTCCATAAAAGAGACTATCAAAGCATGATGAAGGTATTTTGAGGGGTAGTCCACAATGAAGGCATCATACCATGGAGGACAATTATAAGCCCTTTAACTGTCAAGATGAAATAGAAGTTGTAAAAGATCATTCACTAATGAAGGGTAGAGTCATTAGCGATGGAAGTCATTTTAAATGAAGACAATACTCTTTAATACATCACAGTCAAGGCCAATATGAAGGACTATGTAGTTAGTCATTGCCATCAATGGAAAAAAAGAGTGAGAGTTGAGATAGTCAATGGATTTAAGACTATGAGAGGATGACAAAGATGCCATCACACAAGGGGGTAAAATCAATGACAATCATACCTTTAAATAAAACAATCACTGTGCAATGAGAAGGGGCAGATGCCAAGGGGATGATAGTGAAAGAAAGAGATAGCTCTGAGATGGTCATCAGTAAGTAATAGCTAGAAGTGACAAGGCATTTAATCTCTCATGATAGGACATGAAGGAAGCAATGTTAAAATTTGGATAAGGTAGTGAAAGATGAAGACTTCACCATGACAATAACTTTCAAAACCTTGTTAACACTTGAAGATTTTCACGTCAATAGCAGGGTAATCTTAAAGGCTTGAAAAGGGAAGATTGGTATTAGGCAGAGCAAGCAAAAATGTCTAGGACAATCACTTTAATGAGATCTATGAAAGGGGTAGACCATGCATCAAATTTCAATAGGTAGCTAAAAGCCATCACAAGGTTCAAATGATAGTATTGCAAGTATTTTAAGGCAGTCAAATAAGTAAAGGAGCAGTTTGCAAAAGTTTTCGACCTACGAAAAAGAATGATGGTCAATACAATTTACTAGGGTTTGTCAATCACTTTTAATGAGTTCCAAAACATGTATAAGTTCCCTTAGATTTCAAACTACCAAACCCTAGCTAGAAATCAAAGAATAGAGGCATTCACATTGAGCAATTGGCAAGGCTTCAAACTTTGCAACAAATTGTATGGGATTGTCATAAGAGGGCAACAAACCAAATAGGTGACAGTATATTCAAACATAATGCATAAATGACAACTTGATGAAAATGTCGGTCTTTTATCAAGTTAATAAGGACAATAACTACTTTAAGGAAGGTGTGTAAGTTTGTATCATAGACCTCTTTTGAGTGTTAGGGATAACCTTTACTCATTAAACGCCATGTAATCTTCTTAAAATACTACCACACAAGCCTTAAACTTCCCTCCTCCATAGCGAACACCACATTTCCCAATAAGAGCACAGTCAAGGGTTCAAGTGCTTGATGACAATAAATGTTTTGAGAAGAGACAACGAACAGTGGTCATGATTTCTTCAAAAGATTAAATGCAAAACTAGGTATAATTTCCATTCAAGTGCAAGGTCAAGGACTATGCAAAAGTTTGACAGTCATCTTTAGAAGATAGCTACAATTAAGTTGAGAAGGACAAGGTATATAAAAGACAAATTGAGGCTCCTAGAGCATGTAATTATTTAATAAACTTAAGAAGTTGTTTATCTTCAGATAACCCACATGCTTGTTGTCAAGCATAAATTTTTTATAATTTAGTGACTTGTTCATGCTCAATTTTGGTGCACTTAGAGACAATTTAGGCCTATTTTAGAATCCCTCATGGTTACAACTAGGTTTGGGAGGATTTTGGAGCTATATGCATGCATTTTGGGGCAGTTTGAGGTCCTAAAATAAAGGATTTTTTACCTTGTACACCCAACAAGTTGAAGACTTCATGCAAATTTATTTAAGGCATCAATTCCAATAAATTTCACATCTATTTTAGAAGACCGGTTCAAGTTGAGTTGGGGCACACTTTAGGGAGCATGCAAAGGTCAAAGAAGTCAATGAGTTTAATTCAACTCTCACCACAAAAATTTGCATGTTTTTGCTTCCAATTCACATCCATTTCAATTCATCATGCAAGCTCAACATATTCTACAAGGTTCAACTTCATTTAGCTGAAGAGGTCTTTTATAAGACAAGGCTTTCAGCTCTTTCTAGAGCATTTCTTTCATTCCTCTTTCTTCCTTATGTAAAAGAGAAGAATTGTAACTCATTTTGAGATTTATAGAGCAACAACTTTATGTTGTTTCATGTAGTATTTTCAAATTTGTACAAGCAAAATTCCTATTTTTTAATAGAAAGCAGCAAGTTTTCCTTCTCCAAATTCTTTTGTTAAGTGTTTTGTGGATGATTTGATTTGATTTTTGTGATTATGAATGCAAGATCCTTAAATTACACATCTCATCACAAAACATTTTATACTAGAATAAGCAAAAATTATATAGGTCATAGGTTGTGTTATTTCTTTTAGTATTTGTAGTTGTAGTTGTGAAAACTTTTAGTTTTCCTTCAAGAACCTAAAATATAACCTTTTTATGAAACATTATTGTGTGAGCTTGTAGAGATTGAGTTGTGCATAGAGTAAAGCTAATTTTTGAGAGAAGTTGTAATTGAACCAGCAGGTATAAGTCTTAGATTTTTGGTGCATCACCTCTTAGGGTTAGTAAAACTTTTCATTTTAGTCCTTCTATCCCTTTTCCTAATCAATTCAGTAGTTTTTAGGAGGTTCATCAAGGGAACATTCCCTCTTTGAAGGTTCATCTTCGCCATAAGTGACCCACAAATTGAAGATGATCCCATATTTCATAAGATAGTTGAGTTTTACACTCGATTAGGGTGCAATCCTCATGACAACACTACCAATGAATCTTATTCAGGGTTCCAATACATAGGGGGATACCCAAATACTCCTAAGGAAGTTTGGCAATCTGAAAACAAAGAATGCTAGCAATTCTATTTTGGATCAACATAGGAGTATTGAAGAAAATGATGCTAGAATTGCCATGATTAATCCATTGACCAAACATATCTAGGTATATATCAAGCACTTTCCTAAAATTAATCGCCTCTTCTATTCTAGCAAGACCCATCAAAGTAGTGTTATCCACAAGCTAGAGGTGAGTCTTAGAATCCAAACCTCGAGCCCAACTCCAACCATGAATGAAGCCCATTTCCTTATGCCTTTTCAACAATCTATCAATACCTTCATCCATTATAATAAATAGGTAAGGGGAAAGAGGGTCTTCTTGCCCAATTCCCTAAGAAGCAAGAAAGGTAGGTGAGGGGAACCATTAACTGGAATTAAAAAGGAGGAAGAAGCCACACAACTCATCACCCAAGAGACCTTGATCTGGATTAGGATCTATGACAATTGCTAATGAATGCTTAACTATTACAATGATTGATTCAAGCTTTAAAAACAAATGAACACAATTGAAAAATGCTTAACATGATCAAAGCATAATAAATGTGATGAATAGAATGGAAGAGAAAGAAGATATAACGCTAATTGATAATGGAGTTCGCCAAATCGGCTACATCTTTGGGGCCCTCTCCAATAGAGTGATCGATCCTATTATGCTCCAAAATTAGGATTACAAGGCTTCAACATCATTACAACTCCATTTCCTTCCAGCACAACGACAACATTACCTCGTTGCACATAAATGGATGTGCAAAGTCTTCTGATCATTCTCTCCTTATTCATCACCTGGATGCCTAACTCTCCCATTTCCACCCTTTTTATACAAAAAATTTACCCAATATGGTCTTTAACCATATGCTTACAAAATCTCCCTTTACAAGTAAGAATTTCAACCAATCCCCCTATTTACATAAGTAAATCTCTCAAATCCCCCTTTTTACATATTAAAATCATAATTAATCTCCTCAATATAATGTAAATATTATTTGGGCCCTTCAATTTTCTTATTCTTGGGCTTCTTTAATCTTGGGAGATTAATTTTTAATCTTTTAAAATAATTAGGAGATTAGTTTATTTTAAATTTAGAGGGAATTTGTTTGAAATAAGGGCAATCGATTTTTAAATCTTAGTCAAAACCAACCAAAGACTATTACATACTCAGAGCCATGTGATGGCTCCATGGTGAAGATAATTTTGTGGAGCGGGGTGGTTGGTGGTTCAACCCCCGCCCCACCAATTCAGGCTTGAAATTTTGTGGAATAGTTGCCAAAACCAACTGCCACAACATATAATCTTGAATGAAACTCGCAGTCGAATGGTGAATGCTCGAGTTGGTAGTAGGGAGGTTAGGGGATCAAATCCCCTACCCCTTTTTATAGGAGCAAACAAACCACTAATGGAGAGTGCTAGTGAGGGGTGTCGCGTGGTGCACCAAGGAGGTGCCATGTGGCACAGTATGATCCACTTGACGAAGAACTGTTCATGCTAAGTAGACCACCACCTATTGTGTTGATTGGACATATGAATGCCATGTGTCACACCAAGATTTTTCCACATCAATTTCATACAGTACAGGCCTACCACGTTAGCATGTTGATGTCACCATTTGTATAATTGGTCAACCTTAGTCCTGCAACCTTTGACTTGGTGTAACTTGCACGTATGAGCTCAGATTTTGATGAAACAAGCGGTGTTGGGTTCATGTCGACGAGCTCTTCATTTTGGCACTAATTTAGTCAAATTTTGAGACAATGATTTTTTTTGCCTTTCTAGATGGCCTCAGGTGTCTGTTTGACCCATACTTTAACTTGCCGTATCTTAGGCATACGAACTCCTTTTGAGCCCATTCAAGCTGCATTAGACTCAAATTTCAGAGCTCTTTGACCTAGTGCAAAATTATGGAGCAATTGAGACACTTCAATTTTCACTAAAAAAGTATCCCCCTGGATCAGACCCACTCTAAATGGAAACCAAAAGCCAACATCATAAGTTGGAGGAAAGATCACTTGGCCCTGTCATAGGCTTTAGACATATCCAAGACTGAAAGAATCCATCATGCGTATGGAGGGTGGTCTCCAATTCTTCATATCGCTCCATATGCTAGTTGTTTATGAACAAAGTCACCTCTATTACCACATTGATCCAACTCATTAGATCAACAAAGATGTAAGTTGTGACATTTCCACTGATCTAAATAGGTATGTATAAAGGGGAGAGCTCTTTATTGAGACGCTCATCATGCGAGGTAAATGTTATGTTAGGTATAACACTCACATTTTTGGGAGGAGGGATACGCATGAATGAAACCATGTTCACGTACTCAGATGGAACTAACTCTGATGATGTAGAAAATTCTATTACCAAATTTGCAAAATGTGAGGGAAACAAATCAGTATAGATTTGCAGTTCACTGTCAGCCTTGGCCACAAATTTATTAGAATTATATTTCTTTCCATCAAGACATATAGTCCCATCATCAATGCAATCCTGAATCTCACAACACAGGCACACATATCGCTCATTATCATGCTCGTGTACTCGGTGGAATTGATAGAATTGATGCTCGTTGTACGAATCAAGATATGACTCAGTCAAAGGTTGAGGTTCTAGAAATGTGTGAACTTTATCTTTTAATAACTTCTTTAAAACAATCGTACATGACTCAAATAATTTTATGAAATTCCTATTACGCCCTAGGCCCTTATCCTTATACTTAGACACCACGTTCACAATAACTTTGTTTTTTCCATAAACTGACACTACAAATCGATTATCAAAATGGGAGCATGAAGACATACCCCAAACTATGCCACCATTTGTTGATATTCACACAATGCAACACACAGGTGTGTGAAAGAAGGATATTTCTTCAAGGAAAATTGTGGACAAAGATTTTGGCACCCTAATGCTTTCTTGCACTTCTAAGGTTTTCCACCTAAAAGGAGAAAGATGGGCCAAAATGGGCAATGTCTCCTCTAAAAAATGATGTAAATATAGATGAAATGTGCCTATATGCAATGTTTAAATGTAATAAACTGATAAAAAAATGACTTATTAATGCTAAATCTAAGAAATGCAACTTGTTTGAAAACACAGTGATGTATGCAAAATGACCTAAGAATGCAAGTAAATAATAACATAAATGAACAAGACTAGAGAGGTGCACCTGGAAATTGAAGTGTGATGTAGAGAGGCTCTGGAATCCTACATAAATTACTGATGAAGCCAACTGGGACACTTACGCCAAGCTAGGCGACTTAGTCTTGTTTCGAGGAGATTCTATTGAAACAGGTTTTTGCCAAATGGGTATCCATAAATGCAGAAATCACTTTTTAGGCCTAGTAGTAGGACTAATTCACCATAGATGGTGACTTAGTCCACCTGGGAATCTCGAGAAATTTGAGGTAGGAATCTATAGCTCTCGATTTGTACTTCTCTTCTTGACAAGTGTCCAGTTCTGAAATTGTAGAAATCGGGCTAAAAAGAGTCTCCAAGCTTCAATTAGGGATTTGTTCACTTGAATGACTTTGATGAGTTGACAACACCTTTTAACACCTTACTCTTTGACAAATTTGCATACAAGACCTACAAAAACACATGTAAAGAGGGGAAAAAGGGTTAAGGGTTAGAGAATATGGGTTTACCTTGGTCAAACCCCAATTTGGTAATCAAACCCTAGAAAATGAAATGAAATAGAAAGAGAATGATGAATGAACAACATGCAATGTCACAACTCACAAAACCCTTGATGTAGAAATTTTAAGATATGCAAATGGATGCTTGATTATGCCTTGAATGCTTGAGAATTATGAATGATTATATGCAATGTGTGAATGAATGCATTAAACTAATTGGGCATGAAAATGAGAGAAAAACCCTTTATTTATACTTGATTTTGCAAGATTTCTCGAAAATAACACATCACAGGCCAACCTCAAGGTTAAGAGAATAAAATCTCGCTAGAAAATTAAAATAATTTTGATTTTTGTGCCCAGTAGGACTAAGTCACCCCAGGTGGTGACTTGGTCCCACCTGGAAATTTTACTAGGTATCGGGAATTAAAGTGTATTTAATGATGTTTAATAGGATTATTCTCAAAAATACACTTAAGTAGGGTCGAAAAGTGCATTAAGGGGTCATTTAAACATAAGAAAGGGTCAAATTAGTGATGAAAAGCTTAGAAAAGCATGAAATTTTGTTACAACTCTTTACAACACTTTGAAATAAGACTTGGTAAGTGATAAAAAGGGGTTATTTAAGTGAATTGTAATGAAAGGGTCCTAGAAAAGTGTGAAAGTGGGTTACAACACTTCACAACGCTTTTACAAGACATCCTAGAATTATTAATGATTCATAAGAACCCAAGACCTAATGTGAATGTGTTGACCACATTACAACATTAAATCTAGGAAAAATCAAGCCAAAATCATTAGGAGGGCCTAAAAATGAGAAAAATTAGAAGGGTTACTTTTTTTGTGTCCAAAAAAACTTCTCTTCCCATGACTTATGTAAGTTTCCAATCGAAATCTTCTACACATCTAAGTTCCTAAGCAGATAAGAAATTTGTGAGAAGAGTGCTTGATATCAAGTGATAAAATCAATCACCTTCTCCTAGTCCGCCTACTTACATCTAACGAGATCCAAAAAGATCATCTTTGGCCTGATATTAGCCTGGAACTGTCGAAGAAACTGATTTACCAATTGATCAAATAAGAAGATAGAGTTATCTAGTAAGGAGTGGTACCACTCAAGGGTAGTGCCCTTAAGGAATCTAGGAAAGAGCTTAGCCATTAGAGCATCATGGTGGAAGAAATTAGTGCACATAGCATTAAATGCCAAAATGTGCATTTGAGGGTCTCCACGACCACCATACTTTTCAAATTTTGGAATCTCCATCCCTTGAGGGACATGAGTGTTTAGAATAGCAATAGATAAAGGATTGTGTCAGAAGAAAGGTTGAAAGATAGGTTGAGAAGTAGCACTGGATAAGTTTGCTTGCTAGTTTTGTATTTGACCCATGTTTTGCAACACGACATTTAAAACAGGGTAAGAAGAAGAAGTAAGAATAGTGGAACCTCCTCCAGAGCCACCGGCCCCCCATACCGGCAGAGACCCCACCATGAGGACTAGCATGGGCTCCAGAATTACCACCAAGAACATTAGAGTTGGGGGAGTTGAAGCCCAAGGGTACTTTGTTTACTTTAAAGATGGGGGTGGTTGAGGACCATAAGTAGTGTTAATGAAAGGGCTAGTCTCAGCCATGCATATCGAAACTTCTATATCTCTTTTAGTGGTCTCAGACCCAAGGTCTTGGGAAATTTTTGACCTAGGATTATATGACAGGACATGAGTTTCCACTATGTATGCAATGCCTCAGAGAAAATCTAGACCTACCTGGTCTGTGTCCAACATAGTTCTTAAGTCGTTAATAACCTTAGTAGCCTTAGTTGTAGCTCTATTTTTTCAAGATACTTCCTGAACTCCAAAAGCCTTTTGTTTAGGGAAAGAAGTTGCTTTGCAAGAATCTTGAGAGCATCATCTTCCTCCACAAATGAAGCAAAAGGAGAAACAAGAGGTGTAGGACTATGAGGAGCTTCCCCAAAAGGACTAGAGAAGCTTGTATTTGTTCCTAAAATCATTTCATCAAAGGTAGGACTGATAGTGACCTTCTTAGAATCCATCCCTAAATGTCGTATGCTCCTTCTAACAACATGGCCGAAGGTTGTTGATTGAGTTGTAAAGCTCATAAAGCTTCACAACAGACAAGCCCACAATGCACCCAGGGTACGAGAGAAAGATATCTAACACTAAGAAATGAAAACAAGACTTTCATGTTGGGTTCACTAAAAATTTAGAGAAAGGGGATTCGTCACCCTTGTTGGTATGTGGGGACTGATCATGCTATACTGTATAGCCCATGGTATACTGTACACCCTAGCCCCTATCCTTGCCGGGGTCCAGGGCTGGGTCGGGCCTCGGGCGGGGGTTCGGGGGTGGCAGCCCCCGAGAAAAATTTCTTCCTACTTTTTCGCGTGATCACCGAAAAAGGGAAAAATTAATGAAAAAAAGAAAATTCATATTTTGTAGAACCCAAAAATTTGGAAGCTTCTAAGCTCGTTAAAAAGGGGTTCGGATGGGTATTTCAGTATGATGAAAAATGCGATTATTTGCAAGATTGTAATAAGTTTTACACTGGATAATAAAAGTATTGGATGGTTGCAGTTTGGTGGATGTAGCCTAGATTGGGTGAACCACATTAAATTTCTGTGTGTTTTAGTTTCTCTGTTTATTAATTAAATCTGCATTTAATTGTTAGACATCTGCCATCTCAAACCCTAACAACCCCAAGGCTCCAAGGCACAAGAGAGCGCAAGGGAATGAACTACCTGAAACTACCTCATGTTGTTTAACGGGTGTTTCAAAAATCGGGTGAGCTAGCCTCAAAGGTTTTAGATTGTAGACTAGATAGCTCACTGCTAGAGGAAAAAAGTGTGGGAATCAGACTCTAGCACGGTGCACTGGTGTCTCAGGGACGCGTTGGTGTCCTCTATGAACAAGGGTCTAGAAAATAGACATAAAACACAAAGGGGCCTACTAATGACTTGATGGGCATAGCTTTACAATTTGATAAGGAAATTATAGAAAATAAAAAGTACAACAAGAAGAATACTGGAAACTACTCTAATACGAAAGTGAAAAAGAAAGGTAAGAAAAAGGTACCACTCCATCCATGCTTTGATTCTTCAACTTCAACTCCAAATGGACTATCCAACACCTACACACACAAAAGCAAGAAAAATGTTGTGTTTCATTTCAAGGTCTACCTCAATCAGACCCTCACTTTGGTGTTCCAACCTCCACAGATAGCCAAATATGTAATGAGATAGAAAAATCAATAAAGAAGAGAAATAGAAAGTACACTATCAAATAGAGTGCAAAGACAACCTGAATGTTACTCTATAAGACACAATGATGCAAACAAAATAATAAGAGAAATATCACCTTTCCTCCTACTAGCACTCAAGGCTGAGATGAAGAGATGACACCACACCAAGAGAACAGAGCTTTGTCAACCTGAAAAGATGGTGGAGTTGCAACAAGAATGCTTTAGAAGCTAAGTAGAGAGCATGAACGAGCTTGAGAGAGTGAGAGAATGGGCAAGAGGTTGCAATAATGAATGAGAGAATGGGAAAGAGGTTGCAAGAATTAATGAGAGAATGGAAAAGAGGTTGCAAGAATGAATGAGAGAAATTGCAAGCCAAGAGTGAAGAAGTAAGAGAATATCTGTTTGAATGCTTGAAAATGGGGATAATAGGTTGATTTTCGTTAGTCTAGAAAGGATAGAAGGTGTTAGTTTTGTATCCAACCAAAAACATAAAGCTTTTGCAGATTCTAGGGGTAGGAATCTTGTTAGGACATTAGCGCAACACGCAGACATCCGTACGACGCGCATGTCCCCGACAAAAATTACTCCACCGATCGATGCAATAAGACAAGGCCACACATAAGAAATAAGTTGACGACAACGAGATTGCATCATCCAACTTATATTTTCTAAAGTAAAGGTAAAAATAAATGGGGAATTTTCCAAGGGTGCAAATTCGTACCATTACATTATGAAAAAAAGTTATGTTTTTGTCCCCTTACTAAAGCCAATCAATATGAGATTTTTATTTCCAAAAATTTCCTCCTATAGCTGTCATTCAACAAGTTCCCTAGAACATTTGGTCTCTTCCTACTACAAATCCACAATCATTCCCTCTTCCTTAATTCTGAAGGTTGATACAGTCAAGTTGATCCTACACTTGCTTCTTCACAAGAAAGGGATTACCGAAGGAAGTTCTATTATATTTATTAATCTTGTACTTAACAAATTGGAGTCTCTTAAAAAAAGAGAACACATCAATGCCAAAGGTGGGCTTCCCTTTAACTCGCTACTTCTCAACCAACTGGTGCAAACTAGGATCATGAAGCCGCATAAGCTAAAATTTTAAAGGAGGTTATTTGGACATAGAGAACAATGAGGAAGATAACTTGATCATCCAACGATCTAAACCTTTCCATCCTAAGATTTCAAAAGAAGAAGTCTAGCTATTTCCAATCCAAAAATCACATATGAGAAACCTATCAAGTCTCTCCAAAATAGATCCCTCCTCGCACCTTTTATTATGCTAGGTGAAAGTACCATTACTTGGTTTCACATCCACTAACTGAAGAAAAGAGATATTATTGTTGGTATGTGGCGACTGATCATGCTATACTGTACACTCTTCATGTATCCTCGCTAGGGTTTGAGGGCAACAACCCTTGAGAAAAAAAAAATCCTCATTTTTTTCGCGTCATCGAAAAAGGAAAAATCATCGAAAAAGAAAAAAAATTGACTTTGTAAAAACCCTAAATTTGGAAGCTTCTAAAAAGCTTGTTATAAGTGGTTTGGATGGGGGTTGCAGTAGGGCATTATTATTAGCGAGATTGTAATATGTTTTACATCGGATAATAAAATCATTGGATGGTTGTGGTTTTGTGGATGTAGCTCGGATTGGGTGAACCACATTAAATTCTCTGCATTGTCTTGTTTTTGCTATAATTTTTCTGTGTGTTTTATTTCTCTATTTTATTGATCAAATCTGCATTTAACTGTTAGATATCTGCCTTCTAATCCTAACAATTATCACATATCAAGGAAGAAGAAGGCCCAAAATGATTGATCCCCAAATTTTTCCTCCAAGTTGCAAATAGAATTGAAGTTTGCTATCAAAATCCAAGGACAAGAAGGAGCAAGAGAATGAATGAATCTAATATGAGACCAAAACTTAGTCTTACCCAACAAATCGTTAGGCATGTAAACATTGGAAAGAAGAACAATCACTCTCAAATTGAAACAGGATGCCAACAAAGAAAGTAAGTTTTTGTTGGCCCACCACCAAAGAGGTGTGATCTGATAAGGGTCCCAAAGACAAGCAACACCTCCATCTAGACCTTGGGCACTAACACACTAGTAAAGACCCCTCTTCCAATTTTTGAAAGATGTACTCTTCATATCATCCATAGGATTTTTTGCTTGGATAAATGCAAATTTCAGGTTTATGATCATGAATCAATTCTCAAGTAGACTTTTGTCTATGGATGCTATTAAAGCCCCTAACATTCTATGAGATCACAATTATTTTTGGGATGAGGAAAAGTGAGTGTCTGGTGTCTTAACAACACTCGATTCCACTAGGAACTCTCCCATTATCTTCATCTTTTCAAGATCCTTTTTCTCTACAGCTTTTCCATCTTATCCATAACCCCTTTCTTTATGCTCTTTTGATTGATACCTAGGAGAGGTAAGGATTTCTCCTTACCATCTTCCTTAGTCCCAAAATCTAAAGCCAAATCAATCATTACCTCAGTATTTGTATGCTCTTGAGGGAGATTGCATAAAGGGTTAGCAACCATGACTACCTTTGGATCCCCCACAACCTCTTGTGTATTAACCTAAAATGTATGGAGCTTAGAGATTCAAGCATGTGGAGGTATAGGAGATAGGCAAGTGGATGAAGATGATTGAATTTTGGAATGGAGGGTGGAGATGATTTTGATATTTTTAATGAATGGTGAAGGTACACAGGTGATTTATTTTGGATTTTAGTGGGGGAAAATGATTTAATTATTTTTAATTTGGAAGAAATTAGAGGAATGTGTTATCTTAATTAATTAAATGGACACGGTCCATTTAATTAGTTAATCAAAAGAAATACTAGGCTAGGTTAATTAAATAGATTTAATCTATTTAATTAACTAGTAGCAAGAATGAGCTCAAATAATTAAATAAATAAGACTTATTTGATTATTGATGGTAGGAGGATTAATGTAATTATTCTAATCAATTAAAATTTATTTAATTAACTAATGACAAGGATTAATTAGTTGAATTAATTAAATAAATTTGACTTAATTAATTAATCCATAACGAAGTGATGTGAGAAAATTTGAGGTGGATTTGAAGTGTTTACACTATAGATGCCAATATATTAGACCAAATAGGACCACACATGGATTAATTCACTTGACAAGAGCTCAATGACATAAAAGATAGTAGTAGAAGTTAGATCCCTAATTCCTCCTCTTGATCTAGAATAAACAAACACTCTTGCATCAAACATCAAACAAACTATACCTTCAATCCTTCTTCTTTTTTGGCTTATACATTGTAAAAACATCATTTAAAAAAAAAAAAAAATTATAATATAATTTAATATATTTTTAGAATACAAGCTAGGAGTCCTCCTTTAAAGGGTAAAATTTGTGTAATGTTTGGAACAATCCAGAAGATCATAATTTACTAGTTTAATTATTTTAACTATTTAATCTAGAATTAATTTGCATTTAATTTTAATTTTTATAGTTATTTTAAAATTTATCTGATTTCATTTCATTATTTTTAAAAATCAAAATGTAAGGTTTTCTTCTATAAAGAGACTTTTTGTTAAGAAAAAAATGTTATAAAGTTTTTAATTGTGTTTTGATTTAAATTCTAAAGAAATAATACTTTAATTAAAAATGAATAAATGACTTTTAATGGGACACTCAACCTTGTCATTTTTATCTTTTGTAATTGAATCCTTTTCCTATTTAAGGAGAAGATGAACATCCCCATCTTTTCAATAATCTCCTCCCTAAATAAATTGTACCAAGAAACAAGATATTGACATGTTTGTCTTTGGTGTCCTCGAAGGCATCACACTCCATACCAAAGTGTTTTTTTTAATTCCACTACTTTGGTAGTGCAAAAGATACACTCTTTCTTCTCATGCTTCTTTAGGTCTTTTTCATTGCCTCGTTTCACATCATAATTGATGAAAGTTGGTTCTTAATCGAGCAATACGAATCTTGGCTTTCCACACAATACTAGCTGCTATGTACGCTTTTTGTTGATTATCACATGCGCGGACTCCTAAAGATAATATTTGCTCATCCATTTGTTGTTTTGCTTCATCCACGTCTTCTTTCTTTTGCTCATGGTGTCATTGAAGACAATCTTAGGCCATTTATTTACTTCCATTTGTCAATTCTTCTTAAATATCTTCTTAAAAGACACACCATAACAATTGTTTCAATTGGAACTGCCCTTGGTTCACAGAGCATACTTTCATAAGGAACTGAACCTTTTATTTTGAGCTTACTTATGATCAAGTGCTTTTGAACTTTCTCGATTTGTTTCCACTTTAAATCTAAGGTGTTGCTAGCCCACTATTCACACCCATAGAATACCATTAGAAGCACTAAAAATCCAAAAAGAATCTGAATAGTTTTCCAATCTCATTACTCTCACTCTCAACATCTATTATGAAGAACACAACATGATCATTAAAATGTATTTATTTTTTATTTTTTCCTAGCTTAAACAATACTATTAAAAGTTAAACTTACGTGTAACTTTATCACATAAAAGTTCAATTTTTACGTTGCCTAGAATCACGTCGACGAGTTTTAGCAAGAAAGAGCACCTGCAAAGGAGAAACAGCCCCATCAGCCCCTCCCATGGGACCGTATTGGCAGTGTTCCTAAAAAATGCCTCAGGCCTGGCTACCATTCCAAGCGGCTCATTTCCCATTGCTGACGTGGACGTCAATAAGAATATTGACACGTGGGCCATTGTATCTGGGGCAAAGACGGCTGTCCCCATCGAAGATTCCGAAGGACATGCGCACACAGTCCGCGCCGACAGAAGCAGCAGATAGTGACAGCTTGGATAAACCCTAGTGCCATTCTTTATTCGCCACGTCACCTAATGAAAGAGACGCCTTCAGTAAATAGTACACAAAACAAGAACAGCCGAAGCAAAACAATTTTATTATTATTCTTATTATTAATTTGTTTTTGAAGAAGCAATAATTGAGCTCGCGGGTTCGAGCCCAGGGTATAATGTTTCTTTCCAGTTTTTCAGTTTTTCCTTTCTTTTGCTTCACAGGAGGCCGGGGGAATAAAAAACTGAAAGACGGATTTGAAGATTAGGGTTTTAATGAAACAGAGACATATATTCTTGCTTCTATTCTATCTGTGTAAAGATTTACAGGGTTTTATGTGCTAGGTCTTTTTAAAAGACATTCTGTTCACAAAGGAAGGGAAGTGATAACAAATTGGTTAGAAAGCGAAAGGTAATGGAAGCAATACATACAACAATTTGTTAATGGCGGAAAGAGGATAAGGTACGGGTCAATTTCTTGCCTCCTTGTTTCAAAGTATTTTCTTTTTCTGTTTAAAGTATGTTTTGGGTTTTTCAAAAGGAGTTAGGTGGATATAGTTTTCATTTTTTAATATTAGTGGGGAGAGATTAGAGTTCGATTTATATTAGGCATTTCCTTCTCTTAAAGTCTATCCTCGGCGCTACAAATTTGACCTCCATTCCTTTCTAGTGCGCTTAGCTTTTACATTGTTTGTGGTTTTTTAATAGTGGCAAATGTTAATTTGATTATTTCATGTATTTTATGCAGAGCAAACAATCAGTTCAATGTCTGCTCTAATTTGTGTACTGATAGACGGTCTTCATTCCTCCTAGTTCAAAGTAATTGAACCAGGGTGACTTGACCTCGTTCTTTATTTGGTGCTTCTGAGGAATTGAACCCTGGTGGCTCGCACCTGGCCTCGTTCTTTATTTCGTACTTCTAGAGAATTGGACCTTTGTGGGACTTTTGTGAGCAGGAATTTGGGTTTCCGGTAAATTAGTTCGTTTCATTTTTGTGAAGAGCAATCAGCTCGGGGTGTTGTCTCTGGACTAAATCTTTAGTTGTTCGAGAAATGAGTGGGATTTTTTTGCAGAGGCGGCCTTGAAATGCCCTTATGAAGGGCTCTTATGATCTGTCCCTTGTCTGTCCTATTTTGTGGTGAATGTTGGGGAGATAAACAGTTGGTACGATTAAATGCTCTTGCTAATCGTAGTTTCGTGGTGCATATTGGGAAAGATAACTGATAACAACAGTAAGTGCTTTTGAATCATTGCGTACTGCGGAAACATCAGTTAAGTGTGCTCTGGGGAGATAACTGTTTAGTGCTTATCCCATCTGTGGTGCTATATTGGGCGTAACAGCTTAAGTGCTGAATCTTCATATACTCCTGTGCACGCGCTTATCCTTTCTATGGTTAGGTGTTAATCCATCATATTCCTTGGTGTGCTTTTGAGAGATAACAGTTAAATTCTTTTGGCCAAATTATTCTCTCCTGTTGTGGGAATGGAGAGATAACGGCGAGCTTCTTGATCGTTATATCCTGTGGTTTAGAAATAACAGTTAACTGTGTTTTGCCAAAGTATTCTGTACCTTGGTGCCCACTGGGAACAGAACAGGTAGGTATTTATCCATCACATTCTGTCTTGCTTGTTGGGAACATACAGCTTGTTTTTTACCCACCATATCCTGCAGTACATGCTGGGGTGATAACAGTTGGGTGCTTTTGGTCAAATTTTAAGGGTTTTAAAGAATGGAGGGAGGAAACAACAGCCGACCACGGAGAATTACCTCTGGGTTGCGGAGGGCAGAGCTCTTGTTGGGTGCTGCTGCAGCAGAGACTGTTGTTTCCAATGGTGGGATTGAACTGAATGAAACGGATGTGGTTTGGGCAGGGGATTATGAAGAAGAATCTGCCAAGAACAAGGAAAAGGAAGAGCCTCCCAGGCAGACTGTAATGGGCTCACCGGCAATCCCATTACAATCTAGTATCAAAGAAAATGGCAGGAGAAGGCTGCGGAGGGGCATAGAACATGGGACTGCAGGTTTGTCAGCTGTACTGGATGATGGCAACCGAGCATTGGGCAGATCAAGCCTTCTTGGTAAGAAGCCATTGACTGCTGCTGCAAATTTTGGTCAATCTACGGCAAGGATAATTATTCCATCCATTGGAGTTAACTCAAAAGGCTCAAATGAGGAGTATTCGGTCTCTGCACACAAGTATCACCAGTCTGCACCTGTAAATGTGCCCCAGTGGTCAAAGACCAACCATGAGTTAACTAAACCCCAAGGTGGTGCAATCCCTGGGTTGGCAGAGGGAACTGAGGTGGAGGATGATGATGATGATGATAAGGATGAAGAGAGGCTGCCCCCACATGAAATTTTGGCTCGTGATAATGCAAGGAGCCATATGACCACCTTTTCTGTCTATGAGGGATTGGGGCGGACGCTCAAAGGACGCGATCTAAGACGGGTGCGCAATGCAGTTTGGCGGAAAACGGGTTTTCTTGACTGATTCCTTTTTTTTCCTTTTTTTGAATCCCCAGTTTATCATGATGCTTAAAATTTCTAGTCTGATTTTTGGGTTTTTTGATTTTTAAAGAATTATTTCTTCTCACTCAGATTTGAAACTTTCGCTATTGGATGGGATTATATGCCTGTTGGTTTTATAAGATGGGAAATTTAGCAGGGACATTTTTTAGCTCTCTTCAAATTGCTATGCTTTTTGGGTGCAAAATCACTTCATCTGCAAATGTGGTTTCTATTCTCTGGACTTTGTAAAAAAAAATTCTATCTTAATGTCATTGTTGAATTGTACATTCTTTCTTTATTTTTGTTAAAAAATGGCTGCATATTATATCCTATGATTTGAAATGTGTAAAATGGAATATTTTTCTTCTTCTAGATAGATGGGATCGAAAATTCATTTTGCACAAGTTTTTCTGCTGCTTATATGATGGGAGTTTTAGGAGGTTCGTTTTTCAGTTGTCTTGATATTGCTATGTTTTCTGGATGCAAAATAACATCATCTCCAATGAAGCTACTGTTCTCTGCAAAGCAAAAAATAATGGGATCTTAATGTCAGATTGTTGAATTGTATGTTTCTCTCTTTATAAATTTTTTATTTTTAGATCTATGGGATGGAGAGTTGACTTTGCACAAGATTTTCTGCTGCTTATGTGTTGCTTACATTATTGCTTTGAGTAGCTTAGATGCCATTTACATTAAATCTATCTCCGCCTTTCATGCGACCTAGCTTGTCATTCTGATCAAATCTATGCCCACATGACATATGTAAAGTATTTATATGTTGTGGTTTGGATTCCAGGAGATTAGAATGGCAATCCTATAGAAGTGAAAGATAAGATAATAGAATATGCAAGGGAAAACACAAGCTACTGTTAATCATTACATATTCAAATGAGTGGAAGTATTTTAGCAATAATGTGCTACTTTTATTCAAGACATAAATGAATAGATTGCAATGAACGTTATAGATAGCAAGGTTGAGAATGAGAATTCCTGTGACTAGAAAGGGGTATACGTATCAAATTAGTTTAACTAGATATTCTTTGCTAGCATATCTATGTGAAGAATTGAATAACCATATGTACAATATAGTTACAAGAAGACATGATGGTTCATATTCCATCATTGTTGGACCTTCCAATTGGTGACAATTGACATTCCAGTTCCATGATCTGTAGACAAAATGTTTTCTAAGTGCCATGTGTGGGAGATCATTGACTGCATAGGTCATTGGTAGCCTGCAAAGAACTGCTTGTTCATGGGCAATGGTACACAACGTTGTAGATGCTTGTGTGGTAATGGAAGGTGGTGTAGCGACTTGTTTTCTGATGCCAAGTGTTATAGCTATTTGTGCAAGGCTCCTTGATGCTTGCATGGCCAAGCTATGATCATTCGCCCTTTTTCAAGAAGTGATGACTCCCATCTCATCTTTGATGAGCTGTGAAATCTGAACATGAAGTGATTGAAGATTGTACCATTTTTTCTTGATCTGCATATTGCCTTGCCTTTTCTGTTCTAAATAGGTGATGAGTGCCTTGGTGCATGTGAATAGTGGTTTTCTATAGGATTTCATCTGTAGTTTTGTGCAGGTGTTCAGGATCCAAGTTTGAAGGATGTTGGGCTGTTGCCAGCTCAAGAAGTGGGGGGAAATATGTTTTGAGGAGTTCCAAATTGAATATTGGACACAAACCCAAGTATTTTAGGAGATCGGGAACAAAAGCATTCTCACCAATTGTGTGCAAGATGGTGTATGGACCATAGCACAAAGGTTATCGTTGTGTGTGGACCCCTAAAACACTCTTTTTGAAGATACAACCAGACATTGTCATTGACCAATAAGTAAGGTATTCAGTGTGCATCGCAGTGTTCTTTGTATTTTTGTCATCGGTGTAAAAGAATTTGCTGTACTTGCTATTGTACACTCTAGATGTGTTGAAATTTTTTTTGCACTCTATCTACTTCCCATTCTTTTGTGTGTGATTCTGTAATGGTTGGTGCACAATAGGATATGCCCAAGGATGCTGCTAGTTGGAACCCAAGACATGTACAAACTATTTCTCTTAGAACAATGTAGGACTTTGTTGTGGGCATGATGGATGTAGAGCAGGTTGCCATCCCAATCGAGTGGGTGTGTGTGTGTGATTGTAAATGCATAAAAGATGCACCAATGTGTAGTAGTTGACCACCTTCATCTAGCTATTTGTTTTGAATGAAAAGCTATGGGTGGATCCATTTGCATATCCAATCTCTCCCACAAGGATTGTTAGAATGTGCTAACAATTCAAGGGTTACAGCCAGACACAATGGATGTTGGTAGCCTGAAATGTACCTAAACATTATTGAAGAAGAGACATGTGGTCTACTGTGTTGTAATGCTTTACTTACATGCACCCATGATGGCCATTTTTGAAAATCTATCTACCACAACAAGCACAAAGCTATTCTGATGCTTTGCCATAGGTAATTTGCTCATAAAATTCATGTTGATAGATTCCTAGGGCCTATGTAGTACTGCTAGAGATGTGGAGAGCCCCAACTTCTTGTTTGTGGGCATGGTGATGCAATAGGGAATGCTGATACGGCTCTCAATGTTTGCATGCATACGAGGCCACTAGAAATACTACTATAGTGCTGCCAATATCTTGGTAATGTTGAAGTGACTAGCTATTTTGGTGTAGTGCACCTCTCAAATGAGTCATTGGTGAGGTATACCTTCAAGAACATAGAATAGATGTTTGAGCTTCTAAAGAAGGTTGTCAAACAAGTAAAATTTATTGGCTAGTTTACCTTGCACAAGCATGGTGTGGGGCTGTATGAAATCTAGGCCTACTTAGTACAAGCATCCTAGTAAAAAAAATGACCATGGCAATGTGTGTGAACTGGTGGTCAACTGGGGCAATCAGTTGCCTTATTGTTTTTCTCTTTCTTGTGCTTGATCACCAAATGTGTTATTCACTTCATGTGGTGTGCATTCCTGAACTTGCTTTGTATGTACAAAAATGGAAGTGGCTTATGATTAGAGTCAATAATTGTCTCCTTCCCAAGAATATAGTGTCGCCACTTGCCATTGCTTGACAACTTGAATAATGGCTTACAATTCTTTCTTGTTGGCGGAGTAGTGTTGAATTGTGTAGTTGAAGGTGTCTAAATGGTAGGCAGTCAGATGCTCATTTTGAGTGAATACTGTTTTGAATTAGTTTGAATCTCAAAGGGGCATGCAATGTCAAGCATTGCCAGAGTAGCTGTTCCATAGAGCTATTGCTGGAGCTTCTCAAAGGCATGACGTTGTGTAGGTGTCCAAACGAATGCTACCTTGGTCTTCATGATTTGACTTAGTGACCAAGCAATATGTGAAAATCCAAGAACAAATTTGCGATAGAAGTCTGTGAGACAGAGAAAGTTGCACAATTTGGTGATGTTGTGTAGAGTTGGCTAATCTCAAATCATCATATTTTTGCTGGGTCTATATGGATGATTGCATGATTAATGATGTAGCCCAGATATTGGATTTGTGTTTTGCCAAAGGTACACTTGCTTAAGTTGACTTGCAACTTGTATTAATGCAAAGTGTTCAAGATCTCTCCTAGTACTACTGAAGATGAGGATGTCAACCAAGAAAACAATGGCGGAGGAGTTGGTGAGGGAATGTCTCATGTCCGCTTTTTCAATCCACAACTATTTATTGAATGGATTGTCAATGCAGGATTAGAAATTAGATAAGCTGGTAGACTTTCAGTTTTTAGTTAGAAATGTATGCTGCATTTTAAGAATAAAGCAGCTGAGTCTTGTGTCCTCGAGTTGAGCAGTAACTAAGTATTTTTTTCTTATAGTTAAGCGGCTGTTGAGTCATTAGTGTGTATTAGTTAACACCACTGATAGAGGGATGGACTGACCAGTTAAATGCCCACCAATTTAGGAGTAATTGCCTACGATTTTGGATAGATAATTTTGAGGGAGTATGTTTTAGTTATAGCTGGCCTATGTTAGAGGAAATTAATTGTCAGTTAGTTGCCACTGTTTGTGGTCTGACATCCCATGATTGAGGATCAGGGGGATCTGGGTCTATAAAACAGAGCATAAGGCAGAAGAGAAGGGACTTTTGGAAAATTAGCAAACATTGAACTCTCATTTTAGTGCTTGTGGCATTGCTATAGTGAAAACCCTTTAGGTGTGAACCTCTTATCTTGGTGACAGAAACCCTCAGGAGCAATACATATAAATTAGTATAGAGTTTGTAAGCAGGAAGTACCCAGTGAGTTGTATTAGATTGGTAGACTTCCCTTTGAATGTATGTTTTTAGCAGAAAAAGCAGAAAAAATGTAAAAAAGCCTAATTGTTGCTGGACTATTTTGTGTGTGTTATTTTTGCATTTAGTAGGGTTTCTACAGGATGTGGGATGTTGTTCATTAAGTGCATGAATGTTGTTGGCAACTTGGTCAAGTTGAAAGGCATAATCATCCATTCATACAATCCCTCCATGGTTTTGAAAGCTGTCTTCCAAATGTCTTGAGATGGACTAGTACCTAGTGATATTTCGATTTTAGGTCAATCTTAGTGAAGTATTGTGAATTGTAGAGCTGATCCAATAGGTCATCAAAGCATGGCGGGGTTTACCTATTTTTCATTGTGATCTTGTTGAGTGTGCGACAGTCTATGCAAAGGCACCATGTGCTATCTCTCTTTTGCACAGGCACCATTGGTTTGTCACATGGAAAAGAGCTAGATTGGATGCTTGATCAATCAATTCCCAGATCAAGTGTTGACCATCATTTTCCCAAACAGATTTGTGATACATACGGCTATTTGGAAGAGGGGATAGATGAAGCAATTCGATCATGTAATGTACTATGAAGCAATTCGATCATGTAATGTACTATGTAGTGTGGGCAGATTTTTGTGCTCCTCAAAGACAACCAAACTTCTGCAGTATCTTGCTAGCTAATTCTGCTGCCATGGTGTTTGTACAATTTTGTGCATTGCCATTGCATGCATGCTTTCTTGCATAGGTGCCTCTAGATAGACCATCAGAAGCACAAACTTATGCTTGTGGGAAATGATTTCAAGGTACTATTTTGTAGAGGTCAAGGCCACCTTGGTCTTTGATGAAGACTTATGAATGTTGATATAGTGGTTGTTGATGTGCACTATCCTTTGCTATGGCTTTGCTTGATATACACCGTTCTTGTTGTACACATATGACCTCCCAAGTGGTATGTCACAAGCTTCCAGTGACATGAGGTCACAGTTGACTTTATCACATGGGGCTGACTACATATGTGAAAGTACATTGGCATCTTATTACTTGAATATCCTTACCTTGCTGCAACAATCCTGGAGAGTATGATCTTGGGTGTGCCTTGCTGGAAAGACCCAGGCATTAGGTTGTGTCTTACAAAATGATGTTCATTTGGCTTCCACTTTGATAATGACATATAGTTGTCTGTTAAGCTAGTAGTTGGAGTGGAAGAAATAACTTGTGTTTATTCAAAGTGTCAATGGGCAGGACATTGGTGCTAAGACAATGGCCCTTTGGATTAATCTCCTTGGTGAAGATCTGATGTGGCTTTCACAATCAAAGATTATTGCATGCTGCATTCAATATCAGTGTGGGGATTATCACTTTGTTGCTTCTTCTTGCCCTTTTCCTACTTCGGCATGGTAGATGTTGATGCTTTGGCATTTGGGGCAAAGGACTTGGAGTTCTGCAGTTGTTTCTGCACAGGCGAATTCTGCTTCTTCATATAGGATTTGAAGATTAATTCCTATGGAGGATTATTCTTGCGTAGGGAAAGCTTTTAATTGAGCTTGGCCTTGGTGTCAATCTAGTCACTGGTTTGGTATGGGAAAACTCAGCAGGCTATGTAAACTCTTGAAATCTTCTTGCTCTGTTTCAACCATTTATCTTGCTCATACATAGAGCATTTGGCAACATTATATAGTAAAAGGGGGAGTGCCTGAAGGCATGTGATGGAAGAACATGGTCACTGGTTTAGTAGAGGTAAAAACTTAGTAAGCTATGTAAACTCTTGAAATCTGCTTGCCTTGTTGCATGCTTTTATTTTTTTTGCTCGTACTTAGAACACTTTTCCATATTTTACGGTAAAAGGAGGGACTGCTTGAATGTAAGCATTTGACAAAAGAATATGGAACTGAAGTACCCAAGTATGGAACTGTTTCTCATAAAAAAGAGACTGAACTATAGATGGCTTCCATATAATGAAAGTAAATTTTAGAACCATATGAATACTGTATATATGGTAAGGACATAATGTAGATTATAGAATTTGTCAGATTAGTGTGGGACTGGCAGATACAAACAAAAGATAGAGTTCAAGACTTGCAGATACCAAACAAAAGATAGAATTCGGCATGCAAAAAAGCCTAGAGTAGCAAATTGCCTACTTCTTGAAGGTATCAGAACTCTGCAAAATCTATAAGCAGTTGGGTGAACCTCTATGAATTCAATCAAAACTTAGCTCATAATTGTGTTGGGAAACTCAGTTTGCTAAATGATGACAGATGTATAGATACTGAAAAAGGATGAGATCAATAGGCAGTCAAGTGAGTACCTTAGTTCCCCTGTATTCCTATTCTTATGTAGAACAATATCATGCCAATGTAATATCCCGTTTAATTTAAAAAAATATATAATAAACCCTAGCTCACAATAATTTGCACAAATAAACATAAATATGAAATTGACCCAGAAATTCCAGTTTAACAAATCATTATCTAATTCAGATATAATGTTTATAATGTAGCTCAGAAAAGTCGTAGTTTATCTGCTGCAGTGGCTGCTAATTTCTCTTTGAGTCTGTAGCAATCGACTTCTTAATGAAATGCCTTTGAAACTTCTCCAAATCTGCCTGATATTCACCTTAGAATGCCATAACCTGCTGCTAATTGAAAGGATATTTTAATTCAAACTGAGATTGATCAGATTTGCACTATGGTGATCTCTGTGTAAAATCTCTCCAAGGAATTGAGGATTTTCGTCCTCCAATTCCAGACCTAGAGGGGTTTCATCCTCAGGTTAATTGAACTGTAGTTCCATGCTCTACAAGGAGTAGAAATGAGATAATAAATGTTTTCTCAATGATGCTCCTTCTCCTTGCTTGATCTCTCTTAAATACCTTATTTGTCCAATAGGCGCTCTTGACATGCCCCTCGATATTATTGAAAATAAACTTCAATTTTAGTTTTCATTTTATAATATTAGTAGCTGCCTTAACTACTGCAATTTGTCTTCTAATTCGCTGATTCCTTCTTATATCATAAAATTGCAATTTCATTGAAGAGCTGTATGTGGTGGCGACTCCCATAAATGCTGCAATTAATTTTAAGCAAATTTGACAGTTGAGAGTGGGAAATGTTCTACAGATTTGCATAGTCCAAGATGAGGACTGGAAAAATATGGTAATAACTGCTAAGGAGAGCCCATTGTTATCTGATTCATCTGCTGTTTGCTCTTCAAAACTCAAAAGAGAATACAGCAATATAATAAAATGTATCTGTATTTACATCCTGCCAATATTTGTTTAGTAAACCGGTAAGGAGAGCCCATTGTTATCTGATTCATCTGCTGTTTGCTCTGCAAAACTCAAAAGAGAATACACCAATTTAATAAAAACTTTGTACATCCTGCTAAATATTTGTTTAGTAATGGAGTTTTGGGGGCTCGAATTCTATTTTGAAGAGGGGACATTACAGCCAATGACAATATTTGGCTTTGCCAATGGGAAAGAGGTCAGAACCCAAAGTTGGAGGATTATATATACTATTCCTTTTCTCCTACAAACAAATGCTTAGAGATGCATGTGTGCTTTGTGGGTCCCTTTGTCGTTGATTATTAACTGATGTATATCGTGAGTTAAAAATGAAAGAGAAAAATGCTACTAATGGAAATAGTCATCATGGTGATGATTTGAGTAGTAAATATACTCCCAGTAGTAAAAATCTCACAAATATAAAAATAAACATATTTATCTTTATTATTTTTATAAGACAGAAGAATTTCCATCCTTCAAGATTTCTATTCGAGAATTCTCAATATTCAATAATAGGTCAAAAGATCATGTGTAGACTTGAGCCTTCAAATTTTAGGGAGGCTATTATATTTTTCTCATGGAAGCATGCATATGTGTGTGTACTCTGCATAAAAAGTAGACTTGCTATGTGTATTGTTGGATTTAAAATTTAGTTTGGCTTTGAGTTTTAAAGGGGGGAATATCCCTTGTATCATAAAGGTGCAATACACAAATTGTAGTATTATAATTATTGACAGTGTAAGTACTGATTCTTTATTTTAAAAATATATTCGAGCTGCATGCTTGGTACTTTCTTTGGCTGAAGAATATTGTGTAGTGTGAAGAAGTGTGGTTGAAGATCAAAACGTTTAGATAGATGCTCATCACTGCTGCCCAATATGAAGAATGATTTTGAGCTTGGAAGAGTTTTGGCTTTCTTGAAATTGCCATTTTTTTATTTTATATTATTTGTTATGGTGGTCTGTTCAATAAAATCAACCAAGGTTATATGGGTGCGGACTGCAAAAAATTGGTACTGTGAAGTTAAAACTGAAAGCATCAAACTTAGAAATCGAAACATAGTAAAGTTGAAATCACATATATAACGTCCTATTGATATTTGTATAATTTCATTGCATGAGTAAATGTCATTAACTAATAGCTAAATAATTATAATCTCCAAAGTGGTTAGGAACTGTTGTTAATATATGTAAATCAAAATTACAAAAGCATGTAGTCTCATATGACTTCATGATCAGGTTTCAACATAAAAACAGTACAAGAATTGTGAATTATCAATTAAGTATGTCAATCTTGCTGTTTGTGGGAAAACATTGTTGTGAATAATATGGAAGTTGAGAACAGGTGAAGTCAAATATTAGATTATTTTAGTGTGTCGATTAACTCTGTGTTTGTTGTCTTATTTTTTACTATTTTACTTAATTATCTTTTTATCTTCTTTAATTGATTGTATTCTCTTATTAAAGTACAGTGGTGTGTTGGGCTGCACCTGGTATATATAGGGTGTGGGAAGGGGTGTGTCCATATTGCACTTGTGTACCTGGCATGGGTGTGGGCCAATTTTGGTCAGGCATGTGCATCCAGACAACTGAATTTTGTACCACTCTGTTTCTTCATATAAGTAGTTTTTTATATTCAAAACTATTCAATAACATAGGCTGGAATCCTGGATGACATTGTGTGCTGATGAAGAGGGAGGATGTTGGGGACCTTTCTTAAAAGTATTGTGTACAAGAAATTATACCGAATGTAACAGATATGTTCAGGTGAAATTCTGCAAAATATTAAATAATGATTAGCACTACATTTGCTTTGCAGAATGTTTAGCCTTAAACTTTTGATTGCTAGTTTGATAGCTGGAGCTAGGCAGATCAATCAAATGTTTTTTAAAATTCATCTAGGGGTAATTAGTAAGAACAAAAGAAGTTGTGCCTTCGTATTACTAATTGCCAGGATCCAAATGGTTAAGGTATAGATTATAACCCCTTAAAATCCACTGGAACTAATTGAGGTTTTCAAATTCTTGGTTTGAGTTAACAATGAATTTTGTGTTAGGACCTGTAAAACTCATCATTCAAATAAACAGTATGCTGTGTCTTCAAGTACACAGTACATGACATGTTACTTTTGTCATTAACCTATTATTGCCTATGTGTCTCATTAAAATATTAGGCTTTTGCTGTTGTTGTTGTTGACAATTTATTTGAAGTCCTATGAGAATGACCAAAATCTGCTGTGGACCTTACCTGTTATTCATCTACCCACCAGAAGAATGGAGCATATCAAGGAAAAACTGAAGTTACAAGTAAATGGGCTCTGACATGTTCAGATGTCGAGGAGGTTTTAATGTATAAAATTTCAGAGAGCCTTAGACTAGCATGGCATTTAGAGATACATGTATCTTCTTTTTGATTTGTAACTAAAAAGAACGCAACTACAAAGCTTGTTAAAGTAGCAAGAGTCACTCGTGACTGTTTTGTATGAATATAATCATACCTGATACATTCTTTTTATACTATTTAAATTCTATTTGAAAGTTCGATATTAATGAAGGTTATACTTAAGTTCATTCTCTTGATGCTATTTAAATTCTATTTGAAAGATTGATAATTTGATATTAATGAAGGTTATAGTTAAAGTTCATTCTCTTGATGCCACTTAAGTTCTGTTCAAAAGGTTAATTTTTTTCTTTCATCTAATTACATTATGACCTTAAGAGTGGCTGGGAGTATTAAACGATCCAACTACATATTCAACTTCTAATTTGTCAGAATGTCAGCCATATGATGTCCTACAAGTAGCTCTTTGCAAGGCCTGGATTAATATATTTGATGGTCCAAGCAAAATTCCTTGAAAATCATAGAAGATTGTTACTATTACAGGTTTTCCAGGGTCCTTATATAACATTATACATTGTGCTCATGTTTTCATTCAAAGGTGCACAGTGCAACTTTTATTTTTGAGCTATGCTTGTATTTCATAGATCCTTCATGTGTTAGATAAATTCTGGATGTTTTCCCTATATTCTACTTATGAGTTTCGCCTGTTCATCATATGCCTCTACCTGCAAATATGTCTGGAAGTGTGGTTTGCATAAAAAAAAACATGTTTATGCTCTATAATATGTATTTCTTATGCATTGTTTGACGTATCAAAGTGCTACTAGTTGTTTCAATTGTATTCTTAGTTGTAAGTGATAGTGATCCAGCTTTCAATAGGATGGTATATATCCATTATCTCTGTGAATGGTAAAGAAATTACCAGTATTTGTATGTCATTTTTTGGAAGAATAGGATACAGGTACTTGGAGACGCTACGCACGCACACACACATAATTTGCTCAAATAAAAGAATATAAAAAGTGAAATACAAAATTGAAATTTCAAAAAATAACACAAACTAATATCAAATATAATGTAAGGTGATCATATATGTATAATCATAAATACATCCTTGCATTTTCAATATATCAATTTTATTGAGGAAGACGATTTGAATGTTATATAATCAACTACATAGTTGCATTGATTTGCATATGATGGCAATTTTTATGTATTAACATGTTGCACGGTATTGCAATTCAAAACTCTATCAAAGTCCTCAACACGAACCATGGGCACCAAGAGAAATTTCCATTCTGTTAGTGGTTGCTACTCAACTCTGCAATTGCAGATTATGGATGCTTTACCTCTTGCTAAGAAAACTGGTCGGAATGTTGGCATGCTTCTGTTGGTTTGGATTTTGGGAAAGCTTATGATACGGTTGAATGAACATTCATTAATATGACATTGAAGGTCTTTGGGTTCCCCCCTAATTTTTGTAACATGATCAAGGTTTTATTTAAAGATGCTTCCACACAAATTGATGTCATTGGATCCCTCACTGAGCCTTTCTCCCCATAGAGGTCAATTAGGCGAGGTTGCCCGCTCTTAGGTTGTTTGTGATCGCTTTTGATGCCATGTACTATCTATTGAGAACTAGGAGTGCTGGAGAAAAGTAAAAAAGGTTTATTCTTCCAAATAATGACTATTTATTGAATATACAATTTGTAGATGATATTGCACCTTTTATGGAGATAGAAGAAAACAATTTTGATAATATGATGAGTATGTTTAATCTCATGTATGGCTTCTGGTGCTAAGATCTCTTAAGAGTAAAACTACTCTACTCAATTGACAAGACACTCCTTCAATGTGGTTTAACAAACAAAACGATATGTGGTGGTGGTGGGGGAGCGTGATTAGATATCTTGTTATACCTTTTTCCATTAGTCCTCTTAAGGACATGTGGAATTGTATATGTGAGAAGATGGATGAAAAATTCTCGACATGGAATAGATAACACTTGTCAATTGTAACATATTTCAAGTTTGTTAGAAACTTTTATCCTCTTACAATATTTTCTATGCTTTTGTTTGGCTCTTCAGAAGTTATCAGATTTAATGATATCTAGAAAATTATTAAGAATTTGGTCTAATGGGAAGGGTAATAAGAAGAAAACTGTAGTCAATTGGCAATGGTTTTGTATGGATAAAAAGCAAGGTGGTCTTGGCTTAAAGAATTTGAAGATCCAAGTTGTTGCTCCTCAGCAAAATGGATAACTAATGACTTCATTGGAGATGAACCTCGGAAAATCCTTATTAAAAGCAATATTCAAAGCATTGTTAAAAAAAAGCTAATTAGTGGAAGGGCGAAATCCCATGATATTCTCTTTGGTAGTTTCTCTATCATTCCCTCTAGCTCTATGTGTTTAGGAGTATTTGGAAAGCTTGGGAAGTTGTGAGAAGTCAGGTTAAAGGTGCTAATGCTTATAAAAAGGATAACAAGCTTCGTAGTATTAGGTTTGTGTGGTGGAATCTTTAGTGGAATAATAAACCTCTTGCTCTCTTACAAGGATGTTTTGTTAAGTGTTGGAATAGCAAAGGGGTTACTGATTTCGATGACATTTTTGATAGAGCTTATCTGAGAGATTGGCAGGGGCTTAGCAAGAACTTTGGGTTGCCTCAATCTCATAAAAGAACATACTTTGTGCTTAATAAAGCATGCAAAATGAACTTCCCCATTAAAAATTTGCATTGATTTTGAAATATATGGAATTTTTTTGTAGATGGATCCACCATTTTGAAGATCAGCACCAAAGGCATTTACAAAAAGTTTAACTAATTCCTTGTAGGTCATTGATCATGTGAATATGAGATGGAATCTTGAGCTTTGTCCTAGTCAATGGGTCAAAGATTTTAGTGGTTGTTGGTCTAGACTTCTTGAACCCAAAAGACTTGTTTTAAATGGCTGTTTTTTACTTAAGAGGTTTCATGCGGGTATGAACCGTTAAGATTGACCCTATTAAGCAGAATTTTAGTTTTTGTAATGTGCTTGGATATGTTGACCATATCTTTTTTTTATTGTGATTTTGCCGAAGTGTTTGGTCCTTTTTATATTATCTTAGGGGCTGGGATAATAGGGGTAATTTCTCTTGGTTTGAAACCCTATTTGGCTATGGTGAAGGGCTTAATAGTAAAATGAAATTCCTTTTGGTTTGTTTTAACCACTGAGGTTATTTGGCTCTTATGGAAATTGAGAAATGACTATATTTCAGGGCAAGAGGAGACATCTTACGAAGTTTGTTAGAAGACTCGTTCTTTATCATGTTGTGATGCATGTTCTATGATGATTGAGATATCTAAAGACGAAGTTCATGAAATTCATGAAGGACAAGCCTATGTTAAGAGATCAGATATAAATTTTTGTTAAGTTCTGACCTCATGATGCCAAACAACCTGATGACAAGTTCTTTAAACCATATATGCAGTTTCAAGAAAAGCTTAACAAAAACTGTAAGTTTGAGAATCTCCTAGAAGATATGGGTCTCAAAAAGAAAGATACATGCTCAAATGGTCCTAACCTAGAGGTGGTTAGGGAGAATGACAATATCTCTGTTGTCTCACCATTGGTGGGGGCTTTTCAAATTGACAACTATAGTGAAAGTTGTAACAATAACTGTTGAACATTGCTGCTCAAGACTTGGGATGGGGCCTTTTTTGATCGCATGATGTTTTTTTATGTTGATTCTTCCTTTGGTTATGTATGTTGGGATACGATTTGTTAATCTTCTTCAATTGATTGGATGATCTTGTCTCATTGTTGTGGTTACCCATAGCCGAGCCTTGCGAACTCCTAGTGTAATTTGTTTTTTCTTCAGTAATAGATTATCAATTAAAAAAAAGTGCCTATAATATCATAAAAACATCTTTGGAACATTATATATATATATATAAATAACATCCTTGCATTTGTAATATATTAATTTTATTGAGGAAGACAATTGGAATGTTCTATAATCAACTACATAAATGCATTGATTTGCACATGATGGCAATTTTTATGTATGTAACATGTTGCACCATATTGCAATTAATTTTTTTTTATCAAATCTATTCATGTTGTAGATAGCCCTCAACATTAACCATGAGCTCCAAGAGAAATTTGCAATTTGTTAGTGGTTGCAACTCGATTATGCAAATTCAAACCGTGGATGCTCTACCTTTTGCTACCCTCAACTGCTTGTTTTGCATTTTCTTGCTCCTTTTGTGAATGAAAAAACATTTAGGCTTTTGTTTTCATTTTTTTGGAAATGTCACGATTTAGAGTTTTTTTTTTAAATTGAGACAATGCCACCAAGTCGTCCCCTTTCATTTGAGACATCTCTACACATCTTTGGTATGGGAGACATATTCAAGTATTTGAGATGCATCTCCTTGCCACCTTGTTTAGAACATATGAAGGTTTAATTGGTAATTATGCATTTGTTTCTTGTATCTGCATGCTCATTTTTCATTCTACCATGTTGGTTGCTCGATGGTTTGAATTTTTATCACTCTTATAGGACAACCAATTGCCATGTGTTGAAGAATCCTACTTTGGTAGGATTGTCTAAGATCTGTTGTGTTCAAGTATTTAACCCATGGATTGACAATTTTATAAAGTTACCAGTAAGTCTTGGAAGCAAAAACCACATGATTAACATTGGAAGCAAAAACCACATGATTAACATCCACTGATGCAATTGTGATGTATAATATTTGAGATTGATAATGATTCATCAAGTTATGATTTTCTTTTTAATTGGTAACTAACAACACTTTAACTTATTTTTTCTTATTGTGGATTGGTAGCCTCTTTCCTTGAGTTATTCTTGAATTACTATGAAACTTTTATTTGAGTTTGTTAGAATCAGCAAATTTTGCATTATTTCTCCTACAAAAGAGAAAAGTGTAATAGAGAATAAACTTGTAATAAAATGTAATTCATGAGTAGAAAATTACAATAGATATACAATTCACATTTGTGAAAAATAGAAAAAGTGAAAAATTGGAAAGACAATCTTATCCTAAGTGATAAGATTGATAGCTAAATAAAATATAGGAAAATAAATTCCTAATTAACTTATGACAGTGTTAATATAATTTCACACCAACACCCCTCATAAGTACAATTTAGGGAGCTACACAACTAAGCAAGAAAAATGAAGATGAGTCTCAGCAATAAGGCTTGATTAGGTACTTATATACAAACAAGAATGTCTCATATAACAAGAGAAAAGGAGAAAAATTCAGTGGGAGAAAGCTCTTCTCCAAAATAGAGAAAACAATAGGTGTGTACAAGGGATGTGAACTCATATGACTAAGAATATTACAAATACAAAATACCCCTCTAATAAGAGAGGATAAAAGATATTTTAAACCCCCTCCAAGTAGTAGTTATGGTACTAATGATTAGTCCCTAAAGATAGAAAATAACCCATTGCTTACAAATAATATTCCTTCCCTTAAGAATAAACATACCCATTGGTGATTTTATAAGCCATTCCCATAATCTAGATGAATAGGGAATCCAAATTCAAATGTTTGCTTTTGAATGCAAATTTGTTTTCCTCGTGTTAGAAAAAGATATTCCCTCCAAAACAAGAATTGAATGCCCAATCAAAGAAGTGGAACTAGGAGAGAAAAAATTGAATTGCATTTGAAAACATATAAAAGATGTGATGGCATCATTGTCATCGAAGTGGTAATGCATGTCCTCTAAAGAATCTTCTACATCAACAATGTGACTCCACAAACAAGGATGATATGTTTGATAGATAGGAATCCCAATAAGGTCGATTATAAAGATTGAAAATTTCTTGTTGCAAGGAATCACTAGAAGTCTTCAGTGAAGCAACAAGTGATGGAGTAGAGGTCTCAATGCATATCATCTGACTACATTCCTCACTCTTAAATAATGTTGTGTCCACACAAAATGGTTGAGTGTGAATATTAGATTTATTTGTAAGTTTTAATATAGAAGAATTAGGCAAATCAATTCTATTGGCAATGCAAAGCTATCTTAACAAATGATGTTTCTAAAGAAGTTTCAAACCATTAGTTTTTTTCAACATACATTTATTTGTTGTATGCCTATTTTTCCTACAATAAACACATCTCATGATTACAACTCACAAAAATATATATAAAATAAATTCCATTCAAATTAACAAAAAAAATTCAAGTATGTCTAGTTATTAACCATAAACCATAACATTATAAATTTGATTATAATAAACTTGGGGTTGGATTTGAAAAAATTAAATATATAGATGTGTAAAGCTAATTAATACCTTTCGAACATTGCAAGAATAATGAAAATAGGAGATTTTGGCAAAAAGTTGAGTTTAGAGGCCTAAATAGATGATGTGACTTTCATTATCAATAAAATGAACCAGCAATAAATTATAATAAATTAATTAGTACCATTGGATAGTTACTCAAAGCCAACTTTTTAATGATTATTCATTTTCAAAAATTTGACTTTGTATGTCCAAGTTATGTCAAAAAGAAAAAATAGGGCACCTTATGGAAAAATGATCAAGGGTTGGGTGAATGGGTGGCAAAGATTGAGTTGTTGGCTGGTGGTGGACCTTGGTAGTCAAGCTAAGTTAGAGCAAAGGTGGAGTGGGAGCAAGATTAAGCCCTCTTGGCAGATTGTGACCAAGGGCCATGACGTCCATATGACTGTAGGAACCCTACTATTGGCTATTACTTGTAAAATACAAAATCATTGAATTTTTTTATTGACCACCAAACAAAACAAAACTGATAGATCCCCATAGAAACCACTGAGAATATTACTTGATAACCCTTGTTTAATATAAATTTGTTGGCTGAAATAAAATCATCATTTAATAAACCTCGAACTAGATAAAACAATGCACTTGTCATAAATGAAAACTGTGATACCTGCTATGCAAATGTTGTCTACTTGATAAAATTATACTAGAGCTGAAGTATTGTTTGTTGGAATTTGTTTGCCGTTGCACCAAAAAATCAACGTTAACGCTCAATACAAACACTAGAGATAAACGGATCCACAGGAGGCGGTCAGTCCGTGTTTTGAATCTAAAGGGAGATGTTGGCGATTAGTCCGTTACTATTGGTGCAATAATGACATACGACTATCATGGTATGACATAAATATGTAGATTCGTACAATGTACACAATTTTCATAAAAAAATCAAAAATCACAAAAAATACCTTGAATTTTCTTAAACTCCAATTTTGGCATTTGGATAGGTTATCCTTGGATTTTGACATCTTTCAAATTCATCTATGAGGTCCGGTTCACTCTAGGATGCATCAATTACATCCTCGTCACTATTTTTTTTTACAAATTCAAAAATAAACTTGTAGATCTAGAGCTCTGATACCATGCTAAAATCAAAATTATTTTGCAACATTTCTTGTACAAGATATAAAAGCATAAAGGAGGATAAACTTGCAATCAAAATACAATTCATTAACATTCATTTGAGTTTAACATTCATTCTCAAATGAAAATTGTAATAGATATTCAATCCATATTTACAAAAAATAAATAAAGCAGAATATAGAAAGACAATATTATCCTAAATAATTAGATTGACAATCAATATACGATAAATTCCTAATCAACTCTCTAATTAACTTATGATAGTGTATGATTTCACACCAACAATGTTAATTTCTGGGACTTTGAATTTGCATAGGTAATATATTATTTTTGTCTTTTGATGAGATCTAATATATTTATTTTGGAAGTAGAATTCACAATGTTGTGGGTTTGCTAGTTTTGTGTGGAGTAATGTGAAATTTGCAAAAATGTTATATTTGGGAGGGTCATTAGCACAACATTTTTGGGATCTTGGATATCTTATTATGAGGTTGGGGTCTACAAATGAGACTAGAAAGGGACAACCATAATGTATTCATGTTTGTGATTCATAATCTCTTTTGTACATCACTTTTGGAAGGTGAACACCTTAAACAAGAGGCAGTACTTGGAAATATATATGGGTGTATATGCAAGATTTAGAACATGCAATGAGATTAAAATAATATTAAACCCTCTATTCTAAATTAAACCATATATTTGATTGTGCTAAAAAATGTTCAAATAAGATGAATACATACCAATTTTACTAATGTAAAACCCTCTTTGTTGAAGTTGATGTATTCAAGATGCAATAGATGTGGTTGCTCAAGGACTTGTAATTTTTTGCAATATCTATTTATCAAGATTTGAAGATCATGCCTTTTTTCTTTTATTTGCTTGAGGATGTGAAGGGTGATGGTTTTATCTTTAATTAATGGTAGAGATTGATTGAGATGAGTATAGAATATTCATTGATTAAGAATAATCAAGACAAAGTTATGATGGCTCCTTAGTGGGTTCTAAAATGAGGGAGGAGAATTAGTCATTTCTACTTATTTATTTTGACTAATTAGTTGTGCATCAATTAAAAATAGAATATAATATGAAGAAGTTATGATGGAATATAGTGGATTATTAAATTTTTATTAGTTATGGAGAAATAAGTGGATTTTTTTTTAGAATAAATAAATGAGTGTTAGACTAATTAACTAAATAATATAAAAAGAGGAATTAACAAGAGAATGGGGAAATATCGACATGGTATTAGAATTATTTAATTAATTTTTGGTGGTAAACAGAAAGACAAATTAACAAGAAATGGGGAAATGTCAACATGGTATTAAGATGCAATGTTAGGTGTGACACTATAAGGTGGTAAGAATTAAATGTTTACATTTTGTCCTTCTTTGAAAGAGTGTTGTGAAGTAATGACACTTCAAAGAAAGTAGACATAGGCATTTAGTTTGATGAGAGATAACATGTCCCAAGCATTCAAATTGTGATTTTATGATTGACTTGGTATAAGGATGCCCCCTTAAGAGGACATGTAGGTTTGAAAAACATGAATACCCTCAAAATGGATGAAATAGAATAAGATGTTTAGGGAAGAGTAAAAGAGATAGTTAGGTTTTCACATTAACAATGAGCAAAGGAATTAGTGATAATAGATAGAGTTAGTTGAAGGTGTTTTTTTAGGCAAAAGGCATAAAGCCTATATATAATATATTATTATGTAAAGATGAAATTACAAAAGAAAAGCCAAGCAACATCAACTAGAAACAAACAGAGCAAAAGTGACATACAAGCTACAAGCTAATCCCCTTCAATGTGAACAGGGGAGCAAAAGGCAGATGCCAGAGACAAATTGAAATAAGAATTCTTACGTTTTTGCACAATTGTCTAATGGTTGTCCACTGAATCCATCACAGAAGATGAAGTTTTTTGTTCCACAAACTTATTTAATGCGGTGAAGGATTTCTTTAGATCGGGAAAACTTTTGAATCAGATGAATACCACCTTTATAGCTCTTATCCCAAAGAATAGTGATGTTGTTTCTATGAATGATTATAGACCTATCAGCTTGTGTAATACCACATATAAGATTTGTTCTAAAATTATGGTCAACAGGTTGAAAGTTGTCTTGAATAAAATGATTGTTGTGAATCAGAAGGGATTTGTACAAGGAAGAAAACTATTGGATAAGGTGTTGCATTCTATGGACCACAACAAAAAACAAGGTATGGTTCTAAAGTTGGACATCTCAAAAGCATATGATCAAGTCTCTTGGAATTTTCTATTTGCTATTCTAGAAAAATTTGGCTTCAATGGTAGATTCCTCAAGTTAATCAAATCTTGTGTTACTACTCTGAGGTACTCTATCCTGGTTAACGGGGTTCCTAATGGTTTTTTCTCTTCAGGCCGTGGTCTGAGATAGGGAGACTCATTATCACCCTACTTGTTTGTTATTGTTGTTGAAGATTTAGGCCACAATATACATAAACATATTGCAAATAAAACTTTAAAAGGTTTTTGTGTTGCTTCCTCTTTACCCCCTACCTCACATCAGCACTTCGTTGATGATACTATTCTTATCGGGGAGGCATCTATTGTTGAAGCAAAATAATGGAAAATTATTCTTGACCAACACACCAAGCTGTCCGGTCAATTTATCAATTATTAGAAAAGCAAAATCTACTTCTTTAATACTAGTCAGGTTGTTAAAGACAAAGTTATAAATATCTTAGGGTGTCAGGAAGTAGACTTGCCTACTACTTACCTGGGCCTACCTTTAATCTCTAGAAAGCTCAACAACAACTACTGGAACTATATAGTGGAAAAGATACAAAAGAAACTAGATGGATGGAAGGGAAAACTGCTGAGCTTTGTTGGGAAGATTCAACTTTTAAAAGCTTCCGTACAAAATATTCATGTCTACTACCTCTCTTTGTTCAATATCCCTGCTTTTGTTGTAGAGAAAATTGAAATGATTCAGAGGAGATTCCTATGGTCAGGTGTGGAAGAAAGGAAAAGAATGGCTCTCATTAAGTGGGAAGTTGTTTGTAAACCAAAGAGAGAAGGAGGCTTGGGAATTATAAGAATAAAAATGTTCAACAAAGCTCTTGTGGAAAAAATGGGCTAGTTGCTTTTGGGAGATGAAAAAGACTGGGTACAAATACTAAGGGCTAAATATTTAAATAATAAAGTGGCTTGTTGTTTTCTTAGGAAAAATGAGCTACCTTATGGCTCTATCTTTTGGAACAATCTGCTAAAAATTATAGGAACCTTGACTAAAGGAGCGAAAGTTAGGATTGGAAATGGGCTTAGAACTGACTTTTTGGAGGATGTTTGGTCCACATGTGCTCCCTTATTTGCTAGAGATGGCCTTCAACAAATCAAAATAATATTAAAAAGAAGCATTGGTAAGTTGGTCTCTAACTATTTAGTTTGGGATGGTTTGAGACCAAAATGGATTGACTTCAAAATGTTTTTGAATAATGTTGTTCTGAGGGGTGGTAGACAGCCGAATTGGGATGCTGCCTTGGACTTGCTGTTCAGTCTAATTGGGAACCCTGACCTCTTTTCAATAAACAAAGTGGATGAATGGATTTGGACAAAAAATGCTATTGGGTGGTTCTCTGTTAAGTTAGCCTGCGAGGCTATAGATGTGCAACCTCTTAACACGAGTCTTTAATTGGAATAAGGTGTGGAAAAGAACCTAATCCCTAAAATTAACTATTTCTGGTGGGCTGTGATAAATGGTAAGATTCTCAAAATTGACAATCTTAAGAAAAGAGGCTGGTACTTAGTCAATAAATGTTACCTCTGCAATAGAGAAGAAGAAACTATTATGCATTTGTTCTTTCAGTGCTCTTATGCTCAAGAAGTCTGGGATTTCTTCCTACAGATGCTTAAGGTTGAATGGGTTTTCCCTGCCTCAATTAAAATGTTTGTTGATGGGTGGTGCTTGAGCCCTTATTCTCATAATATAATCTGTTTTATGGGGACAGGTTCCCCCATTTCTTACTTGGGGTTTGTGGACAAAAAGAAACAATTGGGTCTTTAGGGATGTTGCTAAGAGTAGTAGGGAGCTATGCATGGTCATAAGGAGACAGATTCAAGAAAATATTGAAAGCTGCAAGTACACCCAGTCTAAGCAAGGGCCTACCTACCAAGAGTTAAGAATAAAGTAGAAATGGAAGATTTTTGATGGCCTCAACAATGTGAATTGGGCTAAATAGATCATAAGAAAAAGTACTATTTGGATTCCCCCTGATCTAGGATGGGTGAAATGTAATTTTGATGGATGCTCAAAAGGAAATCCTGGGCTGGCAGGAGCGGGAGGAGTGGTTAGGGATGAAAGAGGAATTTATCTTGCTAGATACAACAAGGGATTGGGAACAACAACGAATAATTTTGCTTAAGCCTATGTTGTTTGGGCGGGAATCGGTTATCTCAGAGAAAAGGGGTACAAGAAGGTTATCGTTGAGGGAGATTCTAAGATTATTATTGACTATCTTAAAAATATAGCCGATGCACCCTAGGAAACAAAAGACCTACTAGATGACTGTAAAATCATGCTACAATCTTTCCAACATTATAAAATCCACCATACTTTTAGGGAGGGTAATATGGTCGCAGATGCAATAGCTAACTTTGGCCTTAATTAGGAAGTTCTAAAATATTGGGAATTCTCTAATCTATCTAATCAAATAAAAGAAATATTTGTTAAGGATAAATTGGGAGCTCAAATTAATTATGGACAAAGCAATAATGATTAAAAAGATTGGCAGATTTAGGAGTCCCGCTGTCATGAGGAATCCTTGGTGGCATCTTAGCAAGTTGACAAGGTGGATTGGGTGGCACGAGGGAAAAGGTATACCAAATCCCAATGACATAAGAGGAACGAAATGGAAAGGATAGTGTATTTGGATTGCCTTGTACTTCGAGAAGGAAGGCTTAAATAAGGAAATAATGAACACTTTATGCACCGCAAAAAATATAGATTATGATCTTGGAAAAGACATATTCACATGTGTTAAGGCGGATGAAAAGACAAGTAATAAATTAAATATAATAATGACTAAGAAGTTGTGGTTGAGATGTCAGATTTAATTATGATGGGCCTTGAAAAGGTAATAACCGACTTTGCTTCATTTTCAAACAACCTACCAAATGTTTTGAGCCATTATTTGCTCAAATGAACAAACACAAGGTCTCCATTCAAACTAAGTTTTTTGAGTTGTCGATTGCCATTGTCGAGAATGACGATGGGAAAAGAAATGAGTTTCTTCTCCTTCAAAAAAATTATCTCTACAAAGTAAAAGCCATGGGAGGCCCAAGGAAGAGAATGGAGCCATGTAAGTATGACTCTCTTCAAAAAAACTCAGAGCTATGGGGTCTTTTCGAAAGAGCTAGGTTTACTCTGTACTTTGTTGCCATGGGTGGTTATAATGAACAACTGAGTTATAAGTTTGCCAATGCTTGGAAGGACGATGAAGTGTAGATGGGTGTTCTCCATTTCAAAGTGGATGAGAAGCTTATAGCTAAGGTGACAAGATTGGCCTATGAAGGCAAAAAGGTGGCTAAGGTAAGTAATGGTAAATACCAAGATTATATTGAGATTTTTTTTTAGGATAAAGAGAAGGCTAAGAGATTCTAGAATGGTTATTCTAGGGTTTTACTTCCTCCCCCATATCACAATGTTTCTTATTTTGTGATGAAATATTTCACGCTTGAAGGTCGCTTCTAGTCGGTTCATGGCTACCACTTCCCAATTCTAAACCATGTCCAACACCTTAAGAAGATTAACCTACCTTTCTTTCTCTTTTCGTCCCTGAGTTAGAGCTTAACTAATGGTGCTAATCTACCACTACACTAGGGCCTAATTCATGCTATTTGTAAGTATGTGTTGGCCACATCCCCGCAAAGTAATCTTTCCCTCAATTTGATTGAAAACCCTACCCCTAAGAGCTCTGTGAGAAATGAGATTATTGAGAGTCACCCTCACACCCTATCTAAAAAATTGGCTAAGACTTCTCCTAACCCTGAGGACCCTTTTTGGTTGGAACTTCTTAAAGCCATGCTTGAAAAATGAAGTGCTATTTCTATTGGCCCTATTGTGAACAAAAAAAGGAAAATGCTTATCCGCAAATTGGGGGCTAACCCAAACACTATCACTATCCCAGATGATAATGACAACCCTAAATGTTCCACTCTTGTGGGGCGAAGGTCTACCAGGCTTGATTTGGTGGCATCAAAAGGGTTGGAGAGCAGTAAAAATTCAAAAATTTCTGAAGAAAAATGTGTCTTTGGATCTCAGGATAGTAAGGGGAAGAAGGTAGTAAAGGAAGATATCGACTCCTCTTCGGAGGAAATCCCAGACAATCTTGGTGGTGAGTTTGTTGAGGAGGACTCAAGCAATGAGGTGATTGAAGGTGACTTGCAGCAAGAAGAGAGTCAGGAGGCTGAAGAAGATAATGATAGGGCTGTGGATAATAAAAATGAAACCAAGGATCTGGAGGTGATGGAAATCAAAAACCCTAGTGAAGAGAATTTAGCGGGTTTTGACACTGATAGAATTAGAAGGGTGGAGGAGAGGTTGGAACTGATGGAAAAGATGATGCAAGTGGATGATAAGGATAGTAGATTCTAGGCCCTTGAAAAGGCTATGAAGAGTTTGTGCACTGTGGTGGATGCTATTATGAAAAAGGTTGTTATGGCTACAGTTTTGGGTCAAGGAAAAATCAAGAAGCAGCAAAGGAGAAAGGCGACGAAGGGTGAAGAGGACTTATGTGGAAAGATGGAGCCTAAAGAGAAGGTGGGAGACCTTTTGAAAGCTTGGAGTTTGATCAAGGATGCCCAATCCTTGGTCTATGTTCTACTTTTTTGTCTCCTACTGTTATGGTTTTTTGTGATTCTCTTGGTGGTTTTAATACTGGTACTCGTCGGTGGTGCTCGAAATACCATATGTTAAGATGTATTTTTGTTAATAGTTTTAGTTTTTTCATGGACACTATGTTAAGGTTATTCGGTTATAACCTACTCTACTGGTGGGATCTTAAGAAAAACTAGTTGAATATTTTTGCTATGTCTTATAGGGCTATAATGTTTGATCCATAAGGTATTGGATAGTTTTTGATTGCTGGGTAGGGGAAGTGTCTTTCAGGTTTGCTTCCTCATGATGTTGCTTTGTATGGTTGTTGTTCTTTACTTGTTGTACTAATCTGTACAGGTTAGTGCCCTTTCCCTGCTTAATAAAAAACATATAATGTCAAAGAAAAAACAAATTTTTGACCTTGGTCAAATTAAAAGCCAAAGATTGATTGATTGATGACGATGATGATGACAACATTGTTGATGTGTAAATTATATATCAAAGAACAATACAATGATTGGGAACGATATATCTCGATAATGATGGAATGATTTTGTTTAGAATAGAAGAAGGCTTGTAGCAAGATGAGAAACAAAGCCTATGATGCTTTTGGATGGGTTCAAGGCTTCTTGGCAATATTTGTTTGGATTGTTTATGCTTTGCTACCATGTTTGGATGACTACGATGTTTGGAATTTAGATTAGTCGCATGAATGTGACTTTGTTGTGCTTGGTTGGATTGCTTGCATTTGGATGGATTGATTTTGGGTAGTCTTGTGCATTTATTGCTAGATGGGATTGTTGTCTCAATGTTATAAATTAATGACAAGGGTAAATCAAGTTTAGTAGCAAGGATGAAATAATTGAGGGATTGGGATTCAAGATGGGATAAATGAGAAATGGAGGAATTGTGGATGGAATGGGTGTGGGATTTAGGATAGATATTTTGAAGGATTTAGGATGAGATTTGCAAGGACTAATATTTTCATTGATGTCAAAGGTGTGTGGTTGTTATTGATATGGACAAAATCATATCAAAGATAGATAATTCTGTGTGGATTATCAAAATCAGAATGTGTAAAGGTTATGCATTGCAAATCGACCAAAGATGTGTGGAAAATTGAAGAATACCTACAAAGGAGATGATAAGTTCAAAAGAGCTAAACTTCAAACTCATAAAGGACAGTTTGAAAGTCTCAAAATGAGAGAAGAAAATTTTGCCACCTTTTTCCTTCACGTGGATGATATTGTTAACACAATCAAGGGACTTGGAGAAGAGATTAAAGAGTCAATCATTGTGCAATTTTTTTAAGATAATTGCCTTTCAGATTTGATGCTAAAGTTTCTGCTATTGAAGAAATGAAGGATTTAGAATCCTTAACAATGGAAAAGTTTCATGGAATCCTCATTGCTTATGAGATGATGACTGAACATGAGAAGCCATAAAAAGGGAAGTTGCTTTCACAGCTACAAAGAAACAAAAAACAAAGAATTTGAACTTAGCGAAAGATCATATGATGAATCTGATGATGAAGAAGCCAAATTTCTAAGAAAGCTAAAGAAGGGTTGTGGAAAGTACAAAGGTAAATTGCCTCTTAAGTGTTTCAATTGTGGTAAGATAGGTCATTTTGCAAATAAATTCCCTTATCCAAATAATAATGATAGTGAGAAAGAAGAAAATCATTACACAAAGAAAGCGAACAAAAATGTTCGGTATCACAAAAACAACAAAAAAGGAGAAAAATAATAATTTCTTGAGAAAAGTTTCTAATCCTATTGTAGACATATAAATTTGGACACTTAATTTATCCAAATTTATCACTTTTCATCTAAACATCCTCTTATCCGAGTTAATTAAGTAATATTACTATTATTTAATTAATATCTTTAATTCTGCCAAATCCTTAAGGTATTTAATTAATAATTAAATACCTTACCCTCCTTAATCTCTTTTCATCAAATAAATTAAATAAATATTACATTTATTTAATTCCTCACATGTCATTTTCATCTAATCCTAATCCATCTCCTAATCTCTTCATTAGGGATGTGCACATGCCTAATCCTTGATTAGGATGTGTCACATCCTCCAACTTTTGCAAGTTGGCTTCTAATCCTCATTTATCTTCTAATTACTGATTAATTAATCTTAATCAGTACCTTTAGTCAACTCTCTCCTATCCCCCAAGGAATTTTTAATTCCTCCAAGAATCCCCTTTTCCCATGCATCTTCTAGAACCTTTGACTTGTCACATCAAGTCACATGTAACAAACTCCCACCTTTTGGGAACATTGTCTTATCCACTAGATTCTTCCAATCATTGTGAATTTAAAATTCACTTTTATTCACCCAAGATTCTTCCCATCTCCCAATGTACTTGCAAGGTACTTGTCCTTCCTCCACCTCATGTACCTTTTGGCCACCTCACTTACACCTCACCTCCTCTTAGCCACTTCACCATCCACATGTCAAGATGTGAGGGCTTGTGAGTTTTCAACTCATCATATCCCTCCATCTTGACCTTGTTGGATGAATCTTGACCGTTGAATTCTCTAAAGAATTCAAATTCTCCTATAAATACCCCCTCCTTAAGGGTATTTTCAACACTTTTTCATTTGAGCAACCTTATGCTGCTAATTTGCATTCTCAAACACTTAGCCATTTGATAACTATATGCTGCCAATTTGCATTCTCACTCATTTACTATCATCTAGCCATCCATTTTAATCATTTTGCATAACTTGATCTTGCATTTAGTCACTCAAGAAGTCATCTAAGGAGCACACAAAGTCATCCCAACCAAGGGCCAACCAAGGAGTATCCAACAACAAGGAAGGTATAACCATTTGCATCTTGTTTTATCTACTTTCCTTCTTGTTTTATCACTCTTTAGGCTAATCTTGAAGTGTCCTTAGTCTTTTATCACTTGCATTTTTAAGTTATTTTGCACATTAGAGTAGGGTAAAATATTAAGGTACACATTTCTGGCATGCCCGATGGTACCCACAAACGGGTTCTTGCATTTAACCTTTATTTTTGCTAAGTATTTTGAAGAAAAAGGTCGCAGAAAGGTGGAAGCGCCCTGATTTTACCGCAGAAAGGTGGAAGCGCCCCTGATTTGCCGCAGAAAGGTGGAAGCGCCCCTAATTTTACCACAGAAAGGTGGAAGTGCCCCTGATTTTTTGCAAAAAGGTGGAAGTGCCCCTGATTTTACCGCAAAAAAGTGGAAGCACCCCTGATTTGCTGCAAAAAGGCGGAAGCGCCCCAAAACATCACAGTTTGGAAGGTAAAACAGTCATTTTAGCGTCATTTTTTCTTTCGTTTTTAGCTATTTTCAAGTAATAACCCTCTAACATTGTTTTGGAAAGGATATTGGTGTTTTTTGCTAATGTTTTACAGCATATTATGGCATAATTGACCAAAAACAAAGGAGAAGATAGCTAACGTTTGCTTGCAGGGCCATCTATTTGATCAAATTTCTGAAAAACTATCCTTGTTGTTTGCACATAGTCTAATTAGGGGGAAGTAACCTTTATTGCTTGCTGTGCTTGTCTACTATTGTGTCACCCAAGGGGGCATTAATTTGTTTTCACTTTCCCCTTGTACTTCGTGTGAGCCTGAGGAGTAGTTGGAAGCGGTTAGTGTCTTCTTTTTAGTGGGACCTGCTTGGGGATTTCATCACCCCAAGGGACAATTCCAACCACGTGTACCGGCAGGGTATATAAAGGGGGGAGAATGAAAGTTGTACCCCAATCTAGTCACGTCATAATTGGTGGATAGTCGAAGTTAGGGTGATACCTAGATAGACGTGAAGAGTTGGTCCAAGCCTTTCAGTATCTTGCTGGGGTTCCCGACTCATGCTTGTGACGAGCTAGTGTTCATGGTTGTGCCTCACATACCGAGAGTATATCGAGGACTCCCTAGAAGCTTTGTGCATCCTAGATTAAGACCTTGCCTAGCCATACCCTTAACATTAATCATAGGATTGTGCTTGCTTGAAGTGTTTTCTTGTGAAAAATCTATGAAATCTTTAATACTTTGGCCTTACTTTATCATTTTGTGTCCTTGCCATAGCCTTTGCCATCAAAACCAAGCTCTGTCTTACCGCAGAAAGGCGGAAGCGCCCTATGTTTTGCTGCAGAAAGGCGGAAGCGCCCCTGTTTTGCTGTAGAAAGGTGGAAGTGCCCCTGATTTTACCGCAGAAAGGTGGAAGCGCCTCTGATTTGCCGCAGAAAGGTGGAAGCGCCCTTGATTTTATCGCAGAAAGGCAGAAGCGCCCCTGATTTACTCCAAAAAGCTATCAACGCCCCTGATTTTTGCTGTAGAGGGGCAGATTTTCCCTCCTGAACACCCGAAATGGCCCCATTTGGATCCGTTTAGCCTCTAAACCATCATTTAATCATTCCCAACCATTATCTTATCATCTCAAGCCTCTGTTTTGTCACTTTAAGTCTCCCAAAACCTCCATTTGATCCGTTTAAACCTCCATCTTATTATTCCAAATCTTTGTTTAACCATTCTAAATCCCCACTCATTCTCCACAATCATCTTCAATCCGCCCATTCATTCTAATTTCCTCATATTCCATTCAAAAGTGCATACCCTCACCTAGTGAACGTCATAATTTTTACCATTTACATCACCAAACACCACTCATAATCAGCGCAGAAAGGTGGAAGCACCCCGTTTTTATGCAACGCCCCCGTTTTACGTAGTGCCCCATTTTTACGCAGCGCCCCTATTTTATGCAACACCCCTTTTTTACGCAGCACCCCTATTTTACGTAGCGCCTCATTTTTACACAACACCCCGTTTTTACGCAGCACCCCATTTTTACGCAGTGCCCTCGTTTTATGCAGTGCCCCCATTTTTACATAGTGCCCTCATTTTTACGTAGTGCCCCTATTTTATGCAGTGCCCCCTTTTTACGCAACACCCCCGTTTTACACAACGCCCTCTGTTTTACCGCAGAAAGTTGACTACGCCCCTTTAACTTCCCAAGGCCATTCATTTACAAACCGTATGTCGAATTGACTTCGTCCAAAAACCAAAGTTGCTTAGTTTTTTAAGCTCTATCCAGTGGTACCTTCCATTTTCCCCTATCAAGAATTTGACCATCCCGGGGCGGCCACGCCCCGCATCGCGGGGTGGACACGCCCCTTTAACTTCCCAAGGCCATCATTTACAAACCGTACGTCAAATCGACTTCGTCCAAAAACCAAAGTTGCTTAGTTTTTCAAGCTCTATCTAGTGGTACCTTCCATTTCCTCCTATCAAGAATTTGACCATCCCAGGGCGGCCACGCCCCACATCGCGGGGTGGACACGCCCCTAACTTCCCAGGGATGTCATTTACAAACCGTACGTCGAATCAACTTCGTTCAAAAACAAAAATTGTTCAATTTTTCAAGCTCTATCCAGTGGTACCTTCAATTTCCTCCTATCAAGAATTTGACCATCCCAGGGCGGCCACGCCCTGCATTGCGGGGTGGACACGCCCCTAACTTCCCGGGGCCATCATTTACAAACCGTACGTTGAATCAACTTCGTTCAAAAATAAAAATTCCTCAATTTTTTGAGCTCTATCTAGTGGTACCTTTTTTTTCTTCCTATCTAATCAAACCAATCCATTCCTCTAATCAGATACATACAATCATCTTCATCTAATCATAATTATCCAATCAACATCATCTAATCATTTGATCCTATCCAATCAAACTGATCTAGTACTTTAATCAAATTCATCAAATCATCTATCTGATCCAATCATCCATTTACCGAATCCCATAAAAATCAAAATCAATCCCATCGCATCATCCAATCATCCTAATCTGAGCTTTTGTCTAATCCTGATATGAGCTTGACCAAAATCCCGATTTGAGCTTTAATCCGTTCCCATCCAAAATATTTTATCCACGCTCTTTATCCTTTCACCATCATGAGTCCTTATCCTCCATCAATAGTGGTCAAGGGAAACCCTAATTACGTCGATAACGATAATGAAAGTCTTATCAATCAAGAGGTATACGACATAGATCCCCTTGACACTATCATATCTAGTACGCTTTCTCCACCCACTTTCCAAAATCCAATTACTCCTATGAGCTATCTCGTTATGTCTTTATCCATGCCTAATCATGCTCCTTATGCCACCTTTGACAATGGATATCCAGTATCTTCTTCATCCCCATATTTGTCATGTCCTTCATCTACATCATCCTCTTATACAACATCTACATCCTCTTATCCTAATTTTCTGTCCCAATACTCCTATAACAATTCCCCATCCATGTCTCCCTATCGTAATCCTCTTTCCCAATCTTCCCATACTAATCTTACATCCACACCCTTTTACCTTAATCCTACATCCACATATCCTCATCCTAATCCACCATCCCAATACCATTATTATAATCCATCCCCCACATCCTCTTGTCCCACTACACCACCTACATCCTCTTGTCCTAATCCACAATCCATGTCCCCCTATCTTAATTCACCACTCCAATATCCTTACCTTAACCCTCCATCCAATCCTAGTCCTCCATCTACTCCTAGTCCTCCATCCAATCCCATTCATCCATCTACTCCTAGTCCTCCATCCAATCCTAATCCCCCATCTACTTATGGTCCTACATTCAATCCCATTCCTCCATCTAACCCTAGTCCAACCAATCCATAATCCCTCATCCATTTCTACCACCCCACCAAGCCAACCATATGCAAGTCTCTCATTTTATAAGTTTTCAAGGACTCATTACAAAGAAGCTATCCCCCTCAACTCCACATCTTGAAGTCATGGAACCATGCCATCTAGATCCATCATCCACGGTCACTAGTGATGAGACCCTTCTCCATACCACACCTATTATTGATGTTACCACCCCTAGTACTACTCAAACCATTGAAACTATTGAACCCACTAAATCTATTGAACCCCCATCTCCTACTATGAGAACCACCGAATCCATCGAAGACACCCAATTCCAATCCACTCCCTCTACTCCTAGATCTACCCAATCCATCGAAGATACCCAAATCCAATCCACTCCTCCCACTCCTAGTAGCACCAAAACCCATCCCAATGAACCTCATGGATCTTCCATCCCTCCATCTTCCCCACTTGAAGAGTCCCAACAAGACTCCATTATCATGCCATCCACACAAGATGAGTCATGCCAAGAGTCTAATCCAAAGCATGCCAACATATCCCCTTCTCCAGATCAAGATCCTACCATCCTATCTAGTCCACCTCAAGATCACAGTCCCCCATCCATTCCATCCGATGATCCCCTTGTCATTCAAGCTTCCACCACTCCATCTCCATCTCCATTACATGATCCCACTACCACAAATCCAAATCCTATCATATCCCCTAATCCCTCTCCTGATATCACCTATCCACATGCTATTATCTCACCATCTCCCTCTCATGATCCCCCATCATCGCCTAAAACTGCTATACCTACACCGCTTGCATATCCCCTTGGCACTCTCACATTCTTCCATGTTGGCCTCCTCATAGAAGAAAAGCATAGTGTATTTACCACCCATCATCCTCCACCTAATAATGGACTCGCATCATGTTTTCAAAATAACACAAATCCTATCCTAGATCAAATGCTCAAGAGAATGAACTATCAAGGAAAAGGTCTAGGCCTTCATGAGCAAGGTATTTTGGAGCCCATCCAAGCTAAAGAAAAAATCTGCATGCAAGGTCTTGGACCTATTTCCCAAGACCCACAATCTAAAGATGTTGGTACAACCTCTGGACGTCCTCAACGCAGCCTTTT